>CM048747.1:112395000-112785000 GCA_026315105.1 Locusta migratoria
GTAATAATTAGGACATACAGCAATATTTCACGGAACCCCAAAGAAACACAGGATGTGAATGGGTGAGATATTATTATTTCGTGCTATTGCACTGCGTCTCGAGCCAACAGAGAGAGATACTGACTATTTTCTGTGTATAATGCAAGGGAAATGTTCTTTTTATTTATTTATTTATTTATTACACTACTTACAAGCTCGCAATGTACAGCGGTCAAACCAATTACGGGATCAGCACAGATGTGTAGTTCTGAAGTATTGTCATCAGCATAATGAACTAAAATGGTTCGACGTCTTTCTGTCACTTCTTGCACATTATTTTGGAGCCCACCAAGATAAATCGTTTCTCGGCTTTTGGCAAGACCAATTTTTTTAATAAAAAGGAAAAAGGTTCAAGGAATCATACTTTATTTAATTATGATAATAAACAAGTTCTATTTTCAAACGCGCCGACCATCTTGACCCAAACATGAACTCCTTCAGCAGCAACACGTCTCCAATTCCGAATCCTGATACAAGTATATTTAAGGATCTAGGGATCTTCACTGTAACTTCACTATATTCACCCATGAAATTTGTTATTAACAATGCAACCCAATTCAAAAGTAACAGCAGTGTGCATAGTTACAACACTAGGAGAAAGGGTGATACTATTCAAGGTTAAATCTAACGGCAAGGGGTGAATTATGGTGCCACAAGAGTTTTCGGTCACTTACCAAACAGCATCAAAAGTTTGACAGCCAAAAAAAGAAAGGAATTTCTGAATGAAAACTCCTTCTACAGTTTAGATAAAACTTAAAATAAAATAAATTAAAAATTAAAATTAAAAAATTAAAATGAAAATAAAATATCCTTAAAATATTGTCATGTATAGACGCGATTTACTAAACTGACAGGTTCCACATCATTACGAAATATATATGTGATCCACCGAACAAGTGTTAATCTAATCTACGGAGTGGAGACAATAACATTACGGCAACCGAGACAACGGTAATAAAGTTACAGCAGAGGTGCTTGATGTTGACTTGTGTTTACCAAACGAACTACGCGAGCAGTAGGGTTCAGATAGTGTAGTGTGCAAGTAGTACAATGCAACAACATGACTTATTTGAAGCTAAAGCCTGGATAGGCACAGGAAAGAAGCGCGACATTCACAGAGAGAGGTGGCTGCAGCTATTGAAGTATCCCAACGTGTGATTTCCAGGACCTGGACACGATTTCAGACAACAAGAACAGGTAAAAGAAGCCAAGGTCTTGTAAGGGGAACGTCAGCAAGAGATGACCGTTATCTCCAGTTACCGGCCCGTCGAGACAGAGGCTGAATGCAACTCAGTTGCAAAGCACCCTCCAGGCAGCAAAAGGAGGCCCCATATCAACACTAACAATCCGAAATCGTCTTCGGGAATATGGTCTCTACGTAAGGAGGCCTATGGTGTGTGTCCCGTTAAAATTACGACACCGCTTGGCCCGCAGAAAGTGTGCGGAGGAACATTAGAATTGGATTCGCAACGGATGGTGCCGGGCTCTGATCACAGATGAGTCACCATTTCGTGTTCTCCCGGAAAATCGTCATTCCCCCATCTGGAGAAAACGTGGAACTCTGAACAATCCTGCTTTTGTGCAGGAATCTCCACCATATCATGGTGTGGGCAGGAGTCAGTGTTGGCGGATGTACGGACCTCTTTGTCGTACAGAATGGCGCTTTGACTGCTCAGAGGTAGACGACAAGTTTCGATCTTTTTTTGTGTCCTGCACTGGTGCCGTAGGAGATGGGTTCCTTCTCATAGGCTGCCGTGGATTGGCCGAGCGTCCTAAGGCGCCTTGCTACGGAGCGCGCGGTTACTCGCCGTCGGAGGTTCGTGTGCTCCTTCGGGGATGGGTGTTTGTATTGTTCTTAAGTTAACTTACAAGGAGAGGCCGCCAATTGTGAAATTCAGATTCGATTCATACTGCGCGTAATAAAAGCTCATGGCCAGAGGTGTTACGTGGCAAAGCAACAAGATGCACTTCTCAGCCGTTGTCGAGAAATTCGACAAATAAAAATCACGTTGCGGTGAAATACTCTCTACGATTAATAATTTTCTACAGCGGCGTGGCGCTGCGGTAAGAGCTCGAGTTCGTAATCCGAAGGTCGCCGGATCGAATCTCACGGCATGCAACTTTTTCTTATTATTTGTGTAACAAAACTCTCACGTATGCACTGATTTTCGACGATGTTGTAAGTTGCGCTAGGGGCCGCATCTACTTTCTTTCGAAGTTGGCAGGCAACTAAGCTGTTATGCGGCGGCTCGTTTCGGTCCATTCAACATCTGTCCCTCAAGTGTAATGATCTAATGACGTGAGTTTATATTTCATACCTGTCACAGCAAATTTGTGTTCGGGGAGTCTCTATTCTAATTCGAACGTTTGATTTACACTATACGTATTCGTTTCGGAATATCGTTTATACTTCTTCCGTTAACTATACGTGGTAAACATTATAAAGACAATTAATAACACTTGTGAAATACAAATTTGTTTGCGGAAAACATAATGATGTTCGAAGTCGCCAGTTTTTCCACGGCAAACGACTTTCAAACAACATATTATATGTATAATTGTTGAAACTGATTGCCGGGAATATAGAGTGTTTGTTTGTGTATATGTGTGTGTGTGTGTGTACATTTTAATAACAAAAATAAATAATAAAAAAGTAAGTTACACGCCGCGAGATTCGATCCGGCGACCTTCGGATTACGAACCTGACCGCTTACCACTGGGTCACGACGCTGTAGAAAGTTATTAATCGTAGAGAGTATTTCATCGCAACAGTTTTTATTATCTCAATTGTCGAATTTCTGGTCAACGGCTGAGAAGTGCATCTTGGTGCTTTGCCACATTACACCTCTGGGCATGATCTTTCATTATGCGCAGTATGAATCGAATCTGAATTTCACAATTGGCGGCCTCCCATTGTTAGTTTACGTAGTTTGTAAGCCTTGGGGCCCACAACCAAAGCAATGAAGTCCTATAGGTTTACAAACATTTCAACATTTTTCTTTCTGGTGGACGACCCCACTCGTCCATTCAGAGATGCACTGGTAGACAACATGGTTGAAGCTGAGGAAATTGAACAAATGGAGTTGTTAACCGGACTTCAACCCGATTGTTCATGTCTGGGATGCACTTAGACGCATTGCAGACAGACTAGGACCTCGCACAACATTTATACCTCATACTGTCGATTGTACGCAGGTATGCAACTGTACTGGCCGTCCGAGGTGGTCACACCCCATATTAGAAGTCAACGAGAATAGCTTTCACTATTGTGGTAGACCCATGGTGCCTCGCTCTAAGTAAAGACCATGTAAACCACAAGAGTTGACACAGTAAAATGTCGTACTGTATAGCACACTAATTACAATTGAAACCAATATCTGAATAAAATACGTTATGTTTATATTGCGTATAATACCTCACCTGTTATTATCTCTCTTACTTATTTTAGAAGCTGTAGTACACATTGTCTTATGTGACATGTGGAATTGAGAATCTGACAGGACTAAATCACCACCACTACCCCTACATGATCTAAGTAGGTAACTTTTACTTCGATAAATGAAATGACAATTAGCTCTTGATGTTGAGCAAATTATGTCCATAGAACTTACGTAAAGTGGAGAAAGATGTGTGTACGACAACGCTAGAGCTGTCATATGTAAACGAAGCTGTAAGGCCCGTTATCTTTGTTAGGTCACCGTGACTCCTCAAACCGTGTGTCCAAGGTGTTGTTAATAATGCTGTTGAATAATTTGAAGTAAATATGATCTACCGTACAGAAGACTTTTAGCTTCTAGTAGTAGGGCGTTGTCAGCAAGACGAGGCACTGAAGTGGATCTCACAAGAGGACTATTAGAAGTGTTCGAATTCCCCCTCGGGCATGGATGTTTGTGCCGTCTTTAGCATAAGCTAGTTAATAAGTAGTTTGTATGTTTAGGGACTGGTGACCCCGTAGTTAAGTCCCATAAGCTTTACAAACACATTCATCAGAAGTGTAAATAACGGATTTTGATGGGTCTCTGATATATTGTACAAGGACATACCCTGAGTATGAGGCTATCCGCGTTTTTAGTGACGGGCCTTGGTTTTCGACAACATTGAATGTGAAGTTCACTGCACTCTGTAAGACGAGTAATGTTAGCCACGTTCCAACCAAGTGAGCGTGGCGGCTATCATCATCATTTTCGTATCAATTCAGGGCACCTGCTTTTCTAAGATGATCAAATACGCATGGCTCGCATCAAAGGATGAAGTACAACCCTTTTTTAACGCAAATGAACAATGTTTTCCGGTATGGACCTTAAAAACTCCGTGCGCCTGCAAGATAGTAGCTTTTATAAAATTTATTTGGTGCTGTAAACCTTTCAGTTTCGGTTGCTCTTACAACCGCTATCATCGGGATTTCTGTTATGGCACAGCAAGCGATAGCGAATAAGATTTTGTAATAATGGCGTGAAAAATCACTACGTCAAAATATAATATTTCTTACAAACTCAACTAAGTTTACACTGTTTGTTGATATTCTGTAAAATAAAATGGAAAAATATCGGATTATTCTGATTTTTTTAAAAGCAAAAACATGCAGAAGATTCGAACACGGTACCGCCAGCGTGGTAGTTTTAGACCTTAGCCGCTGCGCCACGCTCACGTGGTTGGAACTCGCCTAAACCCGGGCCGCTGAAACATTGCACTTGACGTTGGGCGTTACGGCGAGTTAAGTTGGCTACACTGCTACAGCGACGTTGCAACACTAGCCTTTGTACACACAGCAGACGAAACGGTTTTCAGTTTCATCTCGTAAATGTAAGCTATTGAGCAATAAAAGTGCATACAGTAATTCCTTCTAGAGCTGCTACCACAAAGCAAAAATTAACAGCATAGTGATGTAGACAAGAGCACAACAACGCACACGCTTTTAATAACGGAGCGAAGAAATATAGAAAATAAGCATTTTATCATGATAGATACGAAATAAACAATAATCAAGATAGAAACTTATCTCTCTACCGTTTATAGCCACAACGATTTTTGCAACAGCTTCACACAACAGCCTTTCCACCTCTGTTATTGTGAAAGACTTATTATTGTTCCTTTCGTAATTCTTCACGTCACTCCATACTAATTCTATAGGGTTAAAATGGCAGTGATGAGGACAGCAGCGTTATTACATTTGTGACCCTGCTGCTTTGCGATTTCGTCTACTACATATGCGGGCGTAATAGGCTTATTTTGTTTCAAGAGCGAATATAAAAGAAGTTTTGATATTGACATATCTGCAGCAATATTTCTTTCTTTGAGCCACTGCACCAAAATTTCTTTCCGATTGTTTGAAGCGAAAATGAATTTCCAGCTCAGAGCATATGCTTCGAAGTTTTTATTCATATGAAATTGAGAACTTAACTCAGAGAACGTCACTAGACAAACGTCTTTTCGGTTACATTATTCAGTTGCTTGAACTCGGAAAGTTAAACCACTCAAAGTAAGACAAATCGCAGCCAAAAAAGCACACGCAACATATACACACGGTAGATATGATACACAACGTTGTTTACAGCACCACTGAAAAAAAAAAAAAAAAACGGCAACGCGGTAACTTCGACGTCACGGCACGTGACCACCGGAAGTGTTTATCGCGCTGTGATTGGATCGTTCGTAGTGACTAGCGCCTCGCGCTTCTTGCTCTTCACTTGTTATTTGTAAACGTCAAGTGCAAAGTTTCAGCGGCCCGGGTATAATGACGTCTGAACGTGTGCGGTTAACGAGCCTTATCCAACGTGCAGCTGAACGCTCGGAGTCGGCACGACGTAATCATAAGGGACGTGTGCTTCAACGAGCTACAGCGACAGTTGTAGGCGGCATCTGGTCCTGGAATCACACTGTTTACCAAATGAAAGGAATGGAATTCCTCCTTTACCTCTATTAAAATGCTTATTTCTGTGTTCGTGTATATCCTCGTCATGTTCCGTGATGAAGGCCTACATAAATAACAACTAAACATCTATTAACATAAAACTCTTAGAAAAGTTGCATGTCATGTCAATAACTGCAGCGAATTATAAAAGTTTCATGACAACTGAACGATATAATTTTATAATAGGCCTTCAGATAAGAGAAACATTACTGCAAAATTCTCACATTTTCATAAAACTTCAAGGTCATTGTTCCTCAATCATTGTTACTATTCAGTAGTAGAATCTTTCGAACGTCTAAAAATGCAAGACGTGAAACTAAAGTGCATATTTTACCCCAAGTAAAGTGAGAAATGTCATTTTCATAAAACGACTCCAACAAACGCACTCCTGTACGGTCAAATGTTTGTAAATCTTATGGGACTCAACTGCGGGGTCATTAGTCAAATGTTTGTTAAGCATAAGGGACTTAACTGCGGGGTCATGTCCCTAAACTTACAAACTACTTATGAACTACCTTATACTAAAGACGACACAAACATCCATGCCCATGGAGGGATTCGAACCCCCGACTGTGCAGACCGTGACTGGAGCGCCTCAGTCCCCTCGGCCACCGCGGCCGGCACTAGGTATTTGCAGGTAGTCATCATGTTCTGGCTGTTCTGAGTAACAGAGAAGATGCCATCAGTTTCAAGCAGAAGTTTATTTTCCCGTGCACAACACGAAACACAAAGATGGATCTAATAACTAGATCTCTGTGTATCTGCTATTACAGAATGTACCATTTCGATTATACATAATATACTGTATAACAGATGCTGTCTAGAAGGTGAGCACATCTTTCCTAGTATTTTCACCGAGTACTTCAGGCATGCAAACCAACTACAGTAAACGAATACATACATGTTCCTGAAACAGATCTAGTCTGAAGTCTCAGGTAATAAGGCGAACCATTGAATTAACTAGATCTGTCTCAGAAACACATTTTTATTCCATCTCAATATCGTCTTTGAGCTATAGGCAGCATTGTCCCCATTACATACCATCGTAATCGCTTTACTTTGAGTGTATCGCAAAGTGTAACACATTCTACCATTATCTTCGGTTTTATTCCATGCAATTTTTCTTAGCATCAATAAAGTGCAATATTAAAAGCTAAGAAGTGAAATTTTATTTGCTTCGTTGTTTTGCTCCAGTTTGAGACAGGGCTTTAATGTTTGTATGAAGGTCGTCGTATTGGGGAACAAGTTGACCGATCTACTGTGAAGCTATCGGATACCGATATGTAGGCGTCTCCTGTTGTTTCCATGTTGCGGTTTGTGGTAAGCGTCTTAAGTTACTGGACAGTCAGCTTCAAGGCGAATGCCTGAGGGTCATGTGCACCAACGAGTAACATCTCTTCCAGCGAAACAGTATGTTGTGTTTTCAAACTATGGAGGAAAATGCTACTGAGTAAACACCGCGAAGGTGGTAGCGATATTTCTCACAGTGGCTTATGTAAGAAAACGTGTAGCATTTCTTTAAATTAGCCATAAAAATACCACAGTATCGGACTGAGCTCCTACAGGAGAACGCAACAATTATACTTGAACGCTAGAATGTGTAACGAAGGTATACAAAATAAAATATTTCACGAAAATTAATTAGGTCTATAATGAAAGCTGATAAAAGGAAACGTACACAAATTTTGAAATGTACACATTGCTGAAGCATAGAGAATAGTTCTGCGAAGAAATTCAATACTAACACTGTTCCCAAGTTGCAAATAATACCTGGCATGAAACATCGTACTATATACAGTTTACTTGACTGATACTAATTATACCAGGGTAACAGCAAATAAGTTACTTTAATTAGTAACGAGCAGTTACTGCGGCATAGTGCAGTTCCTAACAGTTCTGTTCAGAATTTCTACCAAGCGACACACTGTGTGTGTGTGTGTGTGTGTGTGTGTGTGTGTGTGTGTGTGTGTAACAGCTGTCAGAAGGCAGCCACGTCGCTAGTTTCGTAACGACTGTGGGCTGTAGCAAGGGACACAGAATCAGTGGTGAATATTTTTTATTACCAAAAACGAACTTACCACTATTCCAATGACAGTGCAGATTTAGCACGTCGAAGAAAGTAATGCTATTGTAAGACAAGATCACGGGAATACGATTCGTTTAGTAGGGTCGCGCGGGAATGGCCGTGTAGTCTGGAGCGCCACGTTACGGATAACGCAGCCGCTCGCGTCGGAGGTTCGAGTCCTCCCTCTGGGATGGGAGTGTGTGTTGTCCTTAGGTTAATATAACTTAGTTTAAGTAGCTTGTAAGTCTAAGGACTGATGACCAAAGCAGTTTGATCCCATATAATTACAAGCATTTATTATTATTATTATTCTGTGACTGAGGTGTTAGTCAGCTCACATTAACAAGAATTGAATTGGATATCGGGAATACGAAGATTAACAACTGGTGCCTAATTTCTTGATTCCAACCAATAACGCTGGGGTGAAGACGTATCACTATGACATTGAAATTATTATAGCAAACCCTAGAAACCTATTGTGCAGTTATCTGAATTTGGATCCTCCATAGAAACCTAAGGACGAAACCGTGCCCGACGTACACATCGACACGTAGGTAGTTTGTTTCGTAATCTATAAATTGAGATAAAAAAAATATATATTTTGAATGAGAATGTCACGCCATCTGTAAGCAAGTGATTAAGTATGGAAGTAAACTTATTTCCAAAGAAAATTGCGCTCATTGTGCTATGTTAAGAAAACGCTGAGAGTTAAATATAAAAAAGAACACACAGAGAAAATGTAGTTGGTGTCAACTGAGGTAGATATCACTGACCATACAGATTTCGAATCTGTTTACCGTTTCCCATGTGACGTCAGACATTACATATATCGCCCCGGACGTTCCCGTGGACTAGAGAAAATTTCAGTTTTTTCATCCTACCCAGCACGTATGGATGACTCAGTCAACTGATGATGCAGCTTGTGGGATCCCAACAACACCCCACAGCTTCACCATCTGGCATTTCCTGTTCATCCATAGTTACTTCTTTACCTTGTGTGTCTACATAAGGTGACCTCTACTAGCTGTAAGTGCCGTATGGCGTCTCTAACTTACTTAAATGGTGTTTCAAGCAGCTTCGTCAACTCCGCTATATAATTGCACATGTTGTCGGGTGCTATAATTATTTGTATCAATAGTATTTTACAACTAGAATCGCTTTGTTAATTTTTATTTTCTCATTATTACCATATACCGGTTTCGATAGACTACATATGATCTTCAGACTCCGCGGAATAATTGTATAAAGGCATATTTATTGAAATAATTCTAAGAGGTCTGAAGATCGCAGCTAGTTCATTGAAACCGGTACTGTGGAAATTAAAGAAAATATCCAAAAATACACGACGCGATATTGGCTGAAAACTAATGATTTTGCTAAATGGATGAGATAATCTGAGCCTATTGCTGTGACAATTTTGAGCGAATTCACCAGAAGTATTTTCCGCCGGTTATTTAAAACAAATGGATGACATTTGTATAGACAATAGGTCATGATACAGAGTTAATATACATTGGCCCTGTCTAGCGCATGATTGACGTTACTTCGTATCTCGGGAGGCGAACTCAATCCCAGCAGACACACCTGCTGAAGAACCGATTCATGGCGAAGGCAGCAGGAGAAAATGTAAAGTACGGGGGAGCGACTGACGATTACATGTGAATCCTACGTGAGTCACAGTAAATTAACCAGCCATCGACTATACCCAACACATTTGCTGCGTGGACGAGTCTCCAGGAGGAAGGGAGGGGAGGGGAGGGGAGGGGAAGGGGAACAGACCTGGGGACCGATCTTGGTTGGGCAGACATCTGGAGAACTACATCATGAGTTCTTGAGGCGACGAGAGTGTAAGCGAAAAATGATTTCGTAGAAAATACTAGTGAAGGCAGTCGCCAGCAACAAACCACACGATAGCTAAGGACGGATGAGTACTAAATATGGTCACTGTAATGTCAAGAAATGTTGATTAGACAATGGCATTAAAGTGACACGCTGCTAGTTCTCCCATGGGTAAACGACACTTGAGCACAAGGTCCATTTAATGAACGAGAGTTAAGGTTGTGTAAAAAAAAAAAAAAAAAATAGATCAAAATATCTTTTATGCGTTGCTAGTAGTAGTTTCATTATTACGAAGTAGTAGGAACTGCTTCTGTGACCAATATGCATTAATTATAACCATTCCTTGAGTGAGGCCGGTGCCGAACACCATCAGACGTTGCAGTGTTACCAAACTAGCATTTCTGCACATGAAGGCCTTTCTAACACGAGAATCCGTACGAGAGTGTTAAGTCCACCTTAAGCTCGCCGGCCAGCACGCGGCAGATCGCTTGCAGAAGTGACTTTCTCCGATTTCCTAGTCCCAAAGAACGCAGCACTTTTGCATATATCTCTGGCGTCTGGCCATGAACCAATCTAAGTATATTATGTTCTTTTGTCCTGCTCTGTGCTTGCTGCAGTTTTTTAATCACCTTTTCTTCTACAGCTAAGGCGTAGCTCTCTCTCTCTCTCTCTCTCTCTCTCTCTCTCTCTCTCTCTCTCTCTCTCTCTCTCTCGGTAAGTAAGCCTTTGGATTAAATTGTGAGCTGAGTATACAGTGTTTTTGTAGACACCAAGTATAATAACAGTCTTATATGGGAATGAACAGTTTCTGTACTTAGAGTACAAAAGACAACAACAGTCGACATTCGCCACTAATTGCTAATTTTATTGAGCTATAAGGCAGTTAATTAATTCATTGTGAGTATATGAGTGACGTTCATGAACATATGAATATTGTTGATGAACGAAGTGGAAGACAGACAAAACTGAAAAAAAAAGAAAAAATGGCGTAATGTCGCTATTTCAGAAAACATAAATGCGTTTACAGTAAGAAAGATGACTGAGTGAAATACTGCAAAAGTTCTACAGTTCCTTTTCTTTTTTAAGGATATAATGGTCGTTTTTAGTATAATTCAACAGTTATCAAAAACGAAAATATTGGCAATATATTTATGAATTTTTTTTAAAAAGAGATAGAAATAAAAGAAAATACGTGTTAACAAGCTTTTGGAAGTTACTTTCTTCTTTAGGTAGAAGATGATGGAGAAACGGGTTAGAAGGAAAGGGTTACAACCTAGGCCCTGAGGTAAGGATGGCGTGAAGGGTGATATGCGCAGCAAAGCAAAGAGGATGTTTCGCGTTTCGATATGTGTAACCGTTTACGAAATAAAAGGGGTAAGATTACGCGGCCCGAAAAGTCCAAGAACAGAACATTGCGCATGCCCAAGCTCATAAGCGCGAGCGTTGACAAGTCAGGCGGTCTGTGCAGCTTCAGCTTGCTGTTTACGTGGTCAGTAGAAGCAATATAACAGTTAATGTACAGTATATGTCGAGGTTCATTGCACTTTAACTGACGTATAAATTACTTTAGTAAACGTTATTTGAGCACGTAGAAACGGTTGACGTATAAGAATTCCACGTGGGTACATTTACTACAATGAACCGCTTCTCACACATGTTTCATTGGGTGAGCGGACATGTTGACGGTTTATGAACGCAACGCGTTCGAATCCCATTGGAGTCCTTGTCTTGTAGGTAATATTCTAAATATTAATTCGCTAAACTTGTACAGTTGTAGGCTTTTATAGGTTTTTAGAAAATTCTATTTTATAAAAATCTAATCTTTAATCAGACACGTGTTCATGGTAATAATATTGAAACTGTGTGTATTTTGTTTGCAATTACACTCAACCGCCACGTGGTAGTTTTCTGCTAAGAGAACAGTATCAGCTGATTAGCATACGTCATAGGTCTACTTCAAAATGGCTTATGTGAACGTTAACGAGCGCATAATAGCTCTCTTTGAAAGCGATGTTAATGTGCATCTGACGCAGGACGTCGTTATGGTGTTGATGTTTCCACAGCAAGGATATCAGACGATTCAGAGATAATGGTGAGGTAAGCAGACGTCCAATACCTGGAAGACCGCGAGTCTCTAGTCGAAGAGAAGATGATGAATTGGGCATAGCGGCCCGGCCTGACCCTTTCTCAAACATCCGGGACCTAGGGACAGCACATTTTTTCGGCTCGTCAAAACGGCTGTCAGACGATTAAACGACAGCGGAATCAGGTCCCGTCGTGCTCTCATTAAATAACCATTAACTGACGATCAAGCCGTGGGAGAGACTGGCAATTGTGAGTTCTGGGAAAATGTCGATTGGAGGAAAGACATTTTCACCCATGAGTGCATAATTCAGTCCAGAAGTCTAGTAGTGGTATATTGTACCCTCCGCCACGCACCTTACGGTGAATTGCGGATTATGTTCAAATGTTTGTAGATCTATCGGACCAAACTGCATAGTCATCAGTCCGTAGCTTACAAACTACTTAAACGTAGGTAAACTAACCTAAGGACAAACACACACACCCATGCCCCAGGGAGGACTCGAACCTCCACGGCGAGCAACCGCGCGCTCCCCAGCGAGACGCTTTAGACCACTCGGCTACTCCACCGCGGCGCGGATTATCTATGTAGATGTAGAAGCAGATGTCCTGCTCTTGTTTACCGCACAGATAGGCAACGATATGACGCCTTCGTGGCTACACGCGCTAGAAGCGGAGAACGAGTCCAATACATGTTCAATTCAGCATGCTACAAGCATTTCCTTGAAAATATCATTCCTGGAGCTCGACTTTGGTACCCCAAAGTATGTCTCATTTACATGATAATCATCCACCGCACACCATCATTAGAATTCTGAGGTTGTCCCAAAAGAGAGAGAATATATTATTCAATTCCTACCATGTCATCCAAAGTCACTTGATCTCAGTCCTATAGAGAACATGTGGGCTAAACGCAAGAAGACTGTGGGTGATAATTGGCCAGACCCTCCTCCAAGAACAGGCGAATGGCTTGTGAGATTTGGTTTATTTTACATGGGAGAGAATTGCCATGGTAGACACCTTTTCCGCATAGTTGTAGATTCTATGTCTGAAAGGATGCCAATGACATGTGGACAAAATACTGAAGATATATGTATCCTACATTACTTTATTTTAATGGGAGGTCACACCAATATCGAGGACGAAGAAGATTGTTTCTTTTTTTTCTGAGAAGTCAGATGAATAACGCCCCCCCCCCCCCAAGCATGTTTCTTTTTTGTTATTAGGGACCAAATAAATATTAACTTCCAAGAAAGATTATTTTTAGATATCAAATTGACAAACTGTAATTAGCTATTTACCAAAGAGAATACTGAAAAAAGTAAAGGCAATATAATTTAATAACAAAAATTAACTAAAGCAAGAAACATTTGCACCGCGATAAAAAGAGAAATAAAAAAGCAAAGGCTTTGGTGGCGTCCGATCCGATGCACACAAGCAGAAAGGCCGACACTATCAATGAGCTACCTGTCCTTTCTCATTAGCGTAACGGTCGAATAGTCTTGCCGGAGTAGAAGGACGAATATCAAACTGTAAACAAAACACAATGGAAGAGACAGCTTCTCACTCGTGTAAACGGCGCGTAGGGACTTATTATGCCTATATGCTGGTACTATGCCTATTGTATGTCTCGTTGTTTAAAAATTAGGCTATTACAAAATGGAATATGTTTAAGAATGTGTAATCTCAAATATCCTGTAATTGCACAATACGTAGTGAATTAATTAAAAAAAAAAAAAAAGAAAAAGAAAAAGAAAAGGTCGTCCCGGTGTTACTCGGAACTCGCGTCCCTACTGTTCGTGAACCGTCAGCCTACCCACTCCGCTTCTACGTGCTCGAATATCGTTTTCCATAATAAATGATACGCAAGTTAAGCTGCTATGAATCTCGACATAAACTGTATCCTATTATATTGCTTATATTTGATTATGTAAACACCAAGCTGAAGCTCCGAAGACCGCTAGAGTTGGCAACATTCGCACTTCGGAACTTGGACTTTAAATAATTTGGGCCGGGTAATCTTTTTTGTCCTCCGCTCCTATGACTCATCTCCCTCCCCATCACATCCACCAAATTTATTCCTGTTTCCTAAGTCTGTATTCTCTTAAGCTTCACACTGTTTTAGCTACCTGAAAACTCAGCGATGTTCAGGCATTTATATAAAATCAGATGCTTGTAAAGCTATGGGACCAAACTGCAGTGGACGTCAGTCCCTACACTTACAAACTACTAATTTGTGCTAAGGACACACACAGCCCACCGATGGGAGGCCTCGAATCACACTCAGGGGCCTCTAACGGACGACTGCAGAGTTTTGCAGATGCGTGAGTATCACTAGTGCAATAAAGGATCTTTATCTCTCATACGATGTTGGTTTATATGTGTTTGTTAGAGCCCATGTACTTTCCTTGTGAGTTGTATTCAGCAACCTGTCTCGACGGGCTGTTAACCGGAGATACCCTAACGGTCATCTCTAGTTGATGTTAGCCGTGGATGACCTTGGCCTTGGCTTCTTTTAACGGTTCCTGTTGTCTGATTTGCGCCCAGATGCTGGAAGTTACACTTTGGGAGACTCCAATAGATCCAGCCACCGCCCTCTGCGTCTGTCCCACTTCCAAACTTTCTGATGTATCGCATGTGATACATGGTCTGGGCCAATGTTAAAAAATCTCTTATTACTTTAATTTGTAAATCGAACTCGTGGTCTGTAGAGGTTAAAACTTGCAGGTTTCGAGCAGTAGCGATTAGTATAAAAAGCGATTACAATACGGTCTGCACCTCCGGCCCGCTGCTAGTGCTGCAGTTATGCGCGGTGCCGGCAGACGCGCCGCCCAGCCGCCCACGCGGCTTTGATCTCCGCCGCGGCGCGCCGTGACGTCACTCTGCCAGAGCACCGCCGACATAAGGAGGGCGCTCTCAGCCGCACTGCGGGCCGGACACTGGCGCGCCGCAGGCTGTCACCGCGACACCGCGCCCAGCTAAATGACGTCTCTGCGTTTGTTTTCCACTAAGCCGAAGCAACTGTCGATCGAAGTGTGAGTCGTTAGGCGTAATTAGTAGCAGTAATTCCGAGAACTAGTCACAAAACCAATATTTCTCCACCTTCCCCCCCATTCTCGCCACCCCCCCCCCTCTCTCTCTCTCTCTCTCTCTCTCTCTCTCTCTCTCTCTCTCTCTCTCTCTCTCTCTCTCACACACACACACACACACACACACATACCATTAAAAAAAACTTCAAAAACATTCAGAATCGCATACCACATCACAAACACGCTACGCAAACAAATGAACACCCCACAGCCAACACAACATGACAAATAGAGGCAAAAAGCGCGAGTGGACTACGAACAGCGCAAAACTAAAAACCATAAGAGAAAGTAATAATACGACGTAAACAAGAGAGACCACCACCACAGTACAAAATTAGGACCGGCCGCGGTGGCCGAGGGGACTGCGGCGCGCCAGTCACGGTCTACACGGCCACTATGGTCGGAGGTTCGAATCCCCCCTCGGGCATGGATATTTGTGCCGTCCTTAGTGTAAGCTAGTTCATAAGTAGTTTGTAAGTTTACGGAGTGATGACCCCGTGGCTAAGTCCCATAAGCTCTACAAACATTTGAACAAAAGTAGGTAAGGCGCTAAATATCCACATATTCTAAATCACATTATCCAGACAAAAGAAAAATGCATTAATCGTTTTTGGGAATGAAAATCTTTTTGTTCTAATACCTAACAATCTTTGAGACGTGCTATTGCTGAATTAAAGCAGTACACAAATGCTTCCGTTAACTTCGTGTAGGCCTAAAATATTCAACCTAAGTCTCTGAGAGAGCCAGCCATGCCTAAACTATTTCATGTATGAGACAGGCGAAATACCCAAACATTTTAAGCAAAATGCAATAATCCTCATTCCAAAGAAATCAGGCGCAGACAGGTTTGAAAACTGCAGAACCATCAGTTTGATAATTCACGGTTGTAAAATTTTAACACCTTTGGGAAGATCAGTTTGGATTCAGGAGGAATGGTGAAACACGTGAGGCAATCCTCACTTTACGGCTTATAATATTATATATATTAAGGAAACTAAGGAAGAGGTGCTGAACATAATTGGGGGAAAAGGAATTTCTGGCCTACCTTGACTAAAAGAAGAGTAAAAATAGCATAGGGAGACCACGAGACGAATATACTAAACAAATTCAAATAGATGTGAGTTGCCGTTCTATGAGAAGATGAAGAGGCCTGGTCAAGCGAGAGTAGATTGGAGAGCTGTATCAAACCAATCTCCGGACTGAACACCATAATAATTCTCGAATCATTCACTATAGACTTCAAATTCTATAAACATATTGTAAATGGAAAGTTTAATGGTACACGGAAAATGTTTTACGCCGAAATAATCGATGTAAAAAGCTGCCTGTGCATTTGAAACTCCATTAACAAATGAAAACAATTAAGCCGAATGCTTATACAATCCCCACAAAACTGTAACATGCATCAATATTCAGAAATGAAAGGTAAGAATACCCACGATAAATAGCATCGTAAATGCCGAAACATGGTTAGGCAATAAAACAAGATTGTTGGTGGTTTTCCGATTTAGGGGGACCAAATTGCGAAGGTCATCAGTCCCGATTAAACAAAAAAAGGTGCCTTGCATAAGGTGGAAGTCCTCTCCAGAGCACATATTCAACTGGTTAGATTAATTTTTTTATTCGTTTTAGTCATCCAAAGACCACAGTGTTTTAAACTCTTTTCACCTTTCCGTGAGTGAGTCTGTTTTCTTTCTTCCATCCATTTACTGGCGGGCATGCTGATACTGACGACAGAAGGCGTATATCTTTGTCTCTCTGTCACTATCTGAATTTTCTATGTCGTCAACTTCGTTCCCGCTGGTTCCTGCTTCTTCTAGGTCTTTCTTCACCTGATCAGTCCATTTCGAGTATGATCGTTTATGAGAGAATGTTGAATGGATTTTGTAGATGAGTCTGATGGTTCATTCTCTCAAGATGGCCACAGAATAGCGTTCTTTTTTTCTCAGAAATGCGCCAATGTTTTTTATTTTTCAAATAATTTTCTATTTTTCTTTTTTATCTCACTGGTCCTTTCTCTCTTGTTTGTCACCATCAGCCATTCAAATGCGGACGCGGTATTGCAATGACACAGCATGATGTTTACTGATAATTCTCCAAGACATTTGAACTACTTTGTTTAATCTGTTCTGTTTCTATTTTAATAAGGTTAGGGTCGTCGTTTATGTCGGTTATAAATTGCTTTTTGTTGAAAGCTATCTTTAATCCACTTATCTTTACGATACGCTGTAGCAATGCCCGTTGTATTGTGGCTTCTAAACTGTTTGAGTGATTACGGCAAAAACAACTCCAAACGCTAGGCAAAGAACTTTGAGGTTATCCTGTAGCCAATCGTGATACCAAAGT
This sequence comes from Locusta migratoria, assembly GCA_026315105.1. Lineage (NCBI taxonomy): Eukaryota > Metazoa > Arthropoda > Insecta > Orthoptera > Acrididae > Locusta > Locusta migratoria. The sequence continues at coordinate 112,412,372 of CM048747.1, forward strand.
TTGAATGCAAAAATGCTGACGAAACTGCGATAATTTTTTCAAAAATACCGTTGAACAGTAAAAATTGTTCAAATGTTTGTAAATATATAGAACTGAACTACGCCGGTTATCAATCCCTAGGCTTGCAAACTACTTTAACTTAAAGTAACGTAAGGACAAACACACACACCCTTGCCAGAGGGAGGTCTTGAATCCCATGGAGAGCAACCGCTCGCTACAGCCAGCGCTCGGCTACTCCACTACGGTCGGTGAAGAGCGAAGGTAAAATAAGTTTTCCTTACATCACTATGGATTTCAAAAGCTCTTACAGCTCGCCCATGAATTAATTTTAATTTGGATGTTGTGGTTTTCGAAGTATTGTCGATCAAATTCGTTGTTTCAGGGTCCAGATCGAATTCTTCAAGGTCTTTATTACGGTTTCTGAATCAATGCAGTCAAAAGCGTTTTCCAACTCAGATAAATACTAGTAAAAAGCCTGATTCAATAAAGAATCTAGTTCCCATGTACAGCAGGTTAAAATAACAGCATATCATTTATGCCCCACAACACGCAAGTGTCAATTTCAATGCGGATACGCTTGATCCCCTTCGGGAATGCAGCATAGGCTGCTACCAAGAGGAGGGGTGTACTATCCTCGCAGTGTGCTACAATCTGAGAAACTGGGTTGGAAGGGAAGCGTGCGTGGGTAGCCTAATTGGTTCAGGTGACCGCTGGTCCGAAGCTAGAAGTCAGGGTTCGAATCCCGGTCCAGCACAAATTTTCATCTCTGCCGTTGGATTTATTTGAATGCCCTGATACGGTCGAAGTGCTTAAATATTTCGAATATATAGGATAATTTGCGCTTCATTTTATACAGAAGCTGGTTTCTCGCGTATCTCTTTCTTCATGACATACCTCTTGTAGATGTGTGTGTGTCGTAAATAATATTTTTCAGGTATATTCAGTGTTAATATTGCTATTATATGCTAATGGTGTTGAGAATCGGGTCGGAAATTTAAACTTCAAATTTTACAGCTGAAACATGTAGTAGTATGTGGTACAACCTTCACGTGAATGCAGTGTCTGGTTCTGAGATCCGTTCCATCATGCAGATGGCGAATTCTGTCTTGGAAAACATGATTCCTCGCATGCTCGATCTGTTAACTTAGTTCTCGAACAGTTGCGGGTAGGCGACTCTCACGCGTCACTTGACGCATCATTTTCCAGACGTGCTCGATTGGAGGCCAGTCTGGAGATCGTGCTGACCGGTGAACCTGCTGCGCGTCTTGCGAAAATTATGTTGTTGGAACAACACATCACCTTCCTGTTACAACAATGAAAAATAAAACAGGTCGTACTACATTATGTACCAAGCACTAGACAGCGTTCCTCCCAAAATCACTACAGATGAACTAGAGTTGTAGCTTATCGCACCCCAGACGGTAAGGCCTGTGCTGAGGCCGTTCTCTCTTGCACGAAAGCACTCTTCGAAGCAGCACTCGCCAGGTTTGCGTTGTACACCCATTGCTCGCATGCAGGCAGAATCTGCTTTTATCGCTGAATACCACGGCCCGCCACTCCATCTTCCATGCGATCCTACGACGGCGCCAGTGGCGTGAGTGGATGACGGCTAGAGGTACGAGCGCCAACTGGTTGGTAACAGTGATTGTTGACTCTTCTGGATTCGCAAACCTCTTATCTGTGCTGTGATAGCTGCACCAACCGCCATTGCTACCACTGCAATTCGACGATCTTGGCGGAACCCGCTGCGTGGGCTTCCACATCCTTGTCTATGGGTGTGAGAATGTTCTCGTCATCATTTCAACCAGAATCGTTGCACAACTGGCACGGTGCGTCTAACTGCTGTGGCAATTCTCCGAAAGGACCATCCGCCATTTGGAAGGCTACAATGTGGCACTAGAAAGGCTGTAAGAAGCACTAGGCTAGGACAGGGTAGGATATTTAGGGCACACAACAGCAAGGTTTTTAGCGCTCTGACAAAATAAGTAGACGACAGTAAATAAATAAGAACAGGCAATAGAAGGATGTAGGTCTTGGCAACAACACGAACGCACAAACACATATTGCAAATCAGCGATGTAAGGTGGTAGACCGAAGTATACAGCCTGAGAAGTCATTGTCTTTTGACAAAGAGTACAGAGGTACGCTGATCTCTGATGTTAAAGTCATCAGCGAACCCTCCTGTAACGCACGCAGAGCACGACCAAAATTAGCCGCTGCCCTCTCGACACGACATAAAACACACTCAAAATATGGCGTATAGTGATTTGCACGCCACAAGCATCATAAATCGGTGGATCCTCTCGACGGAATAAAAAGCTGTGGGTCAAATGGCTGTGCCCAATGCGGAGGAGCGTCAGTGTCACTTCGATAGTCCTGATTCGGCTGGCAGGAGGTTCGCCACGGTCGGACAGTGGGCTTAACCAGCCGCAGTTTATTGCCTGTCACTGCCAGCCACTTCCCCTCCCACAACTGAAGCGACCTCTGGCGCAGCACAGAGTAGACGTCCCGCAAGGGAATGGCACACTGTTGACATTTGGGTCACTGCAGGCCGCCTTGGCAGCCCGAAGGAGAAGCAGTAGTGCCTATCCCTGGCAAGGCGGTTGTGCGCAGTGCTTCACATGCTGGTACCACCCTAAGTGAGACCACAACGTTCGGATCATGAATTATCTTCAAATTTTGCATCCTACTAACAGAGCACGAGGACAACATAATATGCAACGACTAAGGCGCAATACTTACACGATTTAGAGAAAATCCCAGTAGTAGTTCCACGCGTCCAACATGTAACCGTTGTGTTGCAGCTATAAGTGAGCCATAGGCAAGAGAAAGCGGTGGTCCAGAGGTAACCGTTCTGGATTTTCAGTTGGTGGATCGCCAGTCCAATTCTACCTCATATCGTCGGTTGGTTTCATTCAAATCAAATGTTTGTAAACCTATTGGACCAAACTGCTATGATCATCAGTCCCTATACTAACAAACTATTTCAAATACGTTAAATTAACCCATGCCTCAGGCAGGACTCGAACCTTGGGAAGAGAGCAACCGTACGCTCCGCAGCAAGGCGCCTTAGAATGCTCGGCCACTCCATCGCAGCTTAGTTTCATTTATTTTTCCTTCAACAGTGATCATATTATTGAAAGGCTGTCATGTTAAGAAATAATAACGCCTGCATGGCAAGACTCTCACAGTACACAAACACATCTTTAAACTGAAGTTTCGAAACCGCATTATGCACATGGCAGTCATCATCCGCAGTAGTTGGAGGACAGGGGTTTACCTCAAGTTTTGCAGGAAAATGCAAATGTCTTGATTGTGAAAACGCCGTACGTACACTGTGCGGTCTTGCTACATACCAACGTCTCACCAATATGCAGGTTCTCTGTTGAATGGGGCCTGCCTCTCGCCTTGTTGTTGTTGTCGTCGTCGTCGTCGTCGTCGTCGTCGTCGTGAAGTGCAACCTGGTTAGTCCAGTCAATGAATGCATTATGGAATGCATGGAATATGCGAGAAGTTTTGACTTCAGGAATTTATAGGAAATCCCCGCCCCTGATAGATAAGGCTTCATGTTCCAATCTGGTTTTATAAATGATTTGTAGCGGAACTCGTTGAGGATTTTGTGGTGGCTGGAGCTCCATACCATGAGAGTGTACACGTGATTCCCAGTGCCTCAATGACGTTGGGTAAATAAAAACTATTGGCAAATATTTCATACGTCATGATTTTGGACTTCTGGTACATTTATTCTCGTGATACGCTGCGGATATTGTCACAACCTGTAAATGCATGTAAGAATAACAAATGGGCGTTGTCCTTCATTTTCAATTCCTGCTGCAGCTGTTTTGGAAAATACACGTCTTGTCCTGTCCTCTTCCACGTTTTACAAGCAGAATGTTACGATCAGTTGGAGTTTTTGCTGTTAAGAGAACAGCTAACTCAATATCCTCTCCAATAATAGCAAACCGATGAATTATGTGATCTGCTGATAGTTAACTCCACAATATCAACGTCAGCATCACCTAAAGCTTGGACGAAATTATCCCATTTTTGCGTAGCTGCATCATCAGCAGGTGGAAGGTATTCAGTCCATGTAAGGTACAAACATTGAAATCCAGATTATCAAAAACAAGTTGTTCGAATGCATCTGGATTGTAGGTTACCTGTGCGTTGGCAATCACAGATAATTCTAGTTTCTGGGCTTCATAGAAGGATAAGCTGAAACACAGTCATGCTATAAGATCAATCAATTTCTTTGAGGTGTATTTCCTGTGAAGCAAAAGTGACAAGAAGGTTCGTGGCCTGACAACTGATGTGAGGGCATGTCGAATAGCAACGACTTCCTCCTTGATTCCTCAGTTTTCTTGCTTTTTTTTTCAACTTAACCTCCTCAAGAAAGATTTGGAGAGCTTGTGGAAGAGAATCTGCATCCTTCAAGATCTCTTGACGTGTATTATTATTGTACACTTCACCATGAATATCTTGCCTTATTACCTCAGCAGTTTTCTGGACAATCCTGAGTCGATCTTCTTCCTCATCATTTTTCTTGTTATAATACCAAGCGGTGGTTAGCAATTTGTACCCAGTGTCCCTAAAACAAATTATTGGAACCTTAAATCTGTTGGAGCCTGCTATCACGATTATGCAAGCCCCATAACTCTTCAACAGTTCTGTTCTGATAGTTCTCCACTCAGGTTTCCTCCCAGTAATAACACCCATAATTTCGTTTATAGTGAACTAACAGTCGCTATTCCCCTCCACTAAGACACTAACCTCTTCCACTGCGTTTGAAACATAGTCTTCAGACGTGGATGTTGAAATTTTCTGGCACAACGACCTCACAAAGTCCAGCCGACATTCATCATGAAACACAGCCTCCTCCGCAATAAAAACATTTGAGGTGGAAAGACGCCTCATCACTTCCTTTCCCCACTGATCATGTCTAGCTGGAGCAGCATCCAAACTCGTCACTTGTATGTCAGTTCCGGTACGTCCTTTTGTGATATTAGTAACTGAAAATATCTTCCTGCATCTCTCCATGGGCTTCTTCTGCTCACTGTCAACACTTTCGGCACTAAAGAAACATTTTGTTTAGAAATCGAATTTCGGTTGTTTGGATCTCAAAGTTGCAGGCTGAGATGCTTCAGAGGACGATGAGAGTGCTGTCTCTCTAAATGAGCCTGGATGGATTTTTCCGACTTTCAATATGAATCAGAAGGTCCAAACCTTCTTAAGATGAGCCCCTTTCTCTATTTACTTTTATGAGTCATATTATTCCTTTTTTGTCACTGTCGAGAAACCAACATCTGGTCCATCTATTGTTTCATCACATACAAAACACCATGTAGCCATTGTGCGCACTACACAGTCAACATTTTCATAAATAAATAAAAAATACCACGAAAGCCGACACACAATACCGACACACAAACTGAAGTATTGATCGTGTTATGTAGTTTACTTTTAGTCATTTCCAAAGTGCATAAAATAGACAAGACGCAAGGCGTTGACAAGATACTGTGTGTGTAAAAACAATTACATTCACATTCTGGCAATCTTTAATGAATGTATATTCAAGCTAAAGTGGTTGGGTAATGATTCAGACACAATTGTTTTCATATGGCTGCAAAAACACACATCTTCGAGAGTGGAAACAATTTACGATGTTATTTAGCCGTTTAAACTGTATTTCCTTGTGAGAATTAGGATACTTCGTAAATTTCGAAACTTCGCACAAACATAATGTACTTCTTTATCGAACATTTTGTACACTCGTGAATTTACTGTTGTCACTATTTGTATAAATCTTACGAGGCTTGAAATGATAAACGCTAGCAACTTGTGAAATGTGTGGAAAAAAAAATACACTGCACCAAAATATTAGTAGCTTTGTGTAACCTTAAACAGAAATTTGACATCCATTAGGCTCACACGGGGATGCTATCACGTTCGGATCACAGATTTTCTTCTAATTTCGTACCCTCTAAGCGGACCACTAGGACAACATTTTGTGCAAGGACTAATGCGTAATACTTAAGCGAATTCGAGAAAATCGCAGTATAGTTTCACGCAGCTATAAGTAAGCCACAAACAAGAGAAAACGGCGGTCCAGTGTTTAACATTTTGGCTTTTCAATCGGTGGATCGCCAGTTAGATCCTAGATCATCCCATCGTTAGATTTTATTTATTTTCTTCTTCAACACTGGTCATATAAGTTCATATATATTACATTTCAAACATACAACGAAAAAAATCGTGTAGTTACATACACATTTATTGAATGTTTCATGTTTTTGTCGGTTTATATACATTTATTTTTACAACAAATATTTATAATTTTGGCCAAGTAAACGACCAAATGCATAAAGTTTCCCGGAAACTGTGTACGTAATGTGATTTCTGAAATAGCTTCCACGTTCATTCGGGACTGCACTGCACGCTTCAACCTGCACACCTAGTCCAGTCAATGAGTGTTCAAAATAGGGGTGTAGACTGCATAGGCGAGTATTTTTTACTTTAGGACTTTGTTAGGGATAGTTAGGAGGTGAGCATAATAAAAGTTCCCGCCCTTAGGAGGGGTGAGCTAAAGTGGGGAGGGGGTGGAAAGTTGCCATTGTTCAGCTCTTCTCGAAAATAGACCGCTTTGCGAAAAAAATGTTCCAAATAAAAAAGATAACTGAATTTGCTAGAAAATTGTTTTTATGTTGAATTCCCAACGGTTTTCTATATACATGGTGAATCACCTAACACTTGCACCACAAATATTACGAAAACGGAAAGTGTGATTGATGTGCGGTTTTCACAGAATGGATTGGTAGTCAAGGACTAGTATTGTTAGCCAATAAACAGCTTGTAAAAATACCAAGAAAGTGTATCTTTTATGCAAACATATAATTTTTCAAATTGAACAATGGTTGTTTCTATCACGCACTGGAATTTTTGACACCAGCTATGTACAAAGAATTTTGAATGACATTTTTATGACGTTTAGTTTGGCAGCTACAACCATTCAGATTTTTGGGGGGCTCATGAGACAGTGGGCCGTGCCCCAGGGGCTAGCCACTCGGCCAGTTAGCTACCTTATCGCAGCCTGTGCTCCCGAAACTTTGAACGGTTGTAGCTGCTGAACTAAACATAATAAAAATGTCATTCTAAATTCTTTGTACATAGCTGGTGTCAAAAATTCCAGTGCATGATAGAAACAAGTATTGTTACATTTGAAAAATTGTATGTTTGCATAAAAAATACACTTCCTAGGTATTTTTTTATCTGGTTATTGGCTAACAATAAGAGTTCAAATGTTTGTTAAGCTTAAGGGACTTTACTGCGGAGTCATCAGACCCTAAACTTACAAACTACTTATGAACGACTTTATACTAAAGACGACACGAACATCCATGCCCGAACCCCGACGGGGAGCGAGCGCCCTCGTGCATCGTAGCATAGCGCCTCAATGCGCTTGGCCACTCCGGCGCGACAACAATACGAGTCCTTGACTACCAATCCATTCTGTAAAAACCGCACATCAATCGCACTTCCCATTTCCGCAATATCTGCGGTACAAGTGTTAGGTGATTCACCCTGTATACATTATTGAAAATCGACAATTTCGGAAATCATTATTTTTACCTCACTAATTTTGTCAAACGTTTACTTCTAGTGACTCACTTGATCTCTTCTCAGAAAATTTGTCCTAAAGAATGTTGTAAAGCATTAAATTACCTTAAATTTGATGTACACATTTGCTACCTTCAGCCAGTCAGAAGTTACATCATTTATAAGACGTGCGCTCAGTTTCGATGTCCTTCTAGAAATGAGTGTTTTGAGGGGCTGTGCCGTTTAATCTTATGAAACGTGCTAGCATGGTGAATAACACTTCAACACTGGCAATAAGGTATGTAATTGAAACAGAACACCGTTTTATAATTACAGCTTTTATGATATATTATGAACCATACAATTAAAGTATTTACAATCACTGATAGTGATTCAAAATGAAGGAAAAAAAGTGGATTCAACGCAACATCTTCGTTTTCCTAAGGCGGAAGATTGGAGGCTCATTTATTGTCGCCTGCAGTGGACACGCCGTCAAGGTCGCCGGTACCTAACGCCATGAGGGGGGTTAACGATGGGAAAGCCTCACGACGAACATCTAAGGTCTGTCATTGGCTCGTTCCAAGACACCGGACTGGCGGGTGGAATGGAGTATTCTCACTCACTTCTTACTTCAGTTCATAAGTTTCGACTTTGGAAATGACTAAAAGTAAACTACATAACACGATCAATACTTCATCATCCATCTTCACTCTCTTATCTAAAAGCGACTTTCTGCGCCAAGATAAAAAGCTGCACAAACATATGCGCGGCAAAAATCTGATTACGAAGTCGATATCCCATTGCATCATTTAATAACCTGCATATTGTGACTTTTGCTATTGGACTACAGCAGAGCGGCTACACACATAATTACGTAGAGTGTCAGCAAGTAGCCATCTTGTTAACAGTGCAAACAATGCACTTTGTTTTTGTCATTACACGGAAACTCTATACTTTGATGGCGATTAACGGAAAAGCGTACAACGCAGTAACTTCTTTTTGAAGATATACATTTTAAGACTTGCCTATGGGGTTTTGCCAAAATTACAAATTTATGTCTCACCTAAGTATGTGACAGCTTCTGTAGTCTTCAAATTCCTCAGCCTTCAAACATTGATTGTACGAACTGTAGAATTTTTATGTACCATCCTTCGTACCCACAATGCCAGAGTATGTATATATTACACGTTTATGTTAGTCCATCTTTTTTTCCCATTGGTGTACACCGCATTCTGCCCACTCACTGTCCATTTAAACTGTATTTATACCGAATTGCGGTCTGTACCTAAGTCAGTATGACGTCGTACCTCCAGAATGGTCCTACAATACTGTAATTCTATATGTACGTACAGTCTGTAGCGAATGAAGTGAATAGTAAAAGCGTAATAAATGTTGATGCATGATGGTATGGATTTTCATGCCTTTCATAGTTTATGGTGGCGTATCTCATGAACTGTGTACAATGTCGAAAGTACATTCGATGGTACACGTGTATACTGTCCGTAAAAGTCTCCAAAATACAGTTAGCGGTGTACAAGTAATAAATTCTAGCTTCATGGCGAATGTCGCAGCTTTAACAGCGGGAAAGTACTATACAATCAACTTATTTCCTTTCATCATTTTTCTGGGGTTGTCAGCTACAAAAAGGTTTGTCGAGGTTTGAAATTGTAATTTGTTGCAAGTCGCTAAGTGCATTCATAATCAAATAAGGTCTTTAATAATGCGAGAAAAAATCTTTGGTAGCATGAAATTTTTATTAGACTATCACAAATCGATTTCGATAAATGAGTGGCCGATTTGGAATACTCAAAGAATTCATGTGACCAAAGCTGTTTCTTGCATCATTAATGTGGTCGCTCTGCACGCGACTCCAGATGGAGTAGTCTGTATGAAAATGAGGTCTTGTAATTTATGCGTCGACATTTTCCGCGCCTATGATATGTCGCCTGATTTTTGTCCCATAGGTGGTACTTACCCCTCCTCCCCTCCCCCACACAACCAACAGCGATTGCTGCCTGACAGTAACTGAAGTGTGTGCCTAGTTTGGTTGACATCGGTCCAGTACTGTACGAGATGTGGAACGATCGCGCGCGCGCGCGCGCGCGCACACGCACACACACACACACACACACACACACACACACACACACACACACACACCAGTATAGAATACATTAAACAGAATCCGTATTTCAAATTATTTGCATTTGGTTTTATTCGTTCGAGCTGAGTTATATTTCTCACGTTAGACTAGCTTCTTACTGATTCCATGCGGATCACCAACTCTGGCGTAGTTCGGTTTTCACTCGCACCTGCTCCATCGGTCTAAACTTCTCAAGGAACGTGAAGATCGAACGGCGCAGTCTCTAAGTATACTTCTTGTGTCACTACTACCACTACTGCAGTTTTTGCCTGCAATTATTTCCTTTTCGTTCTTCGCCCTCTATACAGAAGCGAGTAGTTTTCCATTGTCGCCCTATTTAGGGTTCCCATGTTTCTGGAAGCTGGGTGAAGAATTAGAAGAAATTAAATTGTATGTAGAGGCATTTACTTGCGAGTGGCGTACTGCAAAATTTCAGGATTTGTTACAGTAATCTACAGTTTTTCAAGTGCTCACCGTCAAATATTGATATGGAGATTTTCTGGAATCTCAGATCTTAACTCCTTCGCCATTTAAAACTCCTACTGCTTTCAAAATCTTTCTTCTCACAATTATTGTGAGAAGAAAATCGTTTTTATTGATAAAGCAAACAATGTTTTCCGTTGAATACTAAATACTCTTACTAACGTATAAACGCTACGTTCATACGTTGCTGAATCAGTTTGTACGGATACAAAAAATTAAAAGTTTTTAGGAAATCGGGAAGAAATCTCCTTAGCAACTTGATTCCTAACCAAACTTGCCTGTTTTGTCCACGGGGATCAATTATAATTACTTTTCACTAAATCATTTCATCGTTTCAACTGAACATCCACTCCCAGATTATTTATAACAACAGTGTAATTTCGGAATTACACTGCGTGAAATTGCTCCTTCCGGTTACTGTAGTAGTTTGAGAAGGATGCCACATTTCCCGTGTAAGAGACAAAGTTCGCCGTACTTCGTTGTGTATACTGTCGAGCACGTCGCACGAGAATAGACGGCAGTGGACCAAACTACGAAGTTCGGAGCCATCACACAGAAATGGATGGAAAATCTTCCAAAATTAGTATAACCAAGAAAGATGATGTGTTTATTCGTTACAGTCAGTACGTACTGCAATATTGACTCACTGCTCTTCACATTAACGCTACTTGTAGCTTTCCGACGCTAAAATACCTTCCTTGAGTCTTCTTTTACGGCACTGGCAAAGCTGAAAAAGAATACTTTTAAGTGTACACTGAATACGATCGTGTACCAAAACCATGTTTTTCCGGCCAAGCATCATTGATATAAATAATGAGAAACTAGTGTACTACCGTACTAATGTCTTCTTTAGAAATCTGTACCTACGTTTACTTTGGGAGCTAGACCATCTCGAGAGCGGTTCTTCAATTGCTCTCTACAGCGGGTGAAGGTCAGTGGTTGGCATTCTGCCTAACCTTTCGGAGCCGCAATGCGGGCACACGGCTGAGTGCACCTTTTGTATTCCAACTCTTTAATCCTATCACATATCCGTTTCAGACCAAGAGTATTTGAAGCTCTTTCAGAAAATCGATGATGTTTGTCATATAGGATCTATATGCTCAGTTAAAAATGAATACACAGACGTTAACTTGCATGCTCAAACATATTTATCCGTATTACGAAAAAGAATTTACTTTCAAAATAGCGAAGACTTTCAGAGGAAAACCGTTATGTTTGTGTAAAATAAATTACTGTAGTTGGTCGGGTTTTTACTATGTTATGTAGTTTAGCTAGTTAACTACCATCAAACTGGACCTCGACACATGTCTGAGAATCTTGAAGGGAAATAGAAAACTTTTTATCATTTTCGCCCTATGTACTAGAGGGGATAAAGGGTGGTTGGACTTACTGGGCCTAATCTGGAAATTCCAAGACCCACAGGAAGACTAATACACCATCCTAACTTCGAGACCAAGACTTAATGAGTACTTTAGTGTGTTTTTCTACCTTTCCTAGTTTATCAGCCAACTGAGGGATAGGTTCTTATTATGTCGTTAGGTGTAATGAAATTATATTACCCTACACTCAGTAGGCACTGCAACTCTTCTACACATTTCCAAAAACTACAGCAACACCAGAACCTTTATCCTCAACTTTGCGGTATTTGAACACAGCAGAATGAGGATGGACAGCTTGAATGGACTGGCCTTTATGTATATTAACAAAGACATAGAAATAAAAACGTATACTTTATGAAACACCTAAGAAGCCTCGTCGCCTTATTCCGTAAATGCCATTTCATCACTGTTTTTGTATAACGCAAATACCCTTCCTCCCCGCCTCCCTCCCCGAAATAAACCCTCGTCCGCCCCGGGGCCTTAGACCTAGCGTGAAACATTCGACACCTGACGAAGCGCAGAATCACTCCCTCGTCAGCAGTTCGATGACCTTGCCTAGGCTACCCAAGTAGTTCACTGTGTAACTCACTGCTATTGGTTTTCCGTGCTCGATGAATTCAGTGAGTATCAGACCTCGCACGTCGAGAAAGACATTATCTAACATGCTGAGGACATAGTTTTGAAATTGTTTTAGAGGAGAGCCGACGAATGTGTCAATGCCGCTAGATATCTCACTACGTTATCCCAAAGGGACATACGAAATTTTCCGCCGGTAATGGTTACTACGGCGTTTCCTACGTTTTCATGTGAGCACTTTTTGTAATAAATAATGATAATATCTACGATATTATTATTACTAGCTTAATTTCCGCTGCTTCGCACGCGTAGAGTGGATGGTCTGCAATGGTTGTTTCTAGGTCTAAATATAAATTTTCATAGATTTAGCTTTAAAAAATGCTTTCCTAATGAAATATTTTGATACAACTTGCCACCCACTATAGCAACATCGATGGCAGAATTCAAAACAACCAGAAACACTTTTTTTTCTTTTCTTTTTTTTCCCAATTTCTAACCATGGTTCCAAATCAAAATTTTCGCATTTCTAGCATCAAATTATAGTAGCACCCTTAAAAGATTTTCCCTTATTTAACCTGCATATGGAAACACGTGTTTTTATAATTCCAATCAAAAATCTAAATCCGAAGTTTTTATTCCTTGCTTCAAAATTGCAAAATTAATAGCAACGGATTTCCCAAATATATAATAAAAAATAAAAAAGTTCATCCCCTATTTCACCCCCTTAGGGATGGGAATATCGAAAAACCGCTGATGTCTGCAGTGTAAGGTAAACCACGTCTACAAATTTCGAGTTTCTATCGTTTGTAGATTCACTTTTCAGCGCCGTTCTCTGTCTTTTAGAAACGGACCTAGGACGCGAAATTTCTTTCTTACGCTTTGGCATCTTTCTTGGTAGTTTTCAAATTGCAATATGCAGTTATTTTTCTTTATTCGTACGCTTGTTGCAGAAAAACAACTGAAGAATGTGCATCACGATTCTCTGTATGTAACCTCCTTGCTATTATACTGTCAAAAGTCATCGCTGGTCTTCAGTCCGAATTTCAACCACTGTATCTTCCAGCCTCTTACAGCTATCGACAGGGAACTGCTATGGTGTACAACGGGAGACTGTGTACTACAACAACACAGAGAGATGGTCTCCATTTGTAGTTTTTGCTGAAGAGCAAAATATTGACACCCAAACGTAGAATTGTATACAACCCCATATCTCTCACCCCCTAATTATCAACCTTCTACTACCATAGCGCACAATGGGAGACATACCTACTACCACATACAGACACTATTTGTTTGCGATGTGTAGTTTTGGCTGCAGAGTGAAATATAGACACAAACATCTCAATTTTTATGATTTGCCATTCGGTATTCACGATTATGCAAAGATAGTGCTTTTTGCTGATACAGGTATAGTATTCAAACCTAACAAACATAATCTTATTAAATTTTGATGAAACAATACACACAGTTAAATACAGTAAATGTAGCATGCTACCGTTGATAAATATAGTCTGAACAGAAGTCTGTAGTTAAGGTAGAAACTTTGAAGTTTTTAGGTGTGGGCACTGATGAGATATTGAATTGGAAGCAACACATTGAAGATACACTGGAACGTTTGACATCAGAAACTTATGCTATTAGGGTTATTGCAAATTTTGGTGCCAAACGTCTCAGTAAATTAGTTTACTAAGACTATTTTCATTCACTAGTTTCATATGAGGTAAATTCGTCATTCAGCAAACAAGTATTCATCTTTCATAAAAGGTATTCATAGCACGAAAGCGTGTAATTACACACATTCTGGAGCCCACCCAAGATCATCTAGCCGACACTTGTGTAAGGCCGGGGATCTTCTTCACAGTAGTTTCGCAATATGTATATTCTCTTATGAAATTTGTTGTTAATAACCTAACCTAATTCAAAAATAATTGTGTTCACAGGTACAAAACTAGGAACAAGAATGATCTACACTGTTCAAGGTAAAATTAACTTTTGCACAAAAGGGGGTGAATAATGTTTCCAGAAATGTCTTTGGTCCCAAATATGAAATGTCTGACGGATAGCCAACTAGCAATTAAAACAAAGAAAATTACTGAATTAAAACTCCTACTCAGTAGATGAATTTTTACATAAAAATTAGTCATTTTAGAAAAAATAAAAATAAAAAATGAATATAAAAAGTATGTCATGTAATGTCACCTTTTACTAAACTGACACGTTCTACAACATTACGAGATCTCGTATTAAAGATCTATGGCTCAAGTATTATACAAATCAGTTACTCGAAAGTAGTAACACCTAACTACTACCAACAAACTTCACACATAATTGAAAACCTTTACGAAACTATTTCTTGCTGACAACCACCACAAAATGATGCAAATAAAAAAACCTTATGCGCTTACAGCACTGTTCAATAATTAAATCTTTACATTTGCGGACATTATCTAAAAACAGCAATGAACTGCCTGCAAAATTATATCATGATACTCCACACAGTTCAAGCGACATGACGCGGAAGATTGTGAAGCGTGAGAAACCGGTTTTGGCTAATCACCCTGTAATCATGAAGTGTTCGATAATGAGAGCTTTAAACGTGATTTCATTTGTACATTAACTCATTTGTGTTGAAAACAGTCGTTTAAGTAAGAAATGGTAATTCCATGCTTTACATCCATGCCCGAAGGGGGATTCGAACCCCCGACGCGGAACGGCCTCGCGCATCGTAGCATAGCGCTTCAATGCGCTCGGCAGCTCCGCCGCGGCTTTTCCTTCTTCACTTTGTAGTGGGACGTGTATTTAACCGTCCACTATTTTTTTATTTTTATTTATTTTTTTTTTTTTTTTCATAAAGCTCAGTTTCGCAGTTGTTCAGTACTTACGGAATATATTGTTTTGAATGTTATTAATGTTTGAGAACATATACTTGTGTGAATTTTATTTGCTTTTGTTTGTTACATATGTAACGACGGTGCTGCATCAGTACGCAGTGACGAGTTCTCCGCCGACGTCAGCAAGAAAAAGCCGGTCGCTTTCGTTCATTAGCCGAAGGTCGGCGCGCTGAACTAGAAGACATTGCCTGCTGTTGCGGACTGTGATAGACTTTTTCATTTTAATATCAACAATGAATATGAAGAAAAATGTAAATGAGAAAGAGTTAGTCGTTTTTGTATTCCGTATTGAGAGGAAGTATCTTTGCAATCTTGATTTGTAATACTGAATTGTGTGTGATGAATTACGTCGAATATATTTAAAATAAAAGTTAAAAATCTACAATTTCTAAAAAATTGAATCAAGATATTTAAATGATTTTATCTGAAGTCAAGTTTGAATGTCGTTTGAAAGACTTATACAATAATAACATGTCACTAAAGTTGACATGGTTTTATCTAATGCAGATGTATAAGAGTGCTGTGAAACAAAAAACTCTCGTGGAGCTGTCAACTAAAATTTTACTCAGGTTTTACGAACTTTAGAATCTGAATGTAGAATGCAATGCTCACATATTTTAAATATTTAAGTGAAGAAATTTAATATGAATAATTTGAAAACTAAAATTATCGTCATTGATAATTATTGTGAGTTGGTACCAATTAACTTCGGCACGAAGTCACGGTCATTTAAAGAGTTGTTTGTTAATGAAATCAGAGTTAGTTAAAACTGGTACCACCACAACTTCTCTCTTTTTTTTTCTCCACTCGAAATGCGTCTCTTAACTGAAGCTAATTTGAGTTCCAAACATTGTTATCACCAGAGTTTGATTTCGTGCAGCTAATGTGTGATTCCAGATTAATCGTGAGTTGATTTTGACTGCTTATTTAATTTCAACTTTGACTGCATACCTGCCAACCTTCAAAACTTAAAAATCCGGAGATCCAGTTTAAAAAATAGGGGGATTCTTAAAAAAATCTGGAGATACGTTTTCCCAAAAACTCCGGCGCACTTTACTATAAACCTTAAGATAACTGATTTTAGCCTTTTCCTGTCATTTCACAACACTACAAAATTACTACAGAAAGACACTTGCATTAACCCAAATGTTGAATACATCTTTATACGTAGCCTGTTCAGGTAAAGTGACTTTTTTTTTTTTTTTTTTTTTTTTTTTTTTACTAAAACAAAAGAGTTCACAGCTATAATTGTGTGCTATACTGCTACCAGGGAACATTTTATGGAACAAGTGACCCACATGTTTATCGCATTTAATTGGTAAACGGTACTCTAAAACAAAAAATGCAAATAAGCACTCTGCATGTATCACATGATCACTTTCACTTTTCTCGGCAATTTTAGTCTTTTACTGTTACTCACACACTTCTTCATTTTCTTTGCACGTATTCCGGTACATCGCTTTTTCCACCATGTGATGCGGAAATATCACATCGCCAAAGAGTACAAAATACAAATAATGTTCCGAAAACGGCTTAAAAAAGGGATCATATTTTTTGGCATCCTAGAACACGTACCACAGAATTGAGATCTCATAGTCACAAAAACTAGCAACTTACACAAAAGTTGACTTTCTGCAATTCACGTATGAAACTGATGCTCCTAACTATCCACTCAAAAGGTTTCCATCGATTAAAAACCACTGAAGTGATTTCACTTATGTACAATGACAAAACAAATCATTCAAAACGAGCACATCAAAACACTACAAGTGTTTATGAAAATACGCGGAAAGAGCAGAAATAATCGTTATACAAGTCACGCGCAACTCCTAATTTCTATGAATTTCGATACGTATTTAGATTAGAGCGATAAATGAACAAAGGACTTTTGACCACTGGCCAAAAAATGAATCTTGGGTTTAAGATATAAGCTAAAAATCGGGGGAAATAATGGCAAAATCAGGAGGCGGGAGAAAAAGTGAAAAATCAGGAGACTCCTGCCTAAATCGGGAGAGTTGGCAGGTATGGAATGACTTAAGCGGCACAGGATGCGTGTTTGTGGGAAAGTGTACGGGAGATGTGGTTAGTGGGACGGAGTTATTTGCAGCCGCGTCCCACAGGAAGTGTGGGGGAGTCGCCGCGGCTCCAGCCAGCCCAGCAGAGCCGACAGCCAGCCAAACAGCGCCGGGCCGCAGCCTCGCCAGCGGCTCAGCTGCTTTCAGAGGCCGTCCTATGCCGAGGGAAAACAAAGGCCAATCTCTCTAGTATTGAACAAGTAGACGTTCCTCCACTGCATGGCATGGCGCAGCAACAGGGTTTTCAGCTCAAGGAAAATGCGTCTCCTTTGCAGTTAATAAAACTGATTACCCTTTAGTGTACCAAATTATTTCCATAAGTTGTAGTCTTTTTATGAATACTATATTGGGCTTAGAAGCCATACATAAAATCATAGTTCAAATCTTGAAAGTGAAAGTTTAGCCTACAGGTATAAAAAAAAAGTGTGTTATCTATTGTTCCCACCGAACTTTGCAGTAACTGGACTTAATTTGAAAATGTATATCCTTTATTGTTTAGTACAAAACGCAAATTAAATATTTGATTTACTTTTACATTAGTTCATACTGTCCATTGAGTTGACTAAGGCGACGTACTATGGAACTTAGAGAAGCATAATGCTACACACAAAGGTACGACAGTTGCTACACATATTTGTCCTCTTTTCTTTGTTTTTGGTACTACATTGGCAGCACTTCTGTTTTTAGTACTTTTTGTTGGCAAATGGGTTCCAACTTTCGCCAGACGAACTTCTTCTGGAACTATTTTGGTGTCTGAAAATGAATGGGCCTTCCTCTTCGATTTCGACTTGAGAAGCCAAAGATGAGCTGCCTCAGAATCAGCAACGACATCTGAATCAACATCTTCTGGTAAAGTCTACAAAATTCTCAAAATCTCTTCTGTCATGAATCCAGGCATTCTAAACAATTATAAGCAACCAATAACTACAATGCCGATTGCACAGCCATACACACTGCACTTCACACACGTTCAGTGGGAAACAATTCCCACTAACTTACCTTGTAATATTTATGTAATTTTTATTCATATCCAGCAAATACACACGAATACTATCTCCCCCGTATATATAAAAGTAGGCAAATACAAGTGACTTCACACGCAAAAGGAAAGAACATTACACAAAAAACCCTTTTGTGGTCTGTAATGGTCGAAACAGTGGCCTGTTTTCCCGCGAAAACTGCTCTTCTGCATTGACTAACAATGTAGAAGTACAAGCACTTTAGCGGGCCAGTTGAAAATCTACATGTAGTTAGCACACTCTAACCCAAATGGTAACACAAGTTAGAAGTAGGAACACTGAACTTATAGCGGAAACAAGTGGCAACTTGGTCACTAAAGGATTAATCAATAGCGCGTTTCGCATTCGTGACGCATCTTCAATTTGGATCATAGCGGGATGGGGAACGGTGAGAGTTAGGCACGCGATCTTCCCTACCTAGAAGCGAACTCAGGGCTGTATAATGTTTTCTGCCAAGTGTCACCTGGGCGAAAGGACTGGGAATAGATTTGAACACGCTTTGCTCAATCGCGGAAACGTTTCCGATTGGGTTTTCCTTACAGATTGAGTGCATATGAGTTATCGGTTCTAACTTTTGAGCTAGCTCTAGGTACGGCCTCGGGGGATGGGGATGGGAGGTTGTCAGAGACCGCGAGCAACTGTGATGCGCCATTCGGCCACCAGCAGGGTTGAAAACATGCCCGTCTAGCGGCTAGCGCACGTCCTGAGACTCAGGCGAGAACCCCATGCTGCTCAGGACGTGCGCTAGCCGCGGGTTTCGCGTATTTCAAGCGTCAACTTCGCGTCGCAATATCTCGGGATGTAATTGGAATATTGTGATGCAATCAACGCCATTGTTTATGTGATTTATCATGCTATGGATTGCTGAAGAAAAAATATACGGTGTCCATTTAAAAAACTTAAGTTTGTGTTAAAAAAAAACACATTTCCTTTCGTTTTAGAATGTTTCCAAATATGTTCATTCATGGGCCCCAGCCGTACATTGATATCGGTGAAAGTCGTTTTCCAATACCTGTTATTGTTCCAGAGATATTTTGGGTGGACAAGATAAACGGGACACCCAATATATAGCAAACTAGTAAACTGCATACTTTTCCTACATATGCAGTTGTATTTGAAATTTGCTTCTTAAAAAAATTGTGCGTTGGTGGTGATGGTGGTGGTAGTTGCTGTTGTGGTGGAGAAGGAGATGGAGGAGGGAAGGGGGAGCAGTGACGAGTTAAAACTCCGCGCCAACCGCCAGTTCCACCAAGATACGCCCCTGCCGAAGACGTGAGGAGGCTGCGGCCGTGGTGTTGTGCCGCGGCCTGCGGCCTTGCCGGGTATCGACGCGGTGTGCCGCGCTGCCCATTCACAATCAATGTTGTGCCTCACACTGTCCGCCGGCCGTCAATACGCCAAGACGCCGCAGCCGTCCGTCAAGGCGGCCTCGCCAACACCACTAAATCAATACTTCACAACTCAGCCACTGTGGTGGGCGCTACCGTCAACCCCAGTGCCGGAACACAAACCAGCCAGCCTAAGTGACGCAGTCTGTCGTCCTCCCATACTTTCGGAGCTTACCGGCGACCATACTGCAACAGGATAACGGAGGACTACGCCTAACACGCAATGTTAAGAACTGCTATTTCGCCCACTGCCTAGCTACCTTGGTCTCGCTGTTCTCCCGACCTATCGTTTAATGAAACGCCTGGTCAATGATGGCGGAACGACTGGTCACGATACAGCACACGCTGTTACATGTGCAAGCAGCATGGACTGCTATTCTGCATCGACGAATCCAGTGTTTCCTCGAATCTTTCCGAGACGTTTAAAAGCGTCCAAATCTAGAAATTTCAGCAACACTCAATACTTATACTCTCATCTTCAGATGGGCCTCACAATTATCTCGCCGGCCGCGGTGGCCGAGGGGACTGCGGCGCGTCAGTCACGGTCTGCACGGCCACTACGGTCGGGGGTTCGAATCCCCCCTCGGACATGGATATTTGTGCCGTCCTTAGTACTAGCTAGTTCATAAGTAGTTTGTAAGTTTAAGAACTGATGACCCCATAGTTATGTTCCATAAGCTCTACAAACATTTGAACATTTGATCACAATGATCTCAGTACAACGTCTTATCTCCCAAATAAATTTGGCTGTCATATTGTAAGGTTCCTATGGTCCCGACGTAGTTGGTTTTCTGTAATATTTAGTTTTGTGAACTGGCCACAGATATGTTGTAATAGGCGCAGTGATCTTTCGAAGTTCGATTGTCGAGTAAGCGCTCTGGCTGCGAGAGAGCAGTTAGTAGCGAGTTGCGTGAGGTAGCGTGAGGAAGCTGTTGGTGAAGACAGTCGTGAAGTATGTGTCGCAGCAAGTCATTATTATAATGCATGATGTTAATTTTCTATAATATTTTTCCGCTTCATATTTTTAAGAATCCATAGTATCTTATCTGAAAAAGTGCAGGGTATCCCGAATAAATAAAGTTGAATGGAAAATGACCAATAGCAATCCCGAAGGAATTAAGTTTAATGGTAATTGAGCAATAGTAGGTACTATGTACGTGCAAAATTCAACTTTAAAAACCGAACAATGGGGTGACTACGACCACCGAGGTAAGCCTTAGAAAATATTAATATGCACAACGGACGCCCGGGAAATAGGGGAAAACACAAACATTAAAATTTACGGCCCTGTCGAACGTACTCCTAAAGGGTACAACGAAACTGATTAACTTGAATAATGAAAGGGGGAGACAATCTGACTGCGACACAGATAAATAAAAAAATAGACTTACCTCTTATATTCTTATTACAAAACTGGAAACAGGAGCAGCAAGCAGCTCGCATCATACAGGTTACGTCAGTGGTAATTAAGTTCAACAATAATCACAAATTAAGAAAATGAAAGGAAGGGGAAACTACCAAATAAGGACGCAGAAAACGAAATTAAGAAATTATGTATTCTTAAAAATATGAAGCGGAATAAATATTACAGAACATTAACGTCACGCATCACAATAATGGCGTGCTGCAACATATACTTAACGACTGCCTTCTCCAACAGCTTCCTCGCGCTACCTCACGCAACTCGCATCAACTCTTGGCAGCCAACTCGCAACTGACTGCTCTCTCGCAGCCAGAGCGCCTACTCTACAATCGAACTTCCAAGGATCACTGCGCCACTTACAACATATTTGTGGCCAGTTCACATAACTAAATATTACAGAAAACCAACTATGTCGGGGCCATAGGGACCTTACAATATCTCCGGTCCTCCTTGATGTTGCATATTGGACAGCCAGCGCTAATATACACAAGAGGGCGCGCAAAATAATACCAACACCTAACAAGGGCACAGTATGTATTTATTAGTAAGGAGTTGGCGTACCACTGAGACCAGATGCAACTCTCGTCGAGGAAGTAATTTCGTGTGGCTCATTGGCCTGGTGCCAATCTTTCAATTGGACGCCACTTCGGCGACTTGCGTGTCCCTAGCCTACTCCAGTTATACAACCGGGGAAAGGGGACCTACAGCTTAACGTGTAATCCGTCTTTATCGTTTCCAAAGTAAGGTTATCCATTTTAGCACTCAAACTTTCGTCAATTTCTTCAACGACGTTAGAGCTATTTTTCTCACTCTGTTGTAGAACTACTGATTACGGTTAAATTATGTTCAGACATGACGATTTTGCTGTCCAGGGGACATGTTTAACAATTTTTGTACAATGCACGCCTGAACCGTTTTGGTGGTGTATGTGAACGAATTATCAGTTTGGAATATGACAGTGTTTGCGAGCAATACGCTAGTCTTAGCAAGTAGTTTCTTGCTGAGGATGATGACATATGTAGTCATTGTTTTACGACCACAGAGGATAATCACGGAAACAGTTTAATACGACGATATAAATGTCTAAATCATTGAACCATTACAAGAACACTAAATAATTAAAATAGTGGTAGTAAATAGAATATTTTCATTTTTAACTAATCGCATTGGAAATAAGTAAATAATTAAACATTCCTACAATATTCAAGATTTTTTTTGTCTTTAAGTTAATTAATGGAAAATTTGGGTTATAGTTATTGGGTTTGTTTTGTATAATTTTTACAACTCCGGCTCACTCCTTTGAAATACTGTGTAAAAGTCATTAGTAATATATGTTCATATTTTAAAGAAATCTTTTTCTTTCTACTGACATTGTAGTATTGATGCTGCAGCAGACACACAAAATCTCTGGCGTAACTTCAGATTTAAGGCCAGTTAAAACTCAGGGTAGTTCCTCTTCATTAGAAATAAGTCAGCACAATTCCGTTTAAAACTTCAGGTATATTTTTGAAGAAAGAAACCTTTACATTTTGTACATTTGCTCTTCTTACATTCTCGAACTGCTACAAAAAGATATACTGATAATGGCGAGTGCAAAAAAAAATAGACTCTACATAAGCTTCCTTCGCTTGTTCTGTTCATTAACATCTGAAAGTTATTCTTACACTGCTGACTTTACAAATGAAACCTCTTTGAAGAAAATACATTAACATTTTTTTTATACACATTAATTAATATATACATGAATATACAGTAAGTAAAAATGCACACTCGTTACATCAATTGTTAAAATAAATATTTAAGAAGACAATTATTCCACCGCTCTTAATGTATACTTTTTTCCTCCTACCCCTATGGTAACGCTACACCATGAAGGATCTTCGGACAAGCTTGACTGTAAAAAAACAGGCATGTCGTATCGTAAGCTGATTTTGGGGGGTTTCCGATACATTAACCTGGTTGTGTCTGGAAAGCAATGTAAATGATTATTCATCGGAACAGACCACAAACGTCCAGTCATCAGCGATGATGTTGGAACCACTTGCTTCGTAGCTTTGCGTTGGCTTCCGTAATTAAAGATTTAGCAACCCCAGCCCTTCCGTGAATCTCGAGCTCCAGCTGTACTGGTTTTATAGAAACACTATTACTTAAGTGAGTGTTCAGTCTTGTAGTAGCTTTTGCTGCGGTAGTTGTATGATGTCTGGCCAAATTGTTCTTATTGCTCATTGGTCTTTGTCAGTTCGAGTTTGGCCCCCTATTCCTCTCGCACAATGCAGCCGTTTCCATAACAGATGTTCCTAATAACTACACATCATATAGTAGACCTCTTTGGAAGTTTAAGAGATGACGCACTTCACTATTCATTTATGATGACCGTCGAAGAAAAACATGTATAATATGCAGCGAGGAAACGCCCAAGACTTCGTGCGTCAATGATGAACTGCGGTAGGATCTCAGTGTTACCAACTTACAACAAGATCAAGTATATGGCACGGTGTTCATATTAATTTGTATACTCCCCGTAAGTATTAACGGATAGCGACCTAGCCAGTGAAGACTGAAGACCAGTTAAGTTTCGTATACTTGAATCAGGTGAGGGGAACCTTTCGCAATCCACAGGCCGAATTTACGTACTTTGGTTGCTTTTATAGCCGCATGTCAGTAGACAGCACGCGGTTAGCCGCAGGGACCTACTACGGTGGGAGTTACCGGTAGTGCCACCTTTGTGATGATCCTAGCCGTGCTGTACTATGATCACCTTGTCGCGACTACTTTTTTCGGTGTAAACCAAATTTAAAGCATCAGGTTATTTATAAATTAAGTATCAGAATAACTATTAAGCATACTGAAGAAATAGACACTCCATTGTAAATTAATTAAATAATTTAATACGACAGGCCTGTTTCTGCGTGAATGCCATCGTCAGGAGTACTGTGAAATAAAAAGGTGGGTATACTATTTAATTTAAGAAGATAATTATACTTTATACATATTTGGTAGCTCTTCTTACCCTTGTACGATCGCTGCTTCTCTTATATGTATAGGTTCTTATTCACACATGTAAAAGAACTGTTGTTCTTATATAGCTGTATATATACTTTTTAAAAAATAATTCTTATTTTGTCGATGTTTGACAGCTATTTTGATAGGTATGTCAGCGGTATTACAAGTTTACAATGCAATTATTGCTTTGCTATTATATAGAACACATCTGGTCTTATTGATATGTCAATAGCATGTTTCATTACTATTATGTAAATGATTAACCATATATTGTGGAATTGACTTTGGTATAATTTTTTTTGGGGGGGGGGGGATTTTTATGGATCATAATAATTATATGTTTTCCAGTAATTACTTTTAATTTAGTGACAAAATCTCTGACATATTTGTAAATTCCGTCTATCACTTAGAAATAATGGTACTAATGAAATTTTCCAAGTAACTCTTATGCTTCATCTCGATTTGTTCATTTAAAATTAGTTCAGAATTAACTTGCGTGTGTAAATAAATTTCAACCTCTTCAAGAACGATCATTATTGCTCCCTTTTGCGTGATATGTAAAATTTCCATGGCCTGCTCTATATTGTCTGCTATGTGTTGTTCTTGCTTCAAGAGATGGAAGAAAGTCGACTGGTTGCTTTCGCTATTACGAACAAGCTCTCGAAAACGAATTATGAATTAACATTTTTTATGGTTAGGTCTAAGTAGTTTATGGCTTTATTGCTCTATATAATAACAAAGAAATAATTACATTGTAAACTTGTAATATTGCTGACATATCTGTCAAACATCGACAACATTAGAATTATTTTTAAGAAAAGTATATATATATATATATATATATATATATATATATATATATATATACACAGCTATATTTGAACTATAACAGTAGTTCTTTTACATATGTAAATAATAACCTATACATATAAGAGAAGCAGCGATCTTATAAGGGTAAGAAGAGCTACCAATGTATGTATAAAGTACAATTATCTTCTTAAATTAAATAGTATACCCACCTTTGTATATTTTACAGTACACCTGACGATGGCATTCACGCCGAAACAGGCCTGTCGATTAAATAATTTAATAAAAGCAGAGTCTTTGGTATCAATAATTTACAATGTCTCTCAATGACGGGCCCAGAAGATTATAAAAACTTCATTATCAAGTTGTGATGTGAACTCTTAAGACAGGCTAAAACCAAATTTTTGTTAGTTTCCTCTCATTCGGCAGGGAAGTAATATAAAGTGAAAAAACACGCAAAACCGAAAGTAGTGCTACTCAATTGTTTAATGGGAAAGAAGAATGTGTAACGAAAAACTAACCCTGGCGGCCGATGTAGCTTTGGTTCATTAACATGCAGAAAGAAAATCGGAAATCAGTTTTTCTTCGTGTTTTACTGTCAGTCGCCGACCATAGCCTTGGGAAACGGTAACGACTTGTGTTATGTGATTCTCGAGTTTCTCCCGGCGTATTTGATAAAATATCCACGGGTGTACTGCCGGTCTACAGTGCCCAACGGACACAATATTTCTGCGATCACACATGTCGCCATCATCAGGTGAATTGACGGTCTAAGTTCTTGGAAACGCGCCGGCACGGAGATCCGCACGCTACGGCGGCTAGAACCCAGTTCCCTTCGAGCCGCCGTAGCGTGCAGATCTCCGTGCCGGCGCGTTTCCAAGAGCTTAGACCGTCAATTCACCTGATGATGGCGACATGTGTGATCGCAGAAATATTGTGTCCGTTGGGCACTGTAGACCGGCAGTACACCTGTGGATATTTTTACTTATGTTTCTCCTTGCTGTCGTCTGCCACAGTGCGAGAAAGAGCAGGGTGAGGGTGTGCGTGTGTGTGTGTGTGTGGGGGGGGGGGGGGGGGGGCGAGTTGCAGCCGCAGTAACTGCTGGTTCTTGGACAACTAACTGCACCTGGTCCCGAGAGCTTGCCGGACTTGCGGAAACCGAAGTCGGTCGCATAGTTGGTTGCGGCGACCATGAGGGCAGTAGGCAGGTAGAAAGACAGAAACTGACTTAAGATCGTGGACCGCCCCGCATTACAGTGTAACTTAGCAACATGACAACAAATTATGCCCCAAGACGCACTGTTTTGATCGTACATTCAATTTATGTTCACCCAGTTCCACATGTTTACATTTATTTACGCGACCGGAACTGTTTCTTTACTTATATTTTACAATAGCTCTCTTCCTTTGCCACGAATTTCTCCCGCGGGTCGCCTGAAACAAATCGTGGGCCGTCGGTTGCCCATCTATGGCTTAAGTAAAAGCTTACTATCCCAAATTCACAATTATTGAAAGACTACTTGAAACCTAGTGCGGTGGATTAGTTAACCTGACTTTCGCCGCGAAGAGTTCTCTCTGAAATGACTACAATCTAAAAAATGTTCTAATGTTTGTAAATCTATCGGATCAAACTGCGTGGTCATCAGACCGTAGCTTACAAACTACTTAAACCTAAGTAAACAAATCTAAGGACAACATACACACCCATGCCCTAGGGAGGACTCGAACCTCCGACGACAAGCAATCGCGCGCTCCGCAGCGAGGTGCCTTAGACCGCTCGGCTACTCCACCGCGGCTACAATCTAAAGTTGGAAGATTTGGTTCTATGAAAGGTACAGTTATGGTAATGAGAAGGACTAAGATAACGTACTGAATTGCACTTCATATCTTTGACTGTTTAAATAGTGAGGGAATGAAAGTTAATTGAAGCCCGATTTCTGACAATTCCGATGATTGATTTTTGAAAGTAGCTTTTCGTTGATGTAATTTATGAGTCTTCAGGTATTGTTCTTACCTGCTGTATCTATGACTAGTAACTATGGGATAAAGTAAAACGATCTAAATATGCTGCTCTATCAGTTTTGCAGATTAAAAGCATTGCTATTCGCAAGCTACTGTCAGTTTTTTTTTAATTACTTCCCGTTGAGTGGTAATAGCTTTTCTGGAGATGAGAGCATGGCCTTAGGCTTCATTAGAAGTAATCAGAATGTCCAACAGGAGTGATTTTTACATCATAACACAGAAAAGAAAACAGGGTTTAGTTAGCATTTGGTAGTGTGTTAAAATCGCTGGAGGTCAAAACAGTGATCGTCGACACAATACTGTATCTAACTGTACCAATACCCCACCACAGTACAACCATAAGTGACCCAATGCAACCAACCAAATGTTCAAATGTTTGTATAGCTTATGGGTCTCAACTACGGGGTCATCAGTCCCTAAACTTAGGAACTACTTATGAACTAAGAATAAAATTTTCACTCTGTAGCGGAGTGTGCGCTGATATGAAACTTACTGGCAGGTTAAATTTGTGTACCGGAACCGGAACTCGAACCTGGGACCTTTGCCTTTCGCGGGCGAGCTCTCTACCGACTGAGCTATCCCGACACGACACACGATGCGGCTTCAAAACTTCACTTCTGCCAGTACCTCGACTCCGACTTTCCAAACTTCACAGAAGCTCTCCTGCGAACCTTACAAGACTAGTACTCCTGGAAGAAAGGATATGGTGGAGACATGGCTTAGCCACAGCCTAAGGGATGTTGCGAAAGGCAAAGGTCCCAGGTTCGAATCCCGGTTCCGGCAGACAATTTTAATCTGCCAGGAAGTTTCATATCAGCACACACGCCGCTGCAGAGTGGAAATTTCATTCTGGAAACATCCCTTAGGCTGTGGCTAAGCCATGTCTCCACCATATCCTTTCTTCCAGGAGTGCTAGTCTTGCAAGGTTCGCAGGAGAGCTTCTGTGAAGTTTGGAAAGTAGGAGGCGAGGTACTGGCGGAAGTAAAGTTGTGAGGCGGCATGGTGAGTCGTGTCGGGATAACTCAGTCGGTAGAGCGCTTGCCTGCGAAAGGCATAGGACCCAGGTTCGAGTCCCGATTCCGGCATACAATTTTAATCTGCCAGAAAGTTTCGACCAACCAAATGTTCCAATGTTTGTATAGGTTATGGGACTCAACTACGGGGTCATCAGTCCTAAACTTACAAACTACTTACGAACTAGCTTATACTAAAGACGGCAGAAACATCCATGCCCGAGGAGGGATTCGAAGCCCTGACCGCAGCGACCGTGACTGGCACGCCGCAGACCGCTCGGGCACTGCGTCCGGCTGCAACCAACCCACGCTAAACACAGCTTGCCTGTGCAATAGCTCCGTCACTTATAAGAAGCGTCTGATCTGTATTACGTCATTTGTTATGTGATGGGGCAAAGAAAAATCGCGCAAAAGTAACAAAGCACGACCGATAAAGTCCTTTGCTAGAAGATAGCGGGCGATTGGTGAAGCTGTGGCCGGCCCGCGTGTGATCATGACGCAGCTCGCCCGCTTGTCGGACAGGAGACACGTGATGCGATAACCGGTGCTCGTATCTGACGCACCGGGCGCAGGCCTGGCCGCTGCCAGAGTTTCTACCTGCCATCACTACATCGATTCTGGGAAATATTGTAGTCCACACGGGACTCACGCGTAAGCAGCAGTGAAATGCTGACTCCATCTTTAAATGTGCTTCAGTGCGATCTTTATAAATAAAGTGCTTATTTCTGCCGCTTATGATTGTCTCTGGGATGACGAAGTGAGCCTAGGCCTGCAAGCCTAGCTCGTTTGAGTTCTCAACTTTCGGCAATCCTCTGATAGCTGAATCCGGATACGTAAGCGCCACCTCATTGGCTAAGCGGGAATCTTCCCTAGGCTGGCTGTAGGCGCGAATGTACACTATTAAAAATCTAAGAAAAAGAGCTAAACAGAAAACAATTGTCGACTTGAATTATCGATAAGTCTACGGTGCCGTCGATTATCCCGTGACGTTGCGGGTCAACTCAGGGTACACTCTGTAATGAGACAAGCCCCTCCAGAGACCATGTCCGACACATGCTGATGTATCAGGTATTTCCAAAATAGACTTGTCTATTAAATATTTAAAAAACTTAAAAACTGAATATTAGTAACTGGTTTTCAGACTTGATAATTGCCACCGTAATGTTGGAAACAAGACTTGTGTATTCAAATGATTCTAAATAAAACATCTAATCACCTTAAAAATAAAAAAATCTGAACAGATTCTAATATAAGGAAACAATACACACCAATGCTGCATCATCACGATTCTAGGAGATAGGATCCTATACTTAAAAATGGAACAGAGGTATACAAAAACATTTCCGTATTCCTTACTGCTCACGAAAACAGAAATTGTCAAGTTGTACGACGATAACCTAGACATTCTGAATGAGTTTTCCAGATTTATTTCACATACGCCAGTACCCCTAACACCCGGTGACACGTCCTCTAGAACTGATGCAGCCTGTATTCGTCGTGGCATCCTGTCCACTAGATCAAGGGAATGTTGGTCGCCGGCCGCGGTGGCCGAGGAGACTGAGGCGCTCCAGTCACGGTCTGCACGGCCACTACGGTCGGGGGTTCGAATCCCCCCTCGGGCATGCATATTTGTGTCGTCCTAGTTCTTAAGTAGTTCATAAGTAGTTTTTAAGTTTAGGGACTGATGTCCCCGCTGTTGAGTCCCTTAAGCTTAACAAACATTTGAACATTTTTGACTGTTGGTCCTAATTGTCCCACTCCTCAACGGCGATTCGGCGAACAACTCTCACATTCGTTGAACAGTCGTCCCGTCCAAGAACAGCCCTTATCAATATAACCCACGGATGTTCGACAGAATTCTTGTGTGACAAATATGCTAGCTATTCTAATCGTTTGATGTCATTACTGTGAACAACGCATTTGCAAGATGCGCACGATGAGAGCGACAACTGTCGCCTCGCCAAATTTCTCTGCCGATATGGTTGCACTATTCGTCGTGGGATGTCACCCCTGTACTGTCTAGTCGTTTGATTGACTTCTACGACGTCCAGTGGCGTACTGTAGCCCCCACAAAACGCCAGCCCGAAAAATCAGGAAACCACATTGCTGCATTCACTGGACGGTATGTCTAAGACATTCCAGCATGTCTCCAAAACCGTCTCCGACGTCCATGGCGTCGCCCCAGCTTTGACACTTGGACACCATCCATCGCTTTACAAATGGGCCCAAACAGTGCTCCGAATGGACTCAAAAATGGCATCAAGTGCTATCGACAGATGAAAGTTTGATATGCAGCGTATTACTACAGATTAGTCGAAACACGACGTCCTGTGGTGTACTAAAACCATATTTATCACGGTGGCGTTATTCCTAGATTTCCGCCAGATCTCAAATCCGTCTCGGTTGCACAGTTGCACATGCCAGACTACAAATCCACAGGTTGCGGGTTCGATCCCCGCCAGGTCCTAGGATTTTTATCTGTCACTGTTCACTTCTTTCACCTCTGGCAGTATTGCTCCTGTGAAAAATACCGAGTAGCACAGTGGTTCGGAACCTACGATGAACTGTAGTTCCCCCTATAACTGGCTGGGTAAGTCAGTTCGGGGGCCATGCCTAGTAAAGCATTGTGGTGTTCAAACCAATCTTCGGATTGTCGACTGCTTTACCTTTCCCTCAAATCTGTAAAGTATCCGTCATCTGCTTTTGAGTTGAGCGGCCAGCAAGCAAGTCATCGACAGCTCCGGTATCTGTACCACCTCCAAGTCCGCTTAACACCCGTTTGGTTCACTCCGAGACGTCTGGCCACTTCCCTTGATGAGAATCCCAACTGACACAAAGCAACTATGCGGATACTATCAAACTTCGGAATTGTAGTCACGGCAGAACTACAGTCAACATAAGCGGTGTACTTCCTCGTGATAAGACTAACTGATCGGCCGTCTTACGCACTCCGTCGCATTGGCACTGGCCATGTGTACTTGTTTACATCTTTGTGTGGGTTGTCATACTGTCATATATGGACAATTTAAGGAACTGTGTTCTTGATTAAATATATACATTCCACGTCAGTGTTCAGGACACCTTATATTCAATCAAGGTGATGCAAAACTTCGGTTGATGTGTGTATTTGGCAAAAAGAAAAGCGTCAACTGAACGGTAACGACGTCTATTCATGGAGCTAAGTGAGGGGTGAAGGGCACGCGACACCGAAGAGGTGCGACTTTTGTTGGTTGAAGTGGGCGGGTATGTCAGTTGCACATTTCCTATCTGTCGAGGAGTATGTGAGGCTAAATTATTAGAGGCCACGACGAGTGCGGGCAGAGGAAAGGGCTGCAAACGGCATCAAGATACTGTCCGACAACCTGTCGCTACAAATTATGTAGTATGCGCACGATACTGTACTGTAAGAATGGAGTATTATCGCCAACAGTGAAGACGCCATTCCTCGACAAGTACTGTTTCATACTACCTGTCACTTTATAACCACTGTAAGACATTATTCAGGAGTTTCATCATAAGCTGCTTCAATTTTCCAATAATTGCGTGTTAAACTTTCGTATTTTTACCAGTCATTATCCCAAGTCATTATTACCTGAGCAGCGTCCACGCTCTTTCCAAAGTGTGAGAAAACCAGTGTGTTGCGTAACTTAACAATTTCACTAAATGAGTGGGATAATTTGTTTTATGATTATGAAGTAAAGTAGTTGATGCAATACTCACTTTACGTCTTATCATAGAGGATAGATTAAGGAAAGGCAAACCTACATTTTTAGCTTTTGTAGATTTGGAGAAAGCATTTGACAATGTTGACTGGAATACACTCTTTCAAATTCTGAAGTCAGCAGGGGTAAAATATAGGGAAAGGAGAGTTATTTACAAATTGTACAAAAGCCAGGCCGCAGTTATTAGACTCGAAGGGCATGAAAGGGAAGCATCAGTTGGGAAGGGAGTAAGACAGGGTTGTAGCCTTTCTCCGATGTTATTCAATTTGTACATCGAGCAGGCGGTGAAGGAAAGCAAGGAAAAATTTGGAGTAGGGATTACAGTTCAGGGGGAAGAAATAAAAACATTGCGTTTTGCTGATGACATTGTAATTCTGTCAGAGACAGCGAAGGACCTGGAAGAGCAGTTGAATGGAATGGACAGTGTGTTGGAGAGAGAGTATAAAATGAATATTAACAAGAGCAAAACAAAAATAATGGAATGCGGTCTTAGAAAATCAGGCGATGCTGAAGGAATTAGATTAGGTAACGAAACAATGAAGGTGGTACATGAGTTTTGTTACTTGGGTAGTAAAATAACATGCGATGGTCGCAGTACAGAGGATATAAAATGCAGAATGGCAATGGGAAGAAAAGCATTTTTGAAAAAGAGAAATTTGCTAACATCGAATATTAATTTAAGCGTAAGGAAGTCTTTTCTGAAGGCATTTGTGTGGAGTGTTGCCGTGTACGGAAATGAAACATGGACGATAAGCAGTGCGGACAGGAAGAGAATAGAGGCTTTTGAAATGTGGTGCTACAGAAGAATGCTGAAGATTAGGTGGGTAGATCGCAAACTAATGAAGAGGTACTGAACAGAATTGGTGAGAAAAGGAACATTTGGCATACCCTGACTGAAAGAAGGGATCGATTGGTAGGACACATTCTTAGACATCAGGGAATCGTGAATTTAGCATTGGAGGGAAGTGTGTGGGGTACAAATCGCAGAGGGAGACCAAGAGACGCGTATAGTAAGCAGATTCAAGTGGATGTGAGTTGCCGTTCTTATGAGGAGATGAAAAGGCTTGCTCAGGATAGAGTAGGGTGGAGAGCTGCATCAAACCAGTCTCCGGACTGAAGACCATAACAACATAATGGTTACTGTTTCGAAACGATTCAAATTAACGTTTATCATACTTTTCACAGCATTGAGAATTTAATTGATTATCATACTTAATAATTTATTTCTATTTTGCACTTGTAGTTGTGAAGGCAATGGCTTGGTTGGTTCGTGTTTCGGCGCTGGATTCCTGTCGAAATCCACAGTGTTGTTTTTTTTTTTTTTTTTTTATTCAATGATCTGTGAATCAATTATTATTTACATACACTTCCGGCCATCAAAATTACTGCACCATGAAGATGTTGAGAGATGGCAGCCCATCTCATCTTTATTATCGATGTTTATTGTTGACGTATTGTCGTAATGAGGCCTGTACATACAATTTTCTATTGCAGTCGGGAATACGATGCAGGGAAGATTTTTGCTAAGGTGAGATGCAGAGCTGACTTGGCCCTGAGGGGGAGAGTGAAATACCTTCCTACATGCGCCCTGCTGCGCCGTAGAGGGCCGGGCGCGCCGGCCTTGGGTTACTCTATGGTGGCACACTGGCAGGGCAGTAGGTCGTAAAAATGTAGCCTTGTGTCCCAAACTGTGGAGGAGAGGCATCGTCTGCGCTTTTTTAGAAGATAGCAGAGCGTAGGGCTGTGGCCGAGGGTCCGAAAGGGAAAGCGAAGGAATGTTTGCTGGAGGCTAGGCAGCCGCTCCTACGGGCGACGGTTAGAGCCGTTTAGTGAGAATCGCGTCAAAAGTGTGTGTGGAAGGGATGCCGTCTTTGATTGGCTGATGTTCAAAGCGCCAGCTTTTCGAAATCAGCGGTTGTCTTGTGAGATTTTACTGGCTGGAGTTCGAGAACTCGACGATGATTGGCTTTACGTAAAAACGGCATTTCTCGGGGGGTCTTGCGCGGACACGCGGTGATAGAAGTGGACTTCGTGTTTCGTAGCGCTGGAGTACGGACGCGTCTGGTACCGTCCTGTCCTCACAGTGTGCGGACTTGGATATTTTGCTTATTGAGCCGATACTTGGACGAGTGAACTTGTGTAAGTTTCAGTGTACACTCTGAAATATATACTTGAGCTGATTGTTCTTGTTTTCGGTTTGAATAAGGTAGGCCAGCCAATACTAGTGCACCAAAGCACTAGTTGCGATATACTCAACTTCTGGAGTCATTTAGACCTTCAGTACTCGTACGTACTTGTCTACGCTCACTGAAGTGGTCCTGACTTGGCAGAATTGTTTGAGGTCATAGGCACTGTGTACTGCCGAGCGCACAGAGGCTGATAGCAGGGAGTACAGCTTCCGAGCGACGGGGCGAGTTTTTTATTTCGTGGTCGCGCAAATTTTCAGCTCACAGTCGCCCTGCCCCCACGCCACTGCAGCGCAGCACCTTCACACGCAAGTCGTCAGTTTGGTAATGTATGGCAAAGCGCTCGTCAGCAACATATAGTCGATACATCAGGTTCTGCCTTATAGTGGGGATTGTGTAGTTAGGAAAGTCAACCCTCCGACTCGATTTATCCCGCTAAGAACATTGTATTATTTCACAATAGGGGTTTCTGACTTGCCAGTCGTTACTAATTTCCATTTTCTTAAAAATTTGAGTAACTTCATATGCATTAGATTGTCCTTTCTTATTTCGTTATTAATGTATTCTTTTTGTTTATGATTTATTGGATTTACCATTGTGTGTTTTATCCTTCTAAAAAAGGTGTAATAAATATTGTTGGATTTGAAAGATGTTTTTTCAACATTATTAGTAGTCAGATCCCAGTTCGCTAGATTTTTGGTGGGGACAAATTATACATTATATATCACTAATTAATTCAGGGTCAGCCGCTCCTGTCTTCCTACTGTATTAACCCACATTAACCTTCCCCAGCTTGAATCATTCCAATCCATTTCATTTTTTCACCACCACACCTTACAACGTGCTACAGTCACGAAATTTAACCGTCAGAAAGAAGATGCTGTGAATGCAAATGATTAGCTTTTCAGAGGATTCACACAAGGTTCGCTCCGATGGTGACACCTTCAACGTGCTGACATGAGGAATGTTTCCAACTGATTTTTCATACACAAACATCAATTGACCAGCGTTGCCTGGTGAAGCGTTTTGTGATGCCTCGTGTAAGGAGGAGAATGCGTAACTACACGTTTCCGACTTCGATAAAGGTCGGATTGTAGTCTATCGCGGCTGCGGTTTATCGTATCGCGACATTGCTGCTTGCGTTGGTTGCGATCCAATGACTGTTAGAATATGGAATCGGTGGGTTCGGGAGGGCAATACGGTATGCCGTGCTGGATCCCAACGGCTTCGTATCACTAGCAGTCGAGATGAGAGGCATCTTCTCCGCATGGCTGTAACGGATCGTGCAGCCACGTCTCGATCCCTGAGTCAACAGATGGTTAGGTTTGCTAGACAACAACCATCTACACTAACAGTTAGATGACGTTTGCAGCAGCATGGATTATCAGCTCCGACACCATGGCTGCGGTTACCCTTGTACCCTTAACGCTACGTCATAAAATGTTCAAATGTTTGTAAAGTCTATGGGCCTTAACTACGGGGTCATCTATCCCTAAACTTACAAACTACTTATGAACTACTTACGAACTAAGACGGCACAAATATCCATGCCCGAGGGGGCATTCGAACCCCCGACCGTAGTGGCCGTGCAGACCGTGACTGGAGCGCCTTAAGTCTCCTCGGCCACAGCGGCCGGCCGCTACGTCATAGACAGGAGCGCCTGTGATGGTGTACGCAATGACGAACCTGGGTACACGAATGGCAAAACGTTATTTTTTTCGGATGAACCTAGGTTCTGTTTACATCATCATGATGGTGGCAACCGTGTTTCGCGACATCGCGGTGAACGCACATTGGCAGCGTGTATTCGTCATCGCCATAGTGGCCTATCACCCGGCGTGATGGTATGGGGTGCCATTGGTTACACGTCTCTGTAACAGTGGCCGTTACATTTGTGATACGACGCGTGGCTCTACCCTTCATTCGATCCCTGCGAAACCCCACATTTCAGCAGGATAATGCACGACCGCATGTTTCCGGTCCTGTACGGGCCTTTCTGGATACGGAAAATGTTCGACTGCTGCCCTGTCCAGCACATTCTCCAGATCTCTCACCAATTGAAAAAGTCTGGTCAATGGTGGCCGAGCAACTGGCTCGTCACATTACGCCAGTCACTACTCTTGATGAACTATGGTATCGAAGCTGCATGGGCATCTGTAAATGTATACTCCATCCAAGCTCTGTTTGACTCAATGCCCAGGCGTATCAATGTCGTTATTACGGCCAGAGGTGGTTATTCTGGGTACTGATTCCTCTGGATCTAGGCACCGAAATTACGTGAAAATTACATGTCAGTTCTAGTATAATATATTTGTCCAATGAATATCCGATAATCATCTGCATTTCTTCTCGGTGTAGCAGTTTTAAGGGCCAGTAGTGTATTACCCACTGGAAATCTAATTTTTATTTTTGAAAAATTGGTTTGTTAGTCCCAGTCTAAGAGGACGGATAAATTAGTTGGTTAAAGGCAAAGGCGCAACAGCTCCAGCAGGAGGCTGGCCGTGAAACAGCGGCTAGTGTGGAGGTGAAGCAGAGGTTGGCTGCGGCGCGCCTAGCGGACCGTGGCAAGTCACGCCCGCTGCACCGCACCGCTGCACGCCACGCCGTGACGTCACAGCCCTGCCAGCCGCCGACACAACACGCGTGCATTTGCAGTCGGCATAGAGAAAGCGTGCCCACTTGCTATCAGTAGCAGAGCCGGGCACAGTTAATCAAAAGCTTAACTTCGTTAATCATTAACCGTTACTGAAAAAGCTGACTTCGTTAAACGTTAAAGCGTTACTCTGCGGACAAATTAACCTTAATAACTCAGTATTGTGCAACCACGAAAAATCAACTTCAGTCTCCGAATTTATATATTTATGTTGTTATATTATTGAAATCAGTAATTAGAAAACAAAAAGTATACCCTACCTGATTTTGTAGAAAAATGTTTTGGATACTCAAGTTTAAATAGCGCTTGCAGTAAAAGTAAATACTATATCGTGGTACTCGGCCGTGAGCGTAAAGAAATAATGTCTAATCACATACTATAGTGTAAAATAGCCTCCACAAGAGTCATTTCGCTTTGGAGGAAACGTCTTTTGTTCTTTGAAATATTTTTCTTCATGTATAAAAAGCAGAATGTTTGTCATTTCCGCTCGCGGCCGCCTGCCACGACTTAGTGTCTCAGTAATACATAAATCTTAAGTTTTAGTAATTATTTAGCAGTAAAATTGAGATACACCGCTGCTAGTTGCTGCAATGCCACAAAACTCCCCAATACTTATCCGCCGTAATTTTTTTTTTTTTTTTTTTTTTTTTTTTTTTTTTTTTTTTTTTTTTTTTGCGAGAGTACTGCTACTAGCGCCACTGTCGCGATATTTAAAAATATTAACATCCCTTTTGGATTTTCCTCGACTGGAATCCGCCTTGACTCTTTCTTCAAATTGGAGGGACTGCGATTTATGTTATCTCCTGACGTGCTGTTTAAGATTATTAAGGATCGAGGTGTGAGCCTTAATTGTTGATTTTTTCGGAAAGCACACTTTACAGTTGAAAAACTATGTTGTCCCTATCTAGATATAAAATCAACAAAATCACTTAGATGTGGCCATAGATTTTCATCAACTGTTGAGACCATAATAACATTTCCACACACAAATCTATTGCAAGTGTAATATATCCTCAGATACAAGTGTGTTGCTTTCATGATAATAGCTTGTGGTAGTAAAGCCATCACCGAAGACATAGTTCATTGAAGTCGCGTGAAGCATTCGAAAGTTACTAATTTTAAGGTTTAATTTTGCTACAGATTTTGTGATCAACTTTTGTAGTTTTCAAGATACTGAAATTATTTTTGGTTCATAGATGCAATAATTTGTGACATCGTAGATGCCTTCAGAATTGATGGGAATGTAACACTGAAATTTATTATTTATTTCTACGTTAAGAGCATGTGGATCTTCTAAGAACTTGCCAGAGGATCCATTAAGACATGTCTCTGTCTTTTTAGCTCCCCTAGCAGCATGGGTTTACCCACTTCCAGGATATCGTCACTGCCCATTAGTGTCTTAAGCGGTTTCTCGGGTGAAACCCAGGTACTTGATGGCTTGCCTCCCCCTCGTATACGGGAGATGCATGCATCGGTCCGCCTGCACGAGTGTCATCCTGCCTTTCATACAATTCCAGAATTAGAATAATTGTGTGAAATTTGGAATATTTACCTATAACGTTACTCTCGGTGAAAGAGACAATGACTGCAGGCACATGATGAACTACTATATCAACTTCTACATGTACCTGGGATACTCTGCAAATCACATTTAAGTGCCTGGCAGAGGGTTCATCGAACCACCTTTGTACTGTGTCTCCAATTCCATTCTCGAATAGCGCGCGGGTAGAAAGAACATCTGAATCTCTCCGTTCGAGCTCTGATTTCAGGATTATGCTGTCAGTTTGCTCAGTGTTCCTAGAGCGTGCGGCTGGCCGCAGTCAGCTGCAGTGCTCGCTGCACTGCCGCACGTAAAACAGGCCGCAGCGGACCAGTCGCAAGTCTGACCGTGGCCGCCATTGCCCTAACTGTTGTCCTGCGCGACTGTAGTGAGGCTTTGTTTCCCCTTGAACCAACTTAAGACCTACAGTGGATGCAGTTTCACCTACGAATGTTGTCCACAGATATATGACAGACTAGAATCTACCGTATCACAAAATGCTTAGGAAAACTACTTCGCATTTGAATAAAAAGATCTCGGGTTTCCGACCGCGTCAGGTGGTTAAAACTCTACGAGCATTCGACCAAGCACTCCTTGGCCATTGTCAAGTAGTATGGACTGCCTAGTGGCTGCAAGTACGGGCTTACATACACTAGCTGCCGGCTGTGACGTCACTGGTGTTCCGCGACATCTCCATATATGGGCATGCTTTGAGTCTGTGTTCGATGCGGCTGTTTTTACTGCGCTATCGCTGGATCCCATGCCGCGCTGAGCTGTAGGCCGCCGTTTATGTTAAGGTCTGATAAACATTTGATAAAAGCCTTAACAGAGACGGCGGCCTACAGCTCAGCGCGGCGTGGTATCCAGCGATCGCGCAGTTAAAACGGGCGCATCGAACACCGACTCAAAGCATGCCCATTATGGCGATGTCGCGGAGCACCAGTGACGTCTCAGCCGGCAGCTAGTGTATTTAAGCCCGTACTTGCAGCCATTAGGCAGTCAATACCACATGACAATGGTCAAGGATTGCTTGGGCGAAAGCTCATGGAGTTTTAACCACCTGACGCGGACGGAAACCCAAGAACTTCTTATTCAAAGTTATCGCCGCGAGACAATGCATTCCTACATTACTTCGCATTTGTTTCTCTTTCCGGAGAAACATGATCTGAAAGAGAGAAACGTGCGTTCCTCGTAAATAATGAGGTCTTCTGCGCTGCCAAAACCAAGTACTGACTTAAATATCAATTTATAGAAACAATAATGGGCCTATCGTTTCCTGTACGTGGCTGTGTGCTTCTAAGAGGTACAATACATGCTGACGGACAACTGTCTCAAACTACATTGCTATAAATTGTATCATATGGAGACATTCATTGAACATTTTATTAAAAATTATTTGGCGGCCGCGACAGAATAAATATTCTACTTAACGAAACGGTCTTCTCAGTTGTAATGCGCCGCGCGGAATGGCCACGTGGTGCAAGGTGTCATGCTTCAGACTGGACGGCCGTTCCGTTCCCGCCGAAGGTTCGCGTACTCCGTATGTGTGTGTGTGTGTGTGTGTGTGTGTGTGTGTGTGTGTGTAGTTCAACTGGTTTATAAGCCTAGTGACTGATGACCACAGATGTATAAACATCTTAACATTGCAATGCAATTTCGTACACACGTAATTGTAATAAACCGTTTACTAAAACTGCTTTGGTAACCATTCAAAATACATAACATTA
Organism: Locusta migratoria; assembly: GCA_026315105.1. NCBI lineage: Eukaryota > Metazoa > Arthropoda > Insecta > Orthoptera > Acrididae > Locusta > Locusta migratoria. The sequence continues at coordinate 112,452,015 of CM048747.1, forward strand.
GGTTTATCTTACAGAAAAATAACTTTATCCTTCATTTCAATATGTGACCAGGGACTGCAATCTCCGTTTGAAAGAACCGCATCATACTTTTACGTACCATGGCCGACGATGATGCACCTGCCGAGGCCAATGTTTTTCGATTGCCCTGTAGTACTTGTTATGTAAATTCACATTACCGTGGTTAGTAAACGTTGTTGGAACGGTGAAGGAAGTATGTTGTATATACGAAGTGTCGTCTCACAGTTGCTAAAGGGCAAACCGACAAAATTCTCGGTCGTTGAGGGCCTGATGTAGTGACACGATGAGGGTGGAATTCGTGTCGTCTGGTTGATTCCACATTCCTTGGCAATGTACCTCGTGCCTCTGTGCGGATTCATTGGCGTTGCAGCCGGGACTGCTTCTTCGTGTTCTCTTTCGGTTGCAGTCTTCTTTCTTGTTCTCATTTTGACATTCCAGCAGCCTGTCTGCAGTAGCGTCTATGATACAGTTGCCAGGCGCGTCGGGCGTTTGTGATCCGGATAGTCCCATACCGCTGTACTGTTTACACGACATCTCTTTAAAGAAAAGTGTGAAGTAATACACATGGCCACTAAAAGAAATCCGCTGAACTTCAATTACGCGATAAATCAAACCTTAAGGTCGTAAATTCTACTAAATACCTAGGAGTTACAATTACGAACAACTTAGACTGGAGAGAACACACAGAAAATATTCTGGGGAAGGCGAACCAAAGGTTACGTTTCATTGGCAGAACGCTTCGAAGATGCACCAGCTCCACCAAAGAGACTGCCTACATCACCCTTGTGCGTTCTCTCCTGGAGTACTGTGGCCCAATGTGGGATACTCACCAGGTGGGACTGACGGAAGATATTGAGAAGGTTCAGAGAAGGGAAGCTCGTTTTGTTTTATCACGTTACGGGGGGGAAAGCGTCACGGAAATGTTGCACATATTGGGGTGGAAATCATTAAAAGAAAGACGTTATTCGTTGCGGCGAGATCTATTTGCGAAATTTCAATCACCGACTTTTACTTCTGAATGTGAAAATATTTTGCTAGCACCCACCTACATAGGGAGACATGGCCATCCCAATAAAATAACAGAAATAAAATCTAAAACGGAACGATTAAGCTGTTATTTGTTCCTGCGCGCTATTAGTGAGTGGAACGGTAGAGAAGAGTTATGAAAGTGGTTAGCGAACCTCCTGCCAGGCACTTAAATGTGGTTTGCAAAGTATCTATGTAGATGTAGATACTTCCGCCATATAAAAGTAGTACACCCAACTCCTCATTCGTGTACACGTCTGCACGCAATGCATGAAGCGGAAATGAGCCGCCTGCAACGCAGACAATTTGAGAGTCAAATGTGGTCACATTCTGACGCTACGTAGCGCGAGAGCTCCGCTTGGCGATGTTTACCCTGCTATAGCCTATTCCTGCCACCGGGCCTTCAAATTCTAGGTAACTTCGATTATTTTTTACGCCAAGTTTCGACGTCAACATTAAAAACGCTGTTATTGTGGCTTTCGGTCCGCAGACTGGTTTGATGCAGCTCTCCACGCTACCCTGTCCTGTGCAAGCCTCTTCATCTGACAATAAGAACAACCTACATCCTCTTTAATCTGCTTACTGTATTCGTCCGTCGGTCTCCCTCTACGAATTTAACCCCAATACTTCCTTCTAATGCTAAGTTGACGATTTCTTAATGTCTCAGAATGTGTCCCAGCCAGGATATACCAGGAACTCCTTTTCTGCCTAACTCTGTTGAGCACCTCCTCATTAGTTACGTGACCAACCCATCTAATCATCATTCGTCTGTAACAGCACATTTCAAAATCTTGTAACATCTTTTTGTCTATCAACTCCTTATCGTCCATGTTTCACTCCCATACAATGCTGCAGTACATACAAACGCTTTCTTAAAGGGCTTCCTAACATTTAAACTAATAATGGATATCAACAAATTTCGCTTCTTCAGGAATGCTTTTCTTACCATAGCCATTCTGCATTTCATATATTTTTACTTTGGCCATCAGAAGTTATCTTGCTATCCAAATAACAAAACTCATCTATTACTTCTATCGTCTCATTACCTAATCTAATTCATTCGGCATCGCCAGATTTTCTTTGACTGCACTCCACTACCCTTGTTTTGGTCTTTTAAGTGTTCATCTTATACCCTACTTTTAAAACAGCCAGACTATTCTGTTCAATTACTCTTCCAGGTCCTTTGCTGCCTTAGAATTACAATGTCATCCACAAAACGCAAAGTTTTTCTTTCTTTCACCTGAACTTTTATATAGTCACCAAATATCTCCTTACATTCCTTCGATGTTTGCTCAATGTGTAGTTTTAACAACATTGCGGAAAGGCTACAACCCTTTCTTACTCCCTTTCCAACCACTGCGTCCTTTTCATGCCCTTCGACTCTAGTAAATGCTGTCTGGTTTTTGTAGAAGTTGGATATAACTCTTTGCTCCCTATATTTTACCCTGCTGAATTTGAAAGAGTATTCCAGTCATCATCGCCAAAACGTTTCTCCAGCTCTACAAATACTAAAAACGTAGGTTTCTCTTTCCTTAACCTATCTTCTAAGTTAAGTCACAATGTGAATACTGCCTCGCTTGTTTCTACATTTCTCTTAATTACAAGCTGATCTTCCCCAAGATCGGATTCCACCAGTTTTTCCGTTCGTCTGGAAACAATTAGTGTTAGTACTTTGTAATGGTGACTTACTAAATTCATACTTCTGTAATTTACAGATTTGTCTGCACTTGCATTCTTTCACGAGTATTAAAACTAGTGTTTGTAATGGTGAAATTGTGCTCTGCATAAAACTCTACCAGGCGATCTTCTCTATAGATCATTTTCCCCACTCCATATTCACCTACTACACTTCCTTCTCTTCCCTTCCCTACTACCGAGTTCCAGTCCCCCATCAAAATTAAGTTTTCCTCTCCCTTAAATGTCTGTATAATTTCTTTTATCTCCTCATACATTTCTTTGACCTCGACATCATCGGCAAAGCTAGTTGGCATATAAACTTTCACTACCGTCGTCGGTGTTGGCTTCGTGTCTATCTTAGATACGGTGATGCGTTCACTGTGCTGTCCATAGTAACTTAACCGCATTTCTATTTTCTTATTCATTATCAGACCTACTCCTGCGTTACCGCCAACTGATTTTGTATTTATAACCCTATACTTACCTGACCAGAAATCGTGTTCATCCTGCCACCGAACTTCACTAATCCCTACCATATATAACTTTAACCTATCCATTTCTCTTTTCAAATTTTCCAACTTACCTACGCGACTAAGGGTTAAAACATTCCACTCTCCGATCCGCAAAATGCCTGTTTTGGTTTTCTTGGTGACATCCTCCCGAGTAGTCCCCACCCGGAGATCCGAATGGGGGACTATTTTACCTCCGGAATATTCTACCCAAGAGGACGCCATTAACATATATTCATACAGTAGAGCTGCATGTCTTCGGGAAAAGTAACGGCTGTTGTTTCCCCTTGCTTTCAGCCGTTCGCAGTAACTGTGTGGCAAAGCCATGTTAGTTGATATTACAGGGCCAGCTCAGTCAATCGTCCAGACTGTTGCCCCTGTAACTACTGAAAAGGCTGCTGCCTCTGTTCAGGAACCACACGTTTGTCTGGCCTCTTCACAGACACCCCTCCGCTGTGGTTGCACTTACGGTACGGCTATCTGTATCGTTGGGACACGCAAGCCACCGCACCTCGTCAATGTCTGTGGTTCATGAGGATGGTGACAAAACACTATCACTATAATTGTCTTCTCAAAAACAATAGAATACAGTTAAAAAGGCAAGCGGTTCCATTAATAAAACGTACTTGCTTCAATATCTCAGTTGATACCGGTGGTAAAACCGTTCACCGAAGGAAAATGGGTTATACCTAGACGCTCTATCATGTGCCGAAAACCACGTTTCGATATACTAAATAATAGGGGTACTACTTCTTACGTGACTCACCCAGTACAATGATTGTTTTGCCCCCCTGACATATTTCAAAAAGTAATTTGTTCTTTCTGTTTAATACAGAACGATTACTTTAATGTTTGAATTTATATATATTTGAATTTTTATAAACGCATTGTTTTAGGTTTGAAACTCATAATTAAGTATTAGATAATACACAGGTCCAGATATTACTGAAACATTGATACATAACTGGTTTTTCTAGTCTCATTGGAAAAGCAGCAAAGACTTTTTCTCCAGGGGCGTCAGGATTCCTAAATACGGACCGGACTACTGGGATAGCAACTTTACCTGCTGTTCAGTTATCGTGTAGAGATAAACCAACTTCGGTTCCTCGCTTTAAAGCAGCTCCACCCTCCGTGGGCGCCATTTGATTTGGCGCTACAGGCGTGCGGGGATAAGAACCAACTTGTGTGCTGAGAACGTGGGCGGGAGACAAGACGCTGATGTAGCAGAATTCTAGTGCTTCAGCACCTCTTAAGCGAAGCCCTTCCGAGCACCGCGTTCATCTCAGGCGCATATCGCATCTCGCATATCGCATCTCGTCACATGTCGCCGTTCAAAGACGAAGTATTTATACCACCAGAAACGTCGGTAATTCGAAACTGCACATCGAACACACCGTCAGGACCCTTCACAACCTACTTTTGTAATACGCCCATAACAACCCTACTGATATGTCAAAGGTCACACAATGTGTATCTTTCTTTCACATGCTAATCGTTTATTCTTATCTGGCTTATTTTTATTTATTTTTTCACACAGATAGCATCGATTATAAGCAACAAACAAATTCCACGTCGAGTCACTCTGTGACGGCGGCGGAATGTCCGAGAGACAAGCTCGTATCACAAAAGACTCGGGACGTTTACAGTGCTTTAAGTAAACATCGCCACCTATTCCAGACTCGTGTGTAACGGGGAAGAGGCCAACCCCCCCCCCCCACCTCCGAATCATACAATTTTGAACAGTGCAACGGCTTAACAGCACAGCTCAGATATTTTGGATACTGGTCTGAACGAACTTCTTATATTTAACAACTTTTCTCTCTCCCCGCCCGCTCCTCAAAATAAAGTTGAACATTTCTCTACACGGAAGGATAAATTATCCAGCCCTCTTTTGTAGTGCATCACATTCATACTGTGGGAAAAATGAATTGACAAAGTTTGTACAAAGGAATTCCCCATATCCCGATATGAAGTTTCTTTTGTCACTCTGACTGCAAAAATAGTTTCATTATTTTTAAGTAAGACAACAACACGTCAGTAACTGAAAGACAGTAACCCGAGAGGTCTGTTCAATAAAACCATTTTTTCATTCTCGTGACAATGCAAGGGGCGTCGTTTGACACGTAAGGAAAAACTGATATATGCTATTTCAAAATACTTTTCCCTTTTCGTTAAAGATAGTTGAACCATTCCATAATTGTCACCAAGACGCAACAGCAGAAGCTATCTGATACCACTTCTTTATACAGAATTGCCCTTTCCCGTAATATTTTACGCACTCGGGCTGTGTGGCACGCTATTCTGAAAACATGCCTGTATTAAAAATAGATCGGCGTACATAGTTCACTGTTACCTAATTTTAAGCAATGACTTCGCGTTTTGTTGCGCCCTCCGTATTGATAATTTTTTTTAGTGAGTACGTAAATGATTTGAAGGACTGATATTTCCAGATGTACTATACCACTTGTTCACGTGCGGTCAGAATCGTTTGCAAGATATTGTTACTGGACACTGTCAGAGCAAATTTCTGTTCTGTATTTGTCTAGCCTATTGACAAATCGGTCCCACTTTCCCACACAGTTTACATAAAAGAGTCCGTTAAAAGTTACATAAACATTAGAAATAAATGCAATTCTCGCTCCGGATTCGAATGTCGCACAACACACGAGACACACACACACAACGGTCGGTCTGTGCCACAGTTCAATACAGCCTAATGTTTGCAAATTACAGTGAAGTAAATGTATTGAACAAACTGATGGGATATGTACTGTTATCGCAGTTGCCAACTATAGTGTGGCGCATGCGTGATAACATCACACTACAGCGGTAGAGGTGGCTGAAGCTCCCTACATACAGGGTGGAGGACAATGCGCACCCAAAACACAAGAAGGCTGTGACACGCCGGGAGGCAGACTTCTGGGAAACAGGCGTACAGAAGTTGATCCCACGATATGACAAGGCTTTGTATTATTTTGGTGACTATGTCTAAAAAAATAAAGTGCGTCTTAAAAGTTCGGTAAATGGTCTCAGGAGATATAGGATACACTAACAAACAAAATACTTTTACTGTCCTTCAAAGTAATCGCTGTTGGCTACAATACACGTCTCACGTCGTTCGTACAGCTGTTGGAAACTGTCATCAAACGCTTCTTGGGAATCGCTCGTAGCACTGAGGTCACGCGTTGTTTGCGAACGATTGTGCTTACACTGTCTGTGGTGATCATATCATCCGCGAGCATTCGTCGCAATCGTACGATGTCTGGGATTGTGGACGGTCGACCCCCAACGTGGCTCGTCTTGGACACCTTCCTTCCCCATGTTGCAACGACACGAGTTCTCACACTGACCCTGTTAACTGGTTAGCAGCGTGTGCCAACGCTTCAATGCAGTGCTTTGCACAATAGGGGGCGCTTGTTGACATGTTCCTCAGCGTGTATGCGCGGGCACCTCGTCCTCGCCAGGGTGGTTGTAAAATATGGGGCCACTCACCAAACTTTCCAGAGGCACCTCGTAGGTCAAACATTACTATACTCGTTGCCAATAAAGTTGCTTTCAAAACTGTGTCAGCTACGTATAAAAAAAAATAAAAAATAACAATACGGGGAACATTACTTGCTGTATGCGCCTCGTATCTACAAACCGTGTTAAACATTGTCACAGAAGTTGTTCATCTCTAAGGGGACATCCATTTACCCCTGCCCCACCACGTGGAGCCAGGATTAGGGGCAATTCAATAGTAAATCCCATTTTTAATGCGGGTTCGGAATCTCTGGGAGAAAAAATAAGTCTTTTTTTTTTTTTTTTTTTTTTTTTTTTTTTTTTTTTTTTTTTTTTTGTTACATGATAGAGATGGCACCGTATCAACAAAAATCTGCTTCTGTATTTCAGGAGGTAGTCTCTGCCACGTGCAGTCTGTTATACATCACGAGACATTTCTGTTTCTCGATCTGTCATAACTGTATGATAATATACCGGAAACACCTTTGGTGTAGTTGGTGTAAAAGAACCGGTTTCCAGAAGCACTCGCAATCCATCCGCAAAAAAACTGCAGTCGAGACGACCTTCACGGTTCATACGCAGAAAAACTGTACCCTAGCCGGCAGTGCTTTTAGTCTGCGGTTTTTGAGATGGAAACCTACACAGTAGCAAGTCGCAGCATTACCATTCTTCGCCAAAAGGCGACAATCAAGAACGGGTGGTTATTAGGTGCACGAGTTGTTGTCCCACTGAACCCGTGTTGCCAAGTACCTTAGCAAATGAACTTTTAAGTACTAGGACCAATGTAAGTATTCTTTCTCGCTTGATATATTTTATGCTGTTGATTAAGTATATTCGCAAAATACATATGTTTACAGTTTACCGTATATCTGACAGCAGTTATGAAGTAAGACAACTGCTCGGTGATAAGTAAAATTGCATGTCTTTTTCGCCGTACGCATACCTCTCATAAAACACTAGGCAAAACGTTTCCCGTCTCCAAAGAAATGTTTGTATAGCTTATGGCACTTAACTACGGGGTCATCAGTCCCTAAACTTACAAACTACTTATGAACTAGCTAAGACTAAGGACAGCACAAATATCCATGCCCGAGGGGGGATTCGAACCCCCGACCTTAGTGGCGTCGCCAAAGACTCTTCTGTCATGTATGCTACACAAGGATTCCAGAAAGTTTGTATCAACATCGTGGTATTCGAGTCCATCCTCTGCTGGGTAGCACCTCGAATGAGTTAAGTTGCATTACATGTGATAAGGCTTGGCGGAATAACAGTGTACATGGTCGAAGTCAGAAATTATTTTTTTGGGTGGGGGTGGGAGGGGGTAGGGATCAGACAATAAAACGCAACTTCAAATTATGACATGTATTCTAACTTGTGAAGTATCACAACATAATTTCGGTGGGGAGGGAGGAGGATTGATAACCTTCACCCCCCCCCCCCCCCCTTGGCTACGGCCCTGTCTACGTGGTGACAAAACATAGAACTGATATTATTACAAAAAAGCTTCAACCCGTATCTGAGCAATAGATCTCTCGCCTATCAGACTACACGGCTTCTTCCTGCAGGACATCACTAACGTTGCACATCCTTGCTATCTAGCAATCTAACAACTAATTCACCCCTTTTAATATATCATCCATTGGCTGAACATAGTGAAGTTCCACATGACCGACGCTCAAAATTAAGACAATTAGATTTTCGCGGGAATCTTCTGTTTTATGTAATGAATATCTTCTCACAACTTCTGCGGGTATTTTTGGCTGCGATTGTCTGAATAGTAAAGGGCACAAAAATACTCCGAGAACGACGGCTTTTCCCAAGTTTCACGACTTACGGAAAATTAAAATAGCGCGCACAGCGGAAATGTCTCCGGGCCCCAATTGTGCGATTGGATTCACGGTTTCCTATCAGAAAGGACACAGTTCGTTGTAATTGACGGTAAGTCATCGAGTAAAACAGAAGTGATATCTGGCGTTCCACAGGGAAGCGTTATAGGTCCCCTACTCTTCCTCGTGTTTATAAACGATTTAGGAGACAATCTGAATAGCTGTCTTAGTCTGTTCGCAGATGAAGCTGTCGTTTATCGGTTAGTGAAGTCAACAGACGATCAAAGGCAACTGCAAAGCGATTTAGGCAAAATTTCTACATGGTGCGAAAATTGGCAATTGACACTAAACAAAGAAAAGAGTGAAGAAATACACATGACTACACATGACTACTGAAAGAAATTCGCTGAACTTCAATTACGCAATAAATCAGTCAAATCTTAAGGTCGTAGATTCTACCAAATACCTAGGAGTTACAATTACGAACAACTTTGACTGGAGAGAACACACAGAAAATATTGTGGGGAAGGCGAACCAAAGGTTACGTTCCTTGGCAGAACGCTTCGAAGATGCAACGCTAAATAATGAAATGTGTGAGTGAAGAGAACCCATCGTATTACTGATCTACTTGAGAGCCAGATCACTGCGAATCACGTGCCCCACTCAGGGGTCACGAAAAAAAAGATTAGAGCTTTGAGAGGTATTGGTGGTTCGCAACCAAAAATTACCATAAATTCAGCTCAGAGTGATACTAATTAATGAAAATTATGGTGGAACGTTTTGTTTGATTACATTACTTCACAAAAGATGTTCGAAAACTGCACTGCCTACTGCAATGCATTTTGCAGCTCTTGCTGCGTTGCTTACCTGAGCGTGTGCGTACGCACTTTCACTTGAGCACACGCATGTAAAACAGGCGCGACCAGCTCCTCTTCTGCGCCCACTCTGCGCTTGTAAACTTTGCTTTCAAGCCAAGCCCACAAACGGTAATGTAATGAAGCAAGCCCCGGCAACCTTGGTGGCTACCATATGACTCCGCGGCTAACGATGCGACGCCTACGAAACGTTTTGCGAGGTACAATGACAGTGAAGTGCGCACACAAATGGACAACAACACTACGTAGCTTAACGGCGATTTGGTTGTTATTATTATTTACAGGGGTAGTCGTACATACGACATACTCGCGATGTCGGATACGGTTAAGTAAAGGACAATGTTCCTTCTAAGTTCTCTTTTTTAGAATCATTAATACTACACCCATGACAGAACGTACTACTACTACTATTACTACATCTACATAGATACACTGCAACCAACATTAAAGTGCATGGCAGAGGGTTCATTAACCACTGTCAAGTTTTCTTTACCGTTCCATTCTCTAATAGCGCGCGGGAAGAAAGACCACGCAAATCGTTCCGTTTTCGATCTGATTTCTCTTATTTTATTGGGATGTCATGTCTCCCTATGTACGTGGGTTCTACCAAAATATTTTCACATTCAGAAGTAAAAGTCGGTGAATTAAATTTCGCAAATAGATCACGCCGCAACGAATAACGTCTTTGTTTTAATGAGTTCCACCTCAAATCATGCAACATTTCCGTGACGCTTTCACCCCTGTAACGTGATAAAAGAGCTGCCCTTCTCTGGACATTCACCGCACAATAAACTTAGTTTCGGTGCGGGCAGTGACGGGTTAGACCAAGACTGTTTTGGCTTCCCTGAAAGAATCAATCTCTGGACCTTCTTAATGTCTTCCGTCAGTCCTACCTGATGAGGGTCCCACACTGGGCAACAGTACTCCAGGAGAGGACACACAAGTGTGATGTAGGCAGTCTCTTGCATCTTCGAGGCGTTCTACCAATGAAACGTAACCTTTGGTTCGCCTTCCCCACAATATTCTCTGTGTGTTCTCTCCAGTGTAAGTTGTTCGTAATTGTTAACTTCTAGGTATTTGGTAGAATTTACGACCTTAAGGTTTGACTGATTTATCGTGTAATTGAAGTTCAGCGGATTTCTTTTAGTGGTATGTGTATTACTTCACACTTCTCAATATTTAGTGTTAATTGCCAATTTTCGCACCATGTAGAAATTTTGACTAAATCGCTTTGCAGTTGCTTTTGATCCTCTGTTGCCTTCACTAACCGATTAAGGCAGCATCATCCGCGAACAGTCTAACAAGGAAAGTACTTGGGCTCGAACACATATACACCAAAATAGTGTGAGATATAATATAAAGGTCCCTTATTGCACTAGTGGTACTCCCGCATCTGCAAAATTCTGCAGTTGTCCGTCAGAGGTCTCTGCGTGTGCCGTGCCCCATTGTACTTAGACCTCCCAGTGCGCCAGTGGGGACCAGTAGGCACGGTGCAGTGTCCCTCTGAAGTTGCGTTTTGTGACATTTGTGTAGTGAAGCTTCAGATGGGTCGGCGATAGGTAATCAGTCCTGATAATGTATTGCGATTGGTTGAAATGAAGTTACGAAGAACCCTTCTTCGTGAAGATTGTATTGGTGTAGAAAATGAATCATTGGCATGTTTTCTGGTATCAGGTATAATACAGAAATATGAGCGTAAGTTAGAAATAGAAACTGTTGTAACACTAACAAATGATAATGATGATCTCTGGATTGCGAATGGCGTCTACAGTTACATCTACTGCGCTATCTAGAGCATGATTGGAGAGTTTTGCAGAAAAACGAAACCCACAAGGAAACTGAGGGGTACCTGATAATCCTATACCCAAAGATTCAGACACACATTTGTTCGAGCCCAAGTGCTTCCCTTGTAAGACAGCATTCAGATTGTCTCCTAAATCGTTTACAAACACAAGGTAGAGTAGGGGACCTATAACACTTCCCGGGGGAACGACAGATATCACTTCTGTTTTACTCAATGACTTACCGTCAATTACTACTCCTGATTTACTCAACACAAAAAAAAAAAAAAAAAAAAAAAAAATATGTTCAAATGTTTGTTAAGCTTATGGGACTTACCTACGTGGCCATCAGTCCCTATTACTCAACACAATTAGGAATATAGTGAAAGTAGAACAGGCTTTTAGTGGCCATTGTCAATCGTGTAGTAGACAGTAGTAAGGAATATCTGATGATTTGATACAAAGGAAGAGTGAGTTAATGGACGCATTGCGTTTTATCGGTATAATGGAGTTAGTCGATGGCCAAAAAAATTTATTCCACATGGGAATTTATCGCATATTCAAAGAGAAACTGCACAATGCAGCACTGTGTGGGAAAACTAATGCGACAAACACTGACTGGGTTATATTAACCTCCTTAACTACAAAATCTATTCCCTGCAACGTGTAACAAGCAGTTCATGATAGTGTACTGAAACAGAAGAGTAGAAATGATGTTGCCACATTGAAATGCCTGGGTTACTACAGTATGTTACCTTGGAAACCTTGTTTGAGTACCTCAGTTTCCACATGTGGCGTCATTTTTTATTTATTTTTTTATTATTGACAAACTACGGTGCTTACGGTATATGACGAATGGGGAGTACGTTCCCATTTCATTCACATGTATACATGATAGCGAGTCTGGAATTTGAAGATATTCCTTTCCATAAAGGATAAATCGCTCCCATTGCACAATAGGTGCAAATTACTTAACCTATATTTTGGTTTGAGTAAACTGTCGAAGTCCGAGTCACATGTCATAGGATATCAGATGATAGTGATTGAGTGTCTAAATCAATTGTGGTGAAACTATTCTTTATTGAAGATACCTCTTCAGAATTAAGTGGATCTTTCCTCGTAATGAACAGCGATGAGACAACATTTAATCGTACGTATTTGGTTACAGTAAATACCCATGGAGATCGAAGCTTACTATTTAGAAACTATGACAGCATGACTTGGACGAGGTTAGGTCCTTTCCTTTCTGAGTAGGAGAACCCAAGACTAGCACTTCCTTCCGTCCACTGTTGGGAACGCTCAGCTGGAGTCAAACACCCCGATAGACATTTTTAATGATCGTTAACATATCTTAGAAATTATGACAATTGCTGATTTACTGACATTTGTGCAGGTGCAACTGCTCACAGAACAGTGCTACTTACGTGTTAATTAGTCATTCAGTGCCATTCGTAGTTTGATGGAAATCTGTACACGTTTCGTTAAAAAACTTTATCTACCTTAATTTTTCCCAGTAAATTTTAAGTACTTTAATCATGAATATGAATTCTTTCCTATACTTCTAATATTGAAGAACAATGCTGCTCTATATGTGAACTGTTACACAAACGTTCACCTGAAACTTGATTTTGATGCATTTTCTGTTTGAAGTGTAATGTCAATTAGTCGAAAGTTCTAGAAAAGCGTCATTCGCTACAGTTTTTGTTACACATCCCCTTAATAGGATAACGAATATTTTTCCTAACTGACCAAAATACAGGGTTTTCCCACGTAACAGAGATAATAGTGCAGCAGAAGTTTGAGGAATTTTAGTTGATGTTCCTCGTCTTCAAATAAATCTCATATCGAGTATAAGTAGGACACAATGTGCAGAAAAGTATAAGACTCCTCTTCGAAATTTACAGTAACACTTATGCGAGTGGGCAACTGGCGCTATTTTCCTTCGACCATTTAATGTAAAGGTAAAATAGCAATCTGCAGATTTGTTCGAATACCACAATGCTTGACAGGGCATAATTATTCTGGTGGTTGTATGCCATTGACTCCCTCCGGCCGTGGAACTGACTGATCCAGCCATTTATAGAGGGACCCACTGTTTCATATGTTCATGTGTGTGTAAACGTATTGGACCAAACTGCTATGGTCATCAGTCCCTAGACTTACAAAATACTTTCACTTACATTAATGACTACACACATACGTGCCCGAAGGACAACTCGAATGTCCGGCAGAAACGGCCACCCAGTACGTAATATGACGCGGCTCACCTACTGTTTAACGTGGATACCGAACCATAGCGCAACTCTGAATTTTCAACATTAAAAACATCATCGGAGGTGAAATAGGTGATAAATACTGATAAAAAAATCTAAGGATTGATCCGGAAACAGAGGCCAGGAAGAACTTTTAAATTCAATACAACGAAGAAATGCACCATTTTCGTGCTAAACTGGAAGCTACTAAGGGATAAATATGCCGTGTATAGTCAAGTATGTGTCCGCTAGTTACAGGCAGTTACGAAAGAGAATGTCTTGGTAGAAAGTGAGTCAGTGTCCAAACCGCCTACACAAAATGCACATGTCGGCCTTCTGGGCTGAATATGGACCTACACCAATGGGTGACCGCCAATACATCTTCAGCGGGCACTTAGAAATGTCACTTTCAGAGGTTCTGCGTATCAAGAGAATTAATGGCAAGCATTGAGTGTAAATGCTGGCACTGCATCGCGTTTAAAAACAGAAAATCACTATCTTCGCCTTTCATGACTTTTAATCTCTAATCACATGGCATGCAAGTTCATGAAACCAAGTCGCTCACCTAACCTTCAATAACACTGACAGCATCTTTAGTAATGGCGCATACCTTGTCTCACAGAAGGTATGAACGGGACGAAAGATAACGCCTTTCTTACACTCTGCGCTCATCGGGAAAACCTTTTTAGTCCGCATGAATTTTGATGTGTAACTTATTTATATACGTTCTCAATACGCTGAGATTGCGCGATGAATAATGCAAATTTAAAAAACTTTTGGACGTAACGTTAACTAATACACCTTGATGCGCTACAGACAACAACAATGTAGGCGACGTACCGAGTACACCTCGGCAACAATGCCATAAAAATTATAATTCAAATTAAATCGCAGTACCTTCAAGTTTTTCGTAGTGAGACTGCTTTATGTACTGTTTAAGAACGGCAACTAACAACTGAAACTTGTATGAAATACGCCTCTTCCATAGTTCTTTAAATATTGTACGTATGCACTTTCGTATCAGCATTTGTAACATGAAATAAGATGTAATATCTATTTAAAAATTATCAGTCTTGATCGCACTATTTGAAGTTTTTAAGTGAACGGTTTCAAACTGTGGTACAGATAGTTGACCCTAGGTCTGAAGACATACAGTACTTCATTTTTCAGACGCCTGGCTCTGAAGACCTATACTAAGGGTTCCAACACGCGACCCGTAGCAACTATCACTATCAGTTGAAGTATCTACCACGCGATGGTAATATAAATTTACGATAAATGGATATTTTTAGCTTAAAACTTTCCGCCAGGCACGCTAGTCTATTACCCTACGGCTACTTCAGTTGCAGCTGCGAAACTAGACAATAGATAAGTATACTAAAATCAGGTCATGGAAGTACAAGGGAAGTCTATGACATTTATGTATAATTGCCATGAAGGTCCTATCTTACCGTATTTTTTATCACTACAAGTTGATGGTAGCCAGAAATCTTCATGTGAGTTGTAATTATTGCCAATGTTGGACTTTTACAAGGCATAACAACATACGTTTGTGAACTACTTTCAAGCGTGAAACACACACAAAAATAAGACCAAAATCTCCGATGGAGACCTTGCAATTACATCGAGCGATTCTGATACGGTACATTAGTTTCTCAAATTCAAAGTAAAAAATAACATACCATTTGTAGTTATATTTAAATTTATTTTTGCTGCTAAGTATAGTGCAGCCCACAAATCCACGACTTCTTTGATTGTGGCCCAGATAAGCTGAAAGGTTGGACACTCCTAAGTAAAATCAAAAATGTGCGATCAAATTTTTAAACGAACTAATCACAGATCGTTGTAGATTCCAGTAATGTTTTCAAAAATCGTAACATTTATCACTGGGATATAACAGTCTAACAGCATTCGAATCTTTTTATCCGAATTTATAATGCTATCGCCAAGGTGCTGTAACAGCTGACGAAGATTGGTGCGGTGCACTTTCACTGAAGTGCATTGCACTACATAACTCCCACTCTACAAGAAACAAAAGTAATATACACAGCATATCGCACGTCGGCAAGATCAGTCATAACATAGAAGTGCAATTAAACCGAAACTGTTTCTCCCCGTGACAAATCACGAATTGGCCTACAACAAAAATGACACTACTGTCCTTGAGGGAACAAACTGCGACAAGTCAGATGACTTTTTTCGAGCACAGTTCTTCAGACGTTTTTCAGAGGAAATTTGTTGCTTTTGATGTCGAAATATGAAGTCCTAAAAATTTATGTTTAGCTGCACTGTGTTATACGTCGTCCCTGATAACAGGATGCCAGTGTTGCGTTCGGAATAACATGTTTTGTAGTGAAGGAAATGGGTCTATTATCACCGAATTAGGAAACACGGACATCCGCAATCAAAAGTCGAACGCCACGGCAACATCGACAAAGATAAACCGCTTAGCATGACGTTTCGGCACTCGTTAACATTCGCAGAGAGGACATGCGAGAGAAGCTCCGTCGAGACAGTACGGCGGTAATACGAATACGGTTGTATGAAATGTCGGCGATGCCTGCCTTCTTGACCGGTGTCTGTGCGAATAACTCGCAACGAGGTAGCTGTTCCGACTTGCAGAAAAGCACGTAGGAGCGAGCGCGGGCGGTAGGAGAGGCGTGATGCAGGCAGACAAAGTGGGTCGCCGCCGAGAGCTACGCGCCTGCAGTGCAGCGAAAGTTGTCAGCCGCTGTCATGCACCGCACTCGACAGCAGCCCGAGAGGCGCCAGAGGAGCTTCGTAATTAATGCAGCAGCACGACGAGAATGCAGCAGCGGCCGGCTATCGATCTCGGATCGCCACGCGACCCTGAGCACCCCAACCACGTGCGAAACGTCAACGACGTAAACAAACGCACGTTGTGCGTCAAGTGTTCGTTACAACTCACCTGAGCGACGTCTTCGCGAAGCGTAGCCCCGACACACGCGACTGCTGTCAACACTGCGCACGGACGTGGTGTGTCACTTCCGAAAGATTCGCGGTGGCCCTAATGCCCCTATCCGCGGTCGCGAACGGCGGTTTAGACTTCCAGCGGATCCCGATCGGCACAGCTTGAGCAGCAGTGCCGGAATGCGAGAGGAGTCGCGCTCCACTCTGCTCCTGCTGCCATCTGGCGGCAACTGCGCAATGCAGCAGACCTGCGCCGCCGGGTATCTCAAACTCCCCAAACAAGGGTCGTGACACTTGTCTTCTAGCCGCTAACGAAATATAAAATTATACAATATTACGCAACTGACGAAGACAAGATAAAGTAATTAAAGATATTACCTTTAATGTGTTTGTTTTGTGTGACCATCTTCCACAGCAGATGTTAAAATTAAAAATATGTTTCCCGTCTTATACTCACTGTAATTACCAGAATTTTGGCCCACTTTAGATTACGGTAGTAACACTAATAAGTGGGCCTTTGAGATCGTCTTTTGCGTCTTTTGACAGCTCAAAATTTAAATGAAAATAACGGCTTAACTATTCATCTGACACGAAAATAGAATAACCGAATTTGCAGAGGAGAAAATTCTATTCAACTTTGCTCTTGTATGTTTTTTTTTTTTTTTTATATCTCGTAGCGTTTCAAAGATATTTGCAAAAATAACGGCGATTTTGGGATGCATGTCTGTCTGTCGGTAATGTGTTTCCTATTTTTTAAGACGAACCGTTCAACCGATCAGCACCAAATTTTACAGACATGATTTTAGACAGCCAGAGACCAGAACCTCCCTTTTTCAAATTTTTCGGACAAAAAATACGGTAGTAATACAAAAAAAAACCGTTTGTAATACAATTGTAATTGCAAACGAACCGTTCATCTGACACGAAAGTGAATACCTGATTGGCAGAGGAGAAAATTCCCTACAACTTAGCTCCCTTATGATTTTTTTTTTTTTTTTTTTTTTTTCATATCGCGTATCGTTTTAGACATATTTGCAAAAATAACGGAGATTTGACATCCTCCATTGAATTAACGAAAACCAGCCGTTCGGAGATGTCACGTGACATTGCTCGCCCAGAACTCTCTCTGGCATATGCCGTCTTGCGTTGCGTATTTGATGATTTTCTTATTCTAATTTACACGTTGTCATTTCAAAGCAATGACGCACTGAAGAATTAACAAAAACACGTCGTTCTTCGTACGATAAATGATAATCTAGTGTCTACAGATGCCATATTAGCATCAGTTAACAACGGCCATCAACAGTACGAGATTAAAGGACTCATCTTTCGATTGATAGCTGTAGCGTAGTGGGCAAGGCGTTTCAGTATGACGCTAAAGATCGGTAGTTCGGAACCCGCCACTAACTAAATTAATTTCTTTTTCCTTCATCACAACTTGTTGCTTGAGTGTCGCACTGGCACCGTACTTTCCCTTGTAACCTCAACATCTTATTAAAATGGGTTTTTGATAGCTGGTCTCCAATATTTAATATAAATAGTTCAACATGGTCTAACATCCACCTGAACATCTGACTATTCAACATACTAGGCAGCTGCAAGTGTGCTAACTACAAGTTTGTGTTTATCCTGCTTTTCTTCGCATATTGATTAATATAACAAATATAATTGTATATAATTAATTATACTGTTAAATTACATATTATATTAAGTTAAATAATTTATATTATTTAATCTTTCTTTATTATTAGTGAAAAGAAAGATTAAATAATAAAGAAAGATACTATAATACATTTATTGAAATGCAAGTTCCTTACTTATCTTTATAATATATAATAAAGACATTTTTGTTATACCACTTCGAGTGAACAATATTCTATTAATTTTTGTACTTTTTAGTGTTATTTTTTATTTAAAATGGGGATCAGCTAGTATAGAGTCAGAGTAACATATGGTTAAGATCTGAAATAAATAAGCACCCGATGATGCAAATTTAATTTCGAAAACAGTCGTGAGTTCTTAGTAAAGAATTTTTAACAGTCACAGCGGTGTGTTACCAAAAAAATGATTCAATTCGACTGTGGTTGCCCGATGAATATAGTATTGTGTTATTTGATCTTATCAGACGAGTGACAGTACAGGACGCTCATGACGCCTATTTTATGTGCATACAGACTTGTACTTATCTTCGATTTGCAAATGTAGCCTTAGATTTTTAATAAGGCCATTAATAGGATGTCATAAGTTTTTAACATTTGTCATGCTCAAAATGGGACTTAGTAGCTAGTTCGTACAACTGAGTCATAAATCTATTGTTGGCACAATGTCTAGAACAGGGGTTCCCAAACTTTTTTGTCTCGTAGACCTCTTGCCAACTTTTTCTACCCTGTGTAGACTTCCGCAGTGGACGTTCGAGTACGCCTTCGGGCATAGTTTTGTGTGTTGTCCTTAGGTTAGTTTAATTTAGTTTAAGTAGTTCGTAAGTCTAGGAACTCATGACGAAGTTCTTTGCCCCAAAGAATAACAAAAATTTGAACATATGATTGAGACACCTTGACACAGAGTAACTATAAAGAGAAGAACCCCCTCCCCCCCTAAACCACTGTCTGACACTCCCCTCGTAGTTCCATAAGATGATAGCAGATGTCAGTCGGTTCCCCGGCTAAGTACCGGTAAACCACAGCTGGCCGCGGTGGCCGAGGGGACTAAGGCCCTCCAGTGACGGTCTGCACGGCCACTACGGTCGGGGGTTCGAACCCCCCTTCGGGCATGGATATTTGTGCCGTCCTAGTTCGTAAGTAGTTCATAAGTAGTTTGTAAGTTTAGGGACTGATGACCCCGTAGTTAAGTCCCATAGACTACACACAAATTTGAAACATTTTGGTAAACCACACTAGAGGCGCTCCTGAAGGTGGCTCTCGCACATCAGTGTAGTGTGGAGGGGAGGCTGAGGGGAGAGTTTTAAAAGGACTGTTTCTGACCTCACCAAAACTACCTCAGAAGACTTCGGTGGTCTGGCAGCAGCCGTTGCCTCCTTGTCTACAGCGATAACGCTCGTCGCGAACATCTGCAAAAGATAGCAGTGATGATAGTTACTACGAGGCTCGCCGCCACATAGGAAGCAGCCCAGTCGTCTTCAGACCAAGAGCTGGACTGAAGATAAGAAGACACGGCCCAATATGGGCCATCCGGAGCGGCCGCACTGCGACCGCCTACAGAAGACATTCCTGAGAGGGTCTATCAAGCTGACAACATCACCAGTGAGGACAGCCAGAATTGCTGAAAAGAAGATCATTGGAGACATGAAAGGTGCGTCCTTCCTTCCCTCCATTAACCAGGGACTGATGGGGATCCCGAATATGTTCGACAAGTATCAGCGCCATCATGGGACATCTTACAGAACTGCTGAAATCCTCCCTCCCTGCACTCCTGCACGTGTGACCGGGCCCTTTACGGAGGTTTCCCGTCTGCATATTTTTCTCTGTGACCTTGACCACAAAATCACGACGCCTCGGCTATGCCAGCTGGCTGCATGCTGTACATGGTGGACTGTTGACTGTTTCTATTTTGCTCCTACGTTTACAGTTCGGCACACGTCCTCGCTGTTTCCATGCTTCACCTGTGCTCCGTCGTGTGGCTGCCACTGGGAGTTTCTCCTGTTACAGTGAGATAAGCAGCAAGCGTCGGTCACAGCTCACCAGTACCTGCACTGCAAGATGTCGCTCAGGTGCGCCGACGAAAAATTGGGCCGTATGAATAAAAAAGAGCACATGCTCCAGAGAACATTCTCAGAGCAAACAATCGTTATCTGAGTTAGTTCTCAATTTCGTATGAATAAAAACTTCGAAGCATATGCTCTGAGCAGGAAGTTCATACTCGCTACCTCCTCTCCTTCTTGAGTAAGTTCTCCCCGTGTCATGTCCAGCACAGAACAGCTGTTCAATCGTGTGTTTCTTTAAACTAGCCGAATCAGGCAAATTATTAAGTGTACAAATATGAAGTAGGCATCTATGTGTTCAGGAATAACTGTAGTATGTTTAGATATTAGTTTGTTGTGAAGGAGCATATTATTAAGACTAAATGTGGATTTAGGAGGAATGTAAGAACACTTACAATTTACCTTAGAAGATGGGTTAGGAGAAGCAA
Source organism: Locusta migratoria (assembly GCA_026315105.1). NCBI lineage: Eukaryota > Metazoa > Arthropoda > Insecta > Orthoptera > Acrididae > Locusta > Locusta migratoria. The sequence continues at coordinate 112,472,557 of CM048747.1, forward strand.
AGTTACATTTATAGCTTTTGTAGATTTGGTGAAAGCTATAGACAATGTCAACTGAAATACTCTTTCAAATTCTAAAGGTAGCAGGGGAAAAATGGGAACGAAAAGTTTTATTCACCCCGTTTACATGGGCTCCCAAAACCGGATTTCGTAAACCGATTTCCCAATTCCGGTTTTGCTTAGTCATGTGAACACTCCAAAATCGATTCTGGAAATCCGCTTCTCTACAGCGGTTTTCCAGTTCCACAATCGATTTTCGTGCCCACGTAAACGCAACCGTTTTTGAAGCGTTCTTGGCTTGTCAGATTGTGTTTTCTTGTTAAGAATTTTCTGCACATATGGAAAGAGTGATATTTTCTAATGTGAAATAAAAGTATAAATATTAGACTGAACATAAACCTGTGTATTTAAATAAAGAAAAATAGCGAATTAGCGGACTAAATAAGGAACTGAATCAGCTGTTTTTCAGCCGCCATTTTAAGTGGGCTAGGATATCCGATTCAGGCTATGCCATGTAAACACGACAGCGGAAAACGGTTTAGGAAAATCGGTTTTCGTCTTCTGGAAGATGTGTTGCATGTAAACGTAGTGATTCAGCTATTCAGCTTGCAAAGACAGACAGACAGAGAGAGAGAGAGAGAGAAAGTTCTTGTATTGTTGCCAGGGGAAACTACAGGGTGAGTCAAAAATAAGACTAAAACCTTTTATTTTAGAAATGCTGCAAGAATTTGGATTCCTGAATATTCCAATATATTTACGGCATCTACCGAAGAAGGGTGCTGTCGTGAATCGAAATCAGTTTTTTGTGGAAATTAGGTCGTGTGATATTTCAGATAAAAAAATGTTTGTAAAGTCTATGGGACTTAACTACGGGGTCATCAGTCCCTAAACATACAAACTACCAATGAACTACCTAAGACTAAGGACGGCACAAATATCCATGCCCGAGGGGGGATTCGAACCCCCGACCGTAGTGGCGTTGCAGACCGTGACTGTAGCGCCTTAGCCTCCTCGGCCACCGCGGCCGGCGATATTTCAGATAACATCAGGATTATTTGATAGTTCATTTCTGTAAACAGATTCGACGTAGCAGTTACGGTTCAAAGTGTACAACACATTTTGTTTGGAGCTACAGATTGGACTATGCTCCATAAAGAACAGTCACTCAATGTGTTCAGAATTCTGTCCCTCGCGGTCAACTCACATTTGAAGGCGCTAAATCAAGTCTTTGCGCACTCTCAGAAGAATTCCCGCAGAAATACTAGCACACACTTCTTCACTGCATTGCTCAAGATGGAGTCTGTTTCTTATTTATTATGCACATACGATTTGCTTTAAATGGTCCCATAGATAAATGCAAATGGTATGAGATCAGCTGATCTGATTGGCCTTTCCATAAAACTACGTTGGCTAATCCAATGATCATGAAATTGAGCATACAGCCTCTGATTAACAGCTGCATAAGCATAAACAAAATCATCACATTCTTCATTGCTTCCCCCGAGAGAGAGAAAATACTGAAAGATGAAGTATTACAGGTTAATAAGAAAGCAAGAAGAACAAGGTTAATGAAATTATGTGAGACCCAGTGGATAGAAATCCTTCATGCAATCTTCTTGTTCATTCAACTATTTCCACTTGTCGTTGAGTCTTTGACGGAAATACAAGAATTCCAAGATACAGAAACTTCAAGCCAAGCATTTTCATTTTTGGCAGCAATACAGAAAGCAGTATTCTTGATGACAATGGTTGTAGCCAATCAGAATTTTAGCCTGTCACATGGTTTAGCCTGTTTACTATAATCAAAACATATGGACCTTAACATATGTATTAATCTGTGTGAGAATCTAGAAAAAGAAATGGAACATATTCGATCACATTTCCATCCAATGTACAAAGGGGTAGAAAGTGTAGCTGAAATTATTGGAATTAAGCTGGAAATTCCAACAACCACAGGGAGGCAAACACAGCGTCGTAACTTCGAGACAGAGTGTCCTGAAGAGTACTTTAAGCTTTCAATTTTTCTTAATTTTGTAGAATATTTTATCAGCCAGCTCACGGACAGATTTTTAAATCATAAGGAAATCTTAAAAATACGGATAGACTTCGTTACCAAATAATATAGTACAAGCATCAGATGAAAGCTTGCAAACTACTCTTGATGCTAGTAAATCCGTGGCCTAGTGATATTGAAGCATCACCACAGGCTTTCTTCAATGAATTGAAGATGTGGAGAAGAAATGCCCTAAACCAGAAAGATCTTCATTTACTGCCCACTGATTGTATTACATCTTTAAATATGTGCAGTGAAATCATATTTCCCTGCACTCATAAGGCACTGCAACTTTTCTGCACGCTGCCAGTAACTACAGCAACTCCGGCATGTTCATTCTCAACACTGCGCTACTTGAAGACTTACCTAAGGAACACAATGGGAATGGACAGATCAAATGGATTGGCCTTGATGTATATTCACAAGAACATAAATGTAAAAATTGAGAAAGTAACTTACTTGACGAAGTGACAAAGAAGCCTTGTCACCTTTTCCGTAAATGCTATTGTGTAACTTTGTATATTGAAGTTGTTATATCGTTTATGAATATGTTACTGTAGGGGCCATCCGTAAATAATGTCACTCGGATTTGATAATTTTCGAAGCTGGAGATTCCGAAACAAAATGTCCGCCAGGGAAAACCTAGGACCACACCCGCCTTATACCCCACACCCCATGACGTAATTCAAGATGGCATCTACAGGAAATTTCAATTTTCCTTGCTTTCTATTGACCATTTCCAAATATTTTTTGGTGGGAAAAGCTTAAAATTTCCTCCAGTAGATGGTAGCACCACAACCGACCACCCCCCTCCCCCTTTACGAAAATGGCGGGAATCTCGGTCAGTCTGCTCCAAGAACCAACCAAGAGAGGCTGTATTCAGCAGCAGAGCTCCATACCGAATGTAAGTATTGTTTAACAACAAAGGATTAAACAGTTATCTGTGATATCAATGGAACTAAGTTTGCGTTAACAATATGCGAAAAAATTGGCATATTGGAAATCATATGAGACCCACTCACAGAGGCCAGTACTATATATACTACAAAGTCTGTACACTAACAATACAACGAATCTTAATTAAAACTCATAGGGTAAGGCGGTACAATTTCGATCATTTCGGACAAATGTAATTGTAACTGGAAATATATTGAGAAAAGATGTAATTTTAATTATAGCACTTGTTCTTGGATGTTTAACTAATATGTAACATAAATATTAGACAATTAAAAATGTCGGTATAGACACACAAAAAAGTTACAGAATTGAGAACAATCGATCGAAAATGTACCACACTAGGTACAATTCTGATCACTTCCTAGTAGAATTTTGACTAAGGGCATCTTCAACATAAAAAGCACTTTTTCCGTCAGGCACCAACGCATACTTCGTTGTACCAAATATTGCATTTTGGGTAGAGAATTGTCACCCTTAAATAGAAAATTTATAAGAGCTCGTTAGACTAAGTAGCTTTACTTACCTCCTAACGTGAAAAAATTTCTCTCTCCTAAGCACAAAGTGGTATATTCTTGGAAAAGACAGGAGGAGCTGTAGAAACCTGTTACGCTACAATGCCACACAACGAGGCACTACGAGACTGACAAATGGCGCGAAAATTTATGTTGATCAGAATTGTACCTATATCGAATTTGTACCACGTTACCCTATGGCATGGAAATTTGTAATTACGAATAGAGGGAATGTAAAGAAAATCATCTGTAATGCCAGAAATATGTTCTCTAATTGCGTTAATAATTATTTAGGAACTATCAATTCCTATAGATGGAAAAGATCTGCTGCTGCATACAAACTCTCTCAGCTAGTTCTTGGTGCAAACTGACTGAGATTTCCGCCATTTTCGTAGTGGGGGAGAGGATGGGAAACTATAAGGCGGCAGGCATGGTTGTAGTGTCATAGCGACCTCCAGTGTCCCGCCTAAAAATAATTTGGGCTATTTCCAATTGCATTCAAGTAAAATTTCCTGGTACGCCAACGGCCGTGCCACAGTGTATACACCGGTTCCCGTCAGATCACCGAAGTTCAGCACTATTGGGCTTGGCTAGCATTTGGACGGGTTACCGACCGGGTCTGCCGAGTGCTGATGGCAAGCGGGGTGAACTCAGCCCTTGTGAGGCCAAATGAGGAGCTACTTGTCACTTTCCATATCGCATCCATTGACGGCTTCGGACAGAGGATGACATTGCGGCCGGTCAGAACCCAACGGGCCATCTGAGGCCTGTTGGACGGAGTGGACAGTTTACAAAAAAATGTTCAAATGTTTGTTAAGCTTATGGGACTTAACTACGGGGTCATCAGTCCCTAAACTTACAAACTACTTACGAACTAGAACGGCACAAATATCCATGCCCGAGGGGGGATTCGAACCCCCGACCGTAGTGGCCGTGCTGACCGTGACTGGAGCGCCTCAGACACCTCGGCCACCGCGGCCGGCGACAGTTTACAATTTCCTGGTAGAGGCCATTTTAAAGTACGTCATAGAGTGTGGAGGAGCAGGGGGCGTGGTCCTGGGTTTTCCCTGGTGGCCATATTATCTGGAACCGCAAACGACGTCATCTTGGATGGCTTCATATGGGTCAATGACCGAATTAGTGGTGCAGAACGCCTTTTGTTCTCTAAGAGAGAGAGAGCTGTCAGAAATCTGTCTGTACAATAGAACAGGTATGTGGTGGCATGTATGTGTCACTCATTTGATTTGCAGTTGGCTGTGGGCTTACACCAAACCTCCAAATGTCAGACAGTCAGATTGGTACCAGAACTGTATATCGATAGACTATCAACCAAAACTCTGATATAATTCGTTCCATGTGCTGTCGACCAAGAGAACATGCATAAACTATAATAATAAGTAACACATGACAAGTAGAGAAAAAGCATAAATGTGAGTGCATATCATGTTGAGATCCCATGGGTAAGATGGCAGAGTGCTATTTTGCTATATTGATTGTATTAGGTTCACGCCCTGCTCAAAACATATATTTTTACTGCAATACGTTGGCAGTTGTTACAGGTGGCAATGTGATCCTGACATGCTTGGTGCTCGAAAGTAATTTGCTTCACACACTTCTTCATATACAATCACTATTGTGAAATTTTCGTTTCTGAATGAACGACACTGTGTGTCTGGTGCTGTTTGCGTTCATGCCTGAACTTTTTGTACTTATTATTATTTTTTCGTTATTGCTAGTATCATTATTGTAATTATGCTTATAATTTTATTATTACTATTATTATTGTTCTTACTATTATTACGGGTATTAATAGTGCTGCATGTCTGATGAAATTGTTTCTTTATTATTATATTCCAATTATGTTTGTTTATTTGGTGAAACTCTGATTGAACCCTATACATTTGCTACTTTCAAATAAATGAAGCAATTGTAAACTGTCTGTAACATACTGCTATAAAATCGGGACAGTCTTTTTACATGTCAGGGACACATTACCCCACATAACAACTGCCAAAATACTGCAATAAAAATAGATATTATTAGTGGGTTTGAACCCAGGATCCTCAGTATTACAAACTAATGCCGTAGCAAATCCCCAACAGGGATTCAGCATGATAGGGTCTCGCAGTTATGCTGTTCCTCTACTCTGTAGATCTCCTGGAAGACAGCACATAACACGAATTATATTGGAGTTTTGGTTGACTATCTATATATTGAGCAAGGTGGCGCAATGGTAACACACTGGACTCGCATTCGGAAGGATGGTGGTTCAAATCCACCTCCAGCCACCCAGATTTACGTTTTCCGTGATGTCCCTAAATTACTCCAGGTAAATGCCGGGATAGTTCCTTTGAAAGGCCATGGCTGATTTCCTTCCACTTCCTTAGGCCGGTATTACACTATCAAATTTTCTTTGACAAAGAATCTGTCACAGTGCATCGAAAATGGCGGATGAATATTTGTTATTAACCTTAGTTGTTGATTACATATATTACAAATATCTATTTATACACTTAGATTGCTTGTACGCCTACAACAATGGCAACGACTAGACATCTGGAAGCGTGCCTTTATTCACAGAACACTTTTTTACTTGTACTGCAGCTCTCGCCTCAGGTGTATCGTATAATAAGGCCTAACATCAGATATTTGTAGAAAAGGGAGAAGTACTTTTGACTAGCTAGACTGTAGATGTCATCGCTCCTTGTTCACTCACAACAATTTAAGCTGTACTCTTAAGACATATTCGGAAAATAATAATAATAATAATAATAATAATAATAAAAATAAAATGTGAAGTTCTTTTGTTAATCATAATAGACATCTACAGTGTAGCTTGTCAAAGTACTTCATCGTTTTCTACAAATATGTAATATTAGGCTGCATTACACGATACACCTGAGGCCAGAGCCGCTGTACCACTCGAAAACGGTTCTTCTCCTCGTTTGGAAGACTGACAATAATGGTGACGCTTGCGTCAGCAGTGGTGTTCTGCTCTAAATATTGCAGTACATTTGTCGCTGGAATAAGCCTGTGCCCTGTTTCCGGTTTTGCTAGTACTCGGTCGCGCTTACAGCAAACAAAAACTTTTGAAACATTTATATTTTGCGTATTATATATCGTGTAAATAGTATTTGTCTGACTAAATATATGTAGGGAATTAAATGGTGTCATTATGTACTTTTGCTTTCTCCGCTGCAAAGCTGGTGCAGAGACAATTAATTTTCATTTTTACATCGTCTGACGTGCAAACAGTACTCACTTGATCGCTAATGAATTCCGCAATTATCTAGCTTTCGGTTCGATGCAGCCGGTTTTTATAATCAACCTTATACAACTGCATAAATTTAGTTGTTGCGACGACTCGCAATACGAATTACGCGGTCATGTTTTCAAACAGTACGTCAAAAACTGCTACGGCGATGCTAGCGCTTAAAGCGGTCATATTTCTCACAGCAGTTAACATAAGACGAACGCTTTCTTTGATCAAATCTACGGTGAGCTGCTAGATTTGATCAAATAATTTTTGACGAAAGGCAACTTTGATCAAAGTTCCATATTACACTGTCCAATTTTCTTTGACAAAAAATCTTTGTCAAAGAAAATTTGATAGTGTAATACCGGCCATACCCAAACACTCCAAGCGTAAGCTCCATCTGTATTGACCACGCTGTTGACGGGACGTTAAACTCGAAGCTTCCTTCTATAGATATGCAACACTTCGTACAGATACGACTGTCTGACATCTAGAGGGTGTTCGCCCACAGGGTCTCAGCAGGTGGTGGGTATGTCTCGACCGACTCCATGGTGCAAACGTAAGGAAAATGCCAGAACTATATTGCATTAATAATTATTTAGAAATTATCGATCCACACACGTGAAAAAGACCTGCTACCCTCTTGGTGAGCAAATTGGTGACTAAGACAGTTCACGCTCCTGACAATAGAGGTCTCTGTTACCTGGTTCCCCTGCCCTTCAACCGTGCCACTAGTGAAAGCCTAAAACGTAGTCCCAAGAGCCCTTTTGTACTCTTCATGCGAAATCTCCCACTCCATTGTAGCCTCCCCTCCTCGTGTTAGTAATACACTCATCTCTCAGCAAGCTACATAAACATTCTTAAAGCTCATTCGATAAATATTGCTAAACGTTTAAGCATTCTCACTCAAAAAAGAAAGAAAAAAACTCCAGATGACACAATGCAGTTAAGGATAATGCACGTGAATAAATAGTTTTCACTCCAGGGCACATCAGATGAGTGAAACACACGTCTCCGAATAACTGCTCCATTGTATAGACAGACTTGTGACAACTCTCTCTTAGAGAGAGAGAGAGAGAGAGAGAGAGAGAGAGAGAGAGAGAGAGAGAGAGAGATAATACAAAGTCTCAGATCACCTGCACTTTGAGGGCGCTCTTAAACACCACAAATAGCTAAGTAATAGAAATTTCTCCGTTTACCGGTACCTCCTATATTCGTTAAGCTTGTCTGGTAGTAACAACAACTGAGGACAGTGTTCACAATCCTCGTCACTTTCTATTACCAAGCATAAGTGTTGGTGGAATCCATTGCACCCCAGATAATTGAAATCTAATATACAGAATAGATTTCACCCCACCAAGTAACAAACTATCTATATCTATAAAAGGGAATGTCTGTTCGGTGTACATTTATCACGTCTGAACCACAAGACATAAAGAGCTAAAAATTTGTACAGTTACTAATGTCTACCCGGGGAAGGCTTTAGGCACGGTTTTATGGCGATCAGATAGCTATATATATATATATATATATATATATTAATGCGAATGCCTGTTCGGTGTACGCTTATCACGCCCGAACGACAAGACGCAGATCATAAATATTTGTGCAGTTACTAATTTACACCTGAGGAGGGTTTAGGCACGGTTTTATAGCGATCTGATAGATATTTAGTAATTTGAATAATAAATGCGGAACAATAATTACTCTTTGAAAATTATATTTACTCTTTGAAAATGGTTTTATTGATTTCATTTTTGCTAGAGGGTTGATAATGATAAAAGGGTGGAGTATATTGGGATGGAAAGTTATCGGTGTATATAAAATTCTACGTGTGTGTGTGTGTGTTAATATTGTCGCGAGAGACCACGAATACGAACTGCCGGCGTGGCGCAGGGACAGCGTCACGGACTGCGGAGTAGAAGGTCGCTGGTTCAATCCCGCCCACCGGCATAAATTTATTTCTTTGTAATTCACAATTCCAGAAGGTTCTACATTTTTCTTATGTTCACTTGTAAATTCTACTTGTTTCTTATGTTAACTGTTCTTCTAATTTCTGGTAAATTCTGTCTGTGTATAAATAGAAGACCACTCTGCCTGATAGGCAGTCAGTGCTGCGTGTATGCTGAGTTCGTAATAAACGTGCTTTCAGTATAAGTGCTGTGTTTAGATGCCTTCGAAGTCAAGCCTACTTCCATTGCAACGTGACAATATTTCGCTCTACAGCGAAAACTACGCAATGCAAACGAATGGTCTGTGAGTAATTGTTGTATTTAGTAAGTCTATGGTTACATACAGTGAAACGTGATGCCACACCATATCTTTGGTCAATGCGGGTGCTACAATGTTTTCAGCTCTTTCTCTGCAAGGATAAGCATATGACCAATTTTATTTTTTTATTTGAATGTTGATTAAAATGTTTGTTTCTAAAGAAGGTATTGTATTTGATTTCATCCTTCAAATTCAGTCTCATAGCACACTACTGAAAGATAGCTTATTTATCATAATCAACCAACACACGAGCGGAGCCGCGGATTTAAGCTAGTATCAAATATAATGTGACCAAGCCATCGGTCAATGTTTTCAGTGAATCTCAGGCGGCGACGGTTTGTTGGGGCACAGTTACAAGAAAACATTTTAATGCATAGCCTACTGTTTCATTCAATATTTCAATTTAGTGCCACTTGTTTTGTAGTTGAACGAAAGTTCCATATGGAATTCTCTTATGCACACGCTACAATATTCTTACAAGCTTGGCTTAGATACTAAAGTTACGCAATCTCTTAGCACATCATGTAAATGCAACCTCAGTTAATTTTACTTGTGTCAACACGTTTGGTAAGGTTGTCTCACACATGGCCTTGTTGTTGCATTTCTGTATTGATGATTTAACTATTAGCTGTCTTGCATGCAGTGATGATGCGTGGTATTGTTGCACAACTCCCATTAAAAAAAGAAAAAAAAACTGTGCATATCCCCTTTTCTTATATATTTTTTCGTTTAGGATGCCTATGCTATAACATGAAATATGTTACAATCAACTATTTGTGGTCGTACAACGTCCTGTTGCCACTAAATGCGCCTAAAAACGCCGCCGAGCTGGTAACCAGATCAGAGGGTTTGCACTACTGCGGCAACACTGGCGGACAGCTCGGCCCATTGTACCTGCGGCAGTGGTGAGTCCAACCGTGGTATGCGTAACGTACATGCGAGGCCAACGAGAAAGACAGGTAAGGTAAGGTAAGCAAGGTAGTCCTGAGCTGGCGCGATTACTAGCTGATTGGCCGGCCGCTGGAGCACAGCCCATTGCCTCATAGTGGCCAGCCACTCAGCTACGGATCGCGCCAGCTCAGGACTACCTTGATTACGTGACATGACGTGCACGCCGCGGCCTGTCTTTCTTATTGGCCTCAACGTGCATGCCAATAACGTCACAAGTGGTTGAAGGCTGCCTGGAAAGCCCCTGGGCAGAAGCACTTCCCAGCACACTGTTAGGTGGCACCACTCTACAGGGGACACTGAAGCCCTGCATATACGACTTTAGAAGACACTACTACCCATGTTTCTTTCTTTTGAAGCAGGTCACTCTACTAACCAATATTGACATTTCAACAGAAGTTGCAATAATTTTGTTTCATTCACAATTTCTTGCCAATGTAGAACATTATCCGGTGCTGTTAACCTGTTGTTGTTGTTGTGGTATTCAGTTCCCAGACTGGTTTGATGCAGCTCTCCACGCTACCCTGTCCTGTGAAAGTCTCTTCATCTGAGAAAACGTTCGGCAACCTACATCCTTTTGAATCTGCTTACTATATTCGTCCCTCGGTCTCCCTCTACGATTTTTACCCCACACGCTTCCTTCTAATGCTAAGTTGATAATTCCTTGATGTCTCAGAATGTGTCCAACCAATATATCCCTTCTCTTAGTCAGGATATGTCAGAAACTCCTTTTCTTCGAGATTCAGTTAAGCACCTCCTCATTAGTTACGTGATCTACCCATCTAATTTTCATCATTCGTCTGTTGCACCACATTTAAAAAGCTTCTATAATCTCTTTATCTGAACTCCTTATCGTCCATGTTTCACTGCCACACAATGCTACACTCCAGGCAAATGCTTTCAGAAAAGACTTCCAAATATTTAAATTAATATTAGATGTTAACAAGTTTCGCTTATTTAGAAACGCTTTTCTTTCCATAGCCATTCTGCATTTTATATCTTCTTTACTTCGGCCATCAGAAGTTATCTTGCTACCCAAATAACAAAATTCATCTACTGCTTTTATTGTCTTATTACCTAATCTAATTCCTTCAGAATCGCCTGATTTTCGGACATTGCATGTCATTACCTTTGTTTTACTCTTGTTAATGTTCATCTTATATCTGTTAACCTAGCAGAATTTATATCAGTCAACAACTATGGGAGGACATTCAGCCATTTTGGAGTGGCTGAGTGGTATAAGGCGCCTTGCTGCGGAGAAGGTGGTTGCTCGCCCTCGGAGGTTCCAGTCCTCCGGCGACCATATGTGTGTCGTCCTTAGCATAAGTTAGTTTAAGTAGTATACAAGCCTTTAGTCGGCGTCAGCTACAAAGGCGGCCCAGTTTTCAGCCGTTCTGCTCATCCCCCTCCATTACCACAATGACAGCCAATAATGTTTATTCTGCAGGCGCGTGGCTGGCTGCGAGTTACGCAATGTATCTCCCGCACAGGGTTGCCAACAAGGTCATGATAAAAACCACCCAAGTGACCGTAAAATCCCACCAAAAACCACCGAACGTTCAGAAGTTCCAATGCATAAAAAAATAATAAATAAATAAATAAAATAAACAGTCTATTCGTTTGTTCTTGGCCGATTGATTTGATATTTGGTCGCAACTATACGTTTTAAAGGAGGAGTTTTTATGTGCCTGACTTATCTGTTTACAAACAAGACGGAAATTTATTAAAAAAAAAAATTTAAAAAAAAATGGTTTATTCAAAAGCACTTCTGTAAACATGTTATATATAAAAACAAACAATAATTACTTTGAGCCATTGCAATGCTTGTCGGGTAGAGACAGCAAATTGTGAAATATTTGAACTTGAAAACAGAACGTAATCCAGTCTGGAAAGGTGTCCAGCGCCAGTCACAGTATTGTCTTTATTTTATGTCAGAAGATCTAGATTTCAGCTATATTGCAATGTAATCACATCTGAGGAAAAAGAAAGTTAACAATGAAAGTACAGTCACATATTAGGTGTCTGCAATGTTCAGTCATTTTCACAACAAGAAAAATCTGATAAAGTGCTGTAGCAACAAATATATACCATCAACACAATGTCAGTTCTTCGTCCTCGACTTCATCACCATCGTCTTCGACAGGATCGGCGCCCGAAGTATTTGCAGCCGTAGTCATATGAGCGTCATCTTTTAAAACATTGTCGCCGGCCGCGGTGGCCGAGGGGACTGAGGCGCTCCAGTAACGGTCTGCACGGCCACTGCGGTCGGGGGTTCGAATCCCCCCTCGGGCATGGATATTTGTGCCGTCCGTAGTCTTAGCTAGTTCATAAGTAGTTTGTAAGCTTAGGGACTGATGACCCCGTAGTTAAGTCCCATAAGTTCTACAAACATTTGAACATTAAAAAAAAAAAAACATTGTCAGAAATTCATGATCTCTACAGCATTTCCGCAATCTGCTTAAGGCTGCACGGATGGTCAGAATGGCATTAATATCATTCTGTTTCCCATCCTGTTTCTAAGTCTCGTCTTCACCAAATTTAGCTGATTGAATGCCCTCTCCACTTCGGCGTTTGACCATGGCAATACTAGTAAACACATGACAAGATTACACAGTTCTTGAAAGGGATTTTCGCCACTCGCATATTTGTATTGTAACACTTCACTCCAGAATGATACAGTGTTGTTAACATTTTTCCACTCAATTAAATTTAACTTAGCCCACTGAAGTTCAATTTTCAACTTGTTTTCGGGAGGAAAATGCATCAGTTCTGAAAGGGGGACGATTGACTTTTTATGCACTTTCAAACAGTTTCTGGTCCTAGATTGGAGATCTTGCTCAAAACATCTACATTTAATGGCAAGCGCTGTTGCAGCTGTGTTACAAGAGCTACTAAAAAATCCACACATCTTTCTCTGAGGACACAACTCCCGACTTTTATAGTTCCTCCAGTTTTTTTTAACGGTTTTATTAAAATCCAACAACTTCCCCACCTCCCACTGACTCAGATTTTTTTTAAAAACCACCAGATTCGGTGGGAAACCACTGACGTTGGCAACCCTGCTCCCGCAGGCGCAACTGTTGGCGCGCAGCCATAGCTCCTCCCCTCAACGCTTCTCCTATCGCTCTGTCACTATGCGCGGAAGCGCGTTCTTATATGACGCCAGGTATATGGACTGATAACCGCAGCAGGTAAGGCCCTTAAATTTACCAACATTTGAAGACATTCACTGAGTTCTCTAAAACTATTGAAGCTAATTTTGATTAGTTCCCATTACGTCAGTCAAAGTAGATAGGTGCTTTTAAACTTTGAAAAGAATAAAATCATTCTTACACAACCCTATGCTCCAGGAAAAATTGTCAGCCTTACCGATGCTTTCCACTGAAAAAGAGTGATGGAGATTGCAAACTTAATTAGTAGGTGACTGATAAATGTGAATTGATAATAGACAATAGCAAATTTACAATACAGATAAGGTAAAAATAAGTGTACTCATCATCTACGACATGTCTCTAATTTCCAGACTTTTAAGTAACGAATGAATTTAATTTCGACAAGGAATGAAGCTCGTTACTTAACAATTATTAATAAATTGTAGTATGCACCCTACCCAGTGGCGTAGCTATCATAGGGCTAGGCGGGGCACTGCCCCGGGGCCCCCGAGCTCAAGGGGCCCCATTCCCTCCAGGAGCGTCCTTCGAAAAATGTTACATTAGAGCTTTATATTTTTATTATTTACTACCTGAAAACCCGGCGTCGCCCTGGTAGTTATTAATTCCAGTCGTCAGTCAGAGCATCTCTCCTTCCAGTTTCTCTTTCTGATCACCTTCTGTTCACTCTCTGTTCGTATCCTCCCCTCTCCTCTTACATTCTCCCTCTATTCATCTCATTATCTTCCCTCTCTCTTTTCAGCTGCTCCTCCCCTCCCCCATCTCCTCCTGTCCCTCTCTCTATCTATTTCCTCCTCCCCCTCCCTCTGTTCAACTCCTTTCACCTGTCTGCCACCATCTCACCTCCCTCATTCTCCTCCTGTCCCCTCTCTCTGTCCTCCTCTATTCTCTCCCTATCCGTCTCCTCCCTCCCCTTTCTGTCCGTCTCCTCCTCCAACTACTCCTCTCCCTGCTGCATATGAAAACATACATATACGCGCCAAGTTTCCTGGACTGTTGAAACGGTGTCAGAGTCACAAGGTACACTCCGCTATGCTAAATTCATTGGCCTACAAAAATCGCCTTCATGAAAACATCCATATTTGTGCTGACTTTCATAGTGACCAGTCAAACAAGTTGGATGTTTGTTGTAACGTACCCTCCTCCACACACACCTACGGAGGCTTACGAAAGATAGTTCATATATTAATTGGAGGTAAAAGCTATCTTCATCCCATATTTAATACAATTATGTCCGGCCGTTTCAGCGTGAAGAGTAACAACGTGCTAGTCCACTGTAAGCTATCCTCTGCCATGCACCGTACGGTGGCTTGCAAAAAGTATCTAATGCGTTAATTCAGGGTATAACCTATTTCCATTCCAAATTTCATTCAAATCTGTGCATCCCTTTCAGCATGAAGGAGCAGCAAACGTATTAACCGATTGTAAGGTACCCTCCGCCACGCACCATACGGGGGCTTACTCACGGTACAAGCTACCTCTGTTCCAATTTTTATTCATATCCGCCCAGCCATTTCAACGTGAAGGAGTAAGAAACGAATTAAATAATTGTAAAGCATCCTCGGCCATGCACCATACGAAGTTAATTTTAACCTTCGTGTGATTTCAAACAATGAGATGACGAAGTTTTATCGCAATCGGATGTACGATATGGCTGTACGTAAAATACGAACAAAAAGAAAAACAAACATTAATGTTTATGTATTAGATTTATGTATTTATTTACAAATTCGCATTAAAACCATACGTTGGTGACAACAAATTCTTTCCGCTGGTGGTTTTCACCCCATTGAATCGGTGCGCTTGGTATGCATCGAAGCTGACAGTCAAAAAACCGTCAATTAAAAATCTGAATGAAGTATGCTTTCCACTAAAGCGTAATTTTTAAAAAATTTTCTTACTTCAAATTGCTTACATAAAATTCACATAGTGTTGTTTAAAATGTTTCTTTGATTATTATCACCATGAAAAATGTAACGTAACTTCCAGAGAGAGGTACTAGAATTTTGAGAACTTTTATTGCATTCGAAACTTCACCGAAATCTGAAAATTAACTATTTAGTCACGATAATTAATTGAAATGACTGTAGGTAATCTGAATATATTAATACTGCACTGACAAACTGAATTGTTCAATCATATTTAAAAAGTTCATCACGATCGGAATACAACTGTAGAATCTGAAGAAGTCCATATGTAAAGTATCCTCCGTCATGCACCATACAAAATTTTATGTGACAGTGACTTTCCTCTTGTTGTGAAGGTCAAATGTGCAAAATATAAAAATTTTTGGATGAATAAAGTGTCCTTATTCGCACCTTGCATGATGCCACAGGTTTTCAACCATATAATTGTTTATGATGTCATATATTCTGAGATATCTCGAAGCAGTTCTTACCCCTACGTCAATTGTTACATCTTGGACGGAATATGTGTACCAAATTTGGTTTAGAAGCAGACGTCGCATGATGCAGCACTTTTTCGCGCATTTCATTGTATATTACGTCATATCTCCTGAACTATTTATCTTACAGTCATTTAATGGTGCCTATGACCATCGCGTAAGTGCAAGAAATATGATGACAAAGTTTCATCACAATCAGTTGAACGGTACGGCCGCGCATAAAATACAAACACACAAACATTCATGTTTTTTTCTTTTCTTTTTACTCTCCCACCCTAGCGTCCATCATCTCCCCCTCCCCTCAAACCAATTTTTAAAGTTACCTTGGTAGCCGCACTGGGCCACCAGGTGGCGAAACATAGCTTCTACAGGGGTGTTCACAAGCCTCCGGTCGGTGGCGCTGCTGACCTTCCAAGCCACCAGTCGCTGTGTACGACAATGGACACACTTCAATCGGCCCTGCAGCAAAAGTAGAGACGGTATCAAAGCTGCTTATAGCAACAGTTGAGACTTCCAAGTGTTGCGGCGGGTCGCTCGGCGCAGTGTGAAGGATCGCGCACCTCCAAATACTGCATAAATACATTTACTGTACAGTACTTCTTATTGCCAAATAGACGTGTACAGTTCGATTATATGAATAATCGGTTTTCCGAACATCCATGTCCACAAATTACTTCGGATAATCGACGATCTACTGTATACAATATTTTAGTTGAATGAATAATTTTCAACTTTTAACTTTTGGAACCCTCAGTAACAAACCTCAAATGCACGAAGTGAAATACAAAAATTATTTATACATCAGAATATAAACACAACAAGGTCTATTGCTTGTCCGCTAAGACGTGACCCTGCCACCGTTAGTGTGTTGGCTGAAGTCGGAGTTGCCACGGCTGCCAATCTTAGTGACATAACAGTGAATGGCGCTGAATTACCAGAAGTGTGTTTCACAATACACGATTTGACCACATTTGAATATGAAGTCTCTATAGTGTACTTTGTCACAATAATGAATTGTGCATTCTAGACGCTGCCCTCTTCCCCACTGCCATAATAATAAGCGAAGATGTCGACTTAAGTTATTTTACTTATTGCTTTTTCCTGGCCAGACACTAACATATACTTCATGAAGCCTGGTAGGGGCGCAACTCAATACAAAGTGTTTCATAAAACAAAATCCGGCAATCCTTTTGCTGAAACCATCCTACACAAATATTTTCCCTGTTTTCCTTCTTTGACTGGGCTATCAACGAAATTAGGTTGATCGGTACGGATCATGGGGTCGTTTTATCTGAAAATCCTGCCCAGGTCCAACTCTATCCCTCTGCAAAATTTCATTCAAATCCATCCAGTAATTTTTGCATGAAAGCATAACAAAAAACAAACTTTCACAGTTATAACTATATTAGAGAGAACGGTTAAATATTATCTGTTGCGTGACACATAAAAATGTACTTGGTAGTATTTAGGTTTGCCTTATTTCTTCCATGGGCTGCAAGGAGCTGGTGAAGTAATTTTGCATCTGTATAGTTTTAATTTAAAGAGGGCCCCAGTGTCATTTTCGCCCAGGGGCCCTTGGTGACATAGCTACGCCACTGACCCTACTACCACGGATAACTGATAACTAACTTTTCACGAGATCTTAAACTGGATTAGCAAAAATTGCATTTTTTGACTTTCATACACCAAGAATTTTAGGGATGTTTATATCATGACAAATGGCAAGAGGCCAGGCCTTAAGACACAGAATTTTCTTCCTTGTAAGCGTCTCATATAAAAATGTTACGCTGGAACTTCGGCGCAACACACAGGTTCAGGTACCACCGGCCGCCACTGCTTGCATAAATACTAAAATACGTAAAAGAGAAAAAAAAAAAAAAAAAGACTTGCTGAGAAAGATAAATTGCTGAAAAAGGTGAAATCTCGCCGAAAAGATGTTGCTGCCGCTATACGTTCCATGTGTTAATGTTATAAATGTAATTATATTGAATAAACTTTTTTACCTACTTTATGTCTACACCCCATCTCAGAGCATCTAGAGGAGGGTACTCCTATGCAACTCGTCTCCGTGATGGTGCCAGCCAATAAAGATTTTTACTGACTGATTTCTGGTTGATGGGAGTAATAAACATTTAAGGTCAGAATTATCAAAAATGACTTAAAATCTCACCTTATTAGCTGGCACATAATTATTATAATGCGATTTGTTGGACGTCTACTTCTACTATTTCTTGAAACCCCTACTCCTAAATTCCGCCAAGTTAAATCCGGATTCGCCTACGTTATGTAGTCTAATAATTAGATAATTAGCATAAATTCATTGAAATACTACTGAAATTCAACAAGCGTTCACAAATTTTACCCCAAATAATCCCTTAATTTCATTTTCTGGTGTCTGTTTACTTAACTGACACACAATGTGTCCGTTATGAACTATCGTAATGTCTAGCTACTGTACAGGACAGTGACATAACTGTGTAAATAACTTCATTGCAAATATCAACATGATATCTCTGAGTTCTGTGTGTTCAGTTGTTTTGTAAATAACCAAAAGTGTGTGTTCGTAAGAAAAGCCAAATAAAAATTGTATTAAATATTCTCCTGTGGATATTCATAATTTTAGTAAATATATCCGTCACGTCAGTAATAATTGGTGACCCCGACGTGATAAGAAGAGGAGATGGCGACAAATGCGAACACGATAAACAAATAGTAGCACGTCAGAAGATCGACTGGAAGCGAATAAGGTCAGTGTCAAAATTCCGCCGTTTTGGAGTGATAAACCCGAGATATGGTTCTATCAAGTGGAGGCACAATTCAGCATTTGCAAAATTGTAACGGAAGAGACTAAATTCAACCACTAGTGTAGAGCCAAAATTTATCGAGAATATTTGGGACATTATTCGCAGCACAGAAGTGAATAAATATACGGCGGCTAAGGAACGTCTGCTCAATATTTTTAAAGAAAGCGAAGACAGGCGCATCAAAAGACTATTCACTGGAATTGATCTAGGAGACCAAAAGCCTAGTCAATTATTACGCAAAATGTAAGCATTGGCATGGATAGATGTTTCAGAAAAGATTCTTAAAACACTTTGGTTAGAAAAACTTCCAGATTCTATAAAGAACATTTTAATTGTCAGTGACGAAGGACTCGAAAAGGTGGCTGTAATGGCTAATAGAATAATAGAACTGAATCCTCGTAACGAATTGTTCGTTATGAAAAGTGACACTTGCACCAAACAAGATGTTCCGGTAACAATGAATGACCTAATGACAAGAATTTCGGGGCTAGAGCAACAAATAGCTGCATTGACAACCAATTAACAGAGGCAGGTCTCGCAATAGAAGCTTCGACCGCCGACGCAATAAAAGCCGCAGTAAATCACGAAATAAATACAACCCCAATGGAAAATTCTGTTACTACCACTTTCGGTTCGGACAGCACTGCAAACCTGAAAAATGCAAACGTCCTTGTAAATGGTCAGAACAGGGAAACTCCAATCAGCAGCTGAATTAGCGGCGAGTTCTGCTGCTCCAGACCAGTGCCGCAAAACCCGCCTATTTGTGACCGACAAAAAAAAACGGGATTGCGATTTTTAGTTGACAGTGGAGTTGATGTTTCTGTAATTCCAACTCATGCAAGAGCTAAAGGTGAATCACCATATAAATTGTATGCTACCAATGGAACTGAAATTCCTACATATGGTATCGAATTTCGTACTATCGATTTGGGACTGCGACGTGAATTTCAATGGCCGTTTATCGTAGCAAAGATCGATAAACCTATATTGGGAGCCGATTTTTTGAACAAATTCAAATTATTAGTAGATGTGCATAATAAGAGATTAATAAGTGATGTAACCAAGCTCAGTTCTCAGGGCAAAATTGTATCAATCTCAGGTGAAAATGTCATAAGTACTATGAGTCAAAACACAAAATTTACCGATTTATTGCTGCAGTATCCCGACATAGCTAAGCCTAATTTGGTACCTGGCGAAATTAGGCATGATGTCAAACACTACATTACCTCTGAAGGTCCACCTGTGTTTTCAAGGGCAAGACAGTTAGACCCAAACCGTATGAAAGTGGCGAAACAAGAATTTACATTCATGTTAGAAAATGGCACCATTAGACCATCAAAATCTGCATGGGCTAGTCCCCTTCATCTAGTAACCAAGAAATATGGTTCAATACGTTCATGTGGAGATTACAGACGGTTAAATGACATAACAGTTCCTGACCGTTATCCAGTACCAAGAATAGACGATTTCCAATATATTCTGCAAGGGAAGAACATCTTTTCTAAAATTGATCTGTTCAAGGCTTATTATCAGATACCCATTTCTTAAGAAGATAAGCATAAGACAGCCGTAATAACACCATTTGGTCATTATGAATTTCCTGCAAGAGTTCAAGCTATCTTGGAATACAAGTTACCTGAAAAACTGCACGAACTCCGTACATTTCTTAGACTGAGTTATTTCTGTTAAAAATAAATGAAGTCACATTAGACATTGTAAATAGAGATTATTAATTGTGTTATATCTTTATCACTTTTATACCCTTTGCACTTGTATTTTTGTAACATATCTTTTGTTATTCTAATATGATATTGTTTGTTTTGAATTAATGTAATTTCGCCATCCTGTATTACTTCATAACTTTGTTACTGGTGGGGGAGTACTGTGCAGGACAGTGACATAACTGTGTAAATAACTTCATTGCAAATATCAACATGATATCTCTGAGTTCTGTGTGTTCAGTTGTTTTGTAAATAACCAAAAGTGTGTGTTCGTAAGAAAAGCCAAATAAAAATTATAATAAATATTCTCCTGTGGATATTCATAATTTTAGTAAATATATCCGTCACGTCAGTAATACTACCTTGATGTAACCTGATGTTATGGCGCACAAACACAAGCACGGATATGGCTCTCGACAGTGATAATCACTAACATTATTATAAATCCCTTGATTACAGTACATAATTCAGTTTAGACTGTTAGACGTAAATGCTTATATTGTGAATTTCACTTACTTACTATTCAGGAAGGATGAAAACAGTGACAATAAGAATAGCATTGCACTCCTCTCTTGAGCAACTAATAATGGAGTCAACAATCCATTGTTGAACGGTGTCGATAGTTTTGGACTTCTGTCATCGATGCATCGGCGATATATCGTCTTCAAAATATCGATATTTATGAACAACGCATCGATTTCCTAAACATCGATATATTGTTTGCATTCCTAGCAGCAAGTGGCGTTTGAATGTTTGTTTACTAATTCGAGTATACTCAGTATAGTATAGTCTATACATGATCAGTAGTAACCAGTGGACGGGGATATGTATGCAGACTTACACAAAGCCGAAATATTGGCATACACCGTTATATGGCTGTTCGGTATTTTGACGTCGGTTTACAGTGTGTTACTAAAACGAGAATGTAAGTACCATTATGATGTTTTATTGTTCCGGACATCAGTAATGTTTGAGAACATAAAAGGTTCCTTTTCCTGCTGAATTCAATAAATTGTTTATAGATAGGCCTATGTCATCAATTTTGTGCTTAGTAACGGCGTTTATTGAGTTAACACGTCGATTGATAAATTTAATCCAGAATTATTATATTAAACGCCGCAGTCCATCCGTAAATTCCCTATTTTATGTACTTAGAGTATGTAATGTTACTATGTTCCACTTGTAATTTTTTCATGTTTTTTGCCATTAGGCTACGTTGCACCTTACTCGTATGTGGTACCGTAACTTTGAATCAACTGTATCTGTAGGCTACTATCATGTATGATTTGTAAAAATCAATGTCCACATTTTCACCATCATAATAGCGAAATTGAGATGGGTCCACCGTATGCCCTATAATTTTGGTTCTTTATATAACCAAACATGTTCTACTGTAGTTGGAGTATCTTGAGTGGCTTTTTCAATCATTTCCCATAAAAATACATTTATACAGAATATATTCAGTATACATAATATGTTACATTGACTTTTGTTTTACCCTAGCGTGCATTTCAAAAGTTTTTTTATTTTACGTTTTGCGTTCCCAGTGGCTTTCTACAGAATTACTCAAATATATTTAGGCCACCATGTCATCTGCAAAGCATATTTTTAATTTTAGGCTACAATATACTCGGAAATTTAGTTTGTCTTGTGAACTTAATAGGTTATTTCCATTGGATAAAATGCACCCTTTACCCCTTTCTAGAACTTGTTGTAGGCTTGTATGGTTTCTCAGATTTCTCCTTAGTCGATTTCATTTACTGACAAATATGTGTTTATTGCCTATAGTGTACGTTTTGAGTGACTTGTAATCTTAGGGAAATAAGGTGTTGTGCTTTGATTTTGAGAACTGTTTGATGTTATTCATATCTCATATTTCAAGTTTTAACTTTGCTTACTTTCTTCCTTTGGTGAATTTTGTGCGTGTTTTCTCTTTACATACCTTTTTGCTCTTGCTGCACTTTTGAGTCACTTGTTTTGTTCTATTTTTGATCAATGACTGCAAAATTTCAAATTTGTTGCAATTGTTTTCAGTCTGTTTTTGTGGTGTATATGTGTGTGTGGTGGAGGGATAGTGCATTGTTTGGTAATTTGTTTAGTGTTTAATGATATGATCATATAGCTTTGTGACCGGGATATCCCAGTGAGGTCTTGTTATAGCCACTGTTGGGTCATAGATCATTATTTTGCCCTGACTGATAGGTTGTTGTGTGTGGTAATTTTCTTCTTCTTTTATAAAATCGTACCGTGTAAATGATAACTGTTTTTTAGGATCTGAAAGTCTGTTTCTATGCTGTCTGAAGTAGTGCTTGTGTTGGGTCAATTGAAACCTGCAATACGACCCGTTGGTTTTGACCAATTATGACCCTCTAACCATACAATTATCATGCCTTTCCTTCCTGAAGAAGTTGTTCCAGGGTTAATTATTCATTTGAGAAGAAGATGTGAAGCACGCAGTTAGAAGCTTCTTCACACAGAATAACAGTCTTACCATACTATACGATCAAGCTAGGGATGATTTCCTATGTGCTCATGGCAGTTTCACTTGAAACGGGACGGTAGGCCCTACAGTCTTTCAACAGAAACTTTCTGATCGCCCCTTATAATTGTCTCTAAAAAGTAGTAAAAATAACTGTTGAAAAATTCTAGGTGGTGGTGGTGGTCAGTCCTGTTCACCTATCCACTCTATCATGTGCAAGCCTCTTCATTTATAAATGAGAATGAGAACCCTCATGCATTCGAACGTGGTTACAGCGTTCATATGCTGGTCTTCTCTGCAATTTTTACCCCCCCCCCCCCCCCCCCCCCCACACACACACACGCACACTTCTCTCTAATACTTTTTACAAATGTCTGTCTAGGTGTGTTTGCGTTTGGATATGTGTGAGTGTGTGTGTATTTGTTTACCTTCCTTTTTTCCCCTAAGATAAGTCCTTCCACTTCTGGGATTGGAATGACTCCTTTTCCATGTCCTAAAAACCCATGTCCTTCCCTTTCTCCTCTCCTTTCTTTCTCTTTTTCTGAAGAAGCGACCAACGGTTGCGAAAGCTTGTATATGTGTTTTTGTGTGATTTTATTTGTGTCTGTCGATGAGCCTGTCCTTTGGGGAAGTTATCCGTTTTCTATTTTTTATATTTGTTTATCCCACCAGAAAAGTTTCCTTCTATAATTTTCGCTGGTTTCCCATCTAATATTTTATTTTACTTTCCACAGCAATTAGGAAGAAGTCACCAGACATATTTTTTGAGCCAGGGTGGAGTCTTATCAATAGCGAGAAGGATGTGACGGATTTTGAGTGGGATATTTGGTTGTCATTCATGGCACTTCTCTCTCCATGGATTGTTACTCATCTCATTGGATCGTGGCTAATAAGAATAGCTCAAAACCAGGTAAAAAAAATAAAAAAAGTCTCTGTACAGTTAATGTATATACAAAGATAATTTTGAAGATGAGGGCAGAAATATGTGATACTCAGATAACACAGTCACTTTTTAATGCCATTTCTATTATGTCACACCTCATTTAGTTACAAAAACAAACAAATCATAGCAGTGTACACCCATTGTACTATTTTATAGCCATACAGTGGCAGTATTATTTTGTTACAGGAAAAGACTTGTGGATGATAAATCAGTAGGTTACATCACTTTTTGTCCAGTTCAATTTTTTTTATTTTTTTTCTCTCACATTTTTCTTGCTGCACTAAATACTCTATGGTCAGTAATTGTAGCTGCTTTCAAGCACATATTTCATTTAACTGTGTTTCCTGTAAGCTGTAATATTATGCCTATCTTAAGCAGGTAATATTATACTTGTCATGATTTATGATATCTAGGCTAGAGTAACGGTCTTTGAATCACAAGTGAATGCTAGTTACTAGAAATTTAAAAAGTAGTCATTCATAATACTTCATTTTCATTGTTTCTTGTTTTGCTGTTAGGGCTGTAGTAAAATGTTCAGTTTCATTGTAGGAAGCTTGGACATCTTCTATGATTCCTCTTTCCCTATGTAATATATTCTTGGTTGATTATATAAATGCTTGTATGTCTATTTTGTCAATATTGCCTACATTGATATTATTAGTTTTGATTGTTGCATAACATACTTGTTGGAAACAATGTACTTGTTTCGGGACAGTTATTTAGTTTACCTAGCAGAACTTTAGATATTTTGTTCATATGCTTCTGAAGTTTTTTGTATTTGTCCATTGCCATTGTCAATACTACACATTGCCGACCGAGGTGACTGAGGCGCTCCAGTCACGGTCAGCAAGGCCACTACGGTCGGGGGTTCGAATCCCCCCTCGGGCATGGATATTTGTGCCGTCCTAGTTCGTAAGTAGTTCATAAGTAGTTTGTAAGTTTAGGGACTGATGACCCCGTAGTTAAGTGCCATAAGCTTAACAAACATTTTTTTTTTTAATACTGCACATTAGCCTAGTTATGTTTCTGTTCTGTCACTCTACAAATTAGCTCAAAATTTTACTCCCAAATTGGATGTTTCTCTGTAACTACTTGTATTTTGAAATCCTGGAACTCTTAGAACAAGAAACGAAACTTTTATATACATAGGTGAGAAAAGTTTATGGGATATCTCGTAATATCGTGTTGGACCTCCTTTTGCCAGCAATACTTTACGATGCGATTCCACCCATCTGCTTTGACCCATGGCATCATCAAAATGGTGGCAGTGAAGTATGTATGATATCGTAGCCAATGTGACAATCAAAACATTAGCGAAAAATGCACTTATAAACACATGAAAATTAACGTAAAATGACACTCAATAGTTACATACGATGCATATAGTAAACGTGTCTCAAAACTACCACGTGTGTGATGACGCCATACAGCATGACATGTTAGCATCACAAGTTAAAGCCGATGGGTGGAATCGTGTACTATAAATGACCCCTTTTGCCTAGCCTGCCTTTTTTCTTTTCCTGCACGGTGGTATTCCAAGATGCATCTCACATTTGTGCATATTAGAGACTTTACAATCTGTCATGCAATGTGGAATCCTTCTCCCAACACTCCCCTTTGTTCCCCTCCTCACTGACTGTCACGATGCTTATTGTACTGGAGTGACCGGGGATAGTGGTTGTGGGTGCATAGTTATGCCTCAGTGATTGAATACATTTGTGTCTGTTTCTGATGAAGGCCTTAGCCAAAAATTTAAGTGTGATAAAACTTGTCCCTCACTCCTAAAACTAGCCTTGTTTCACGTTCTGTAAACCTTCCTCCCAACATACATCACCCAACAGTTTTCCCTTCCAGTCCCAGAATCCCGTACCACGTCATATTGGCATACCATCTTCATTATTTCATTATGTGCTCTTGCACAGACACCTGCCCATCTCATGCATAGCCTATGTCACAGTCCCTCCTTCCTGTATTCCTGTTCAGCTACCTGCCCCCCCTCCCCCAAAATTGAGACACAAGTCACGCACACCCAACACCTCTCTCCCCCCCCCCCCCCCCCCGGGAGGTAGCAAATATTATGTTATGTTTTTTTTCTCTCTCTCTGTGTGTGTGGAAGGGGGGGGGGGGCACTTCATCTGTTGATGGTTAACACCTTTGCTTTTCTGTGGGTAGTCTCTTTACTTCCAAGAACAATAGTGGTTTCCAACATGATTAGCTTCATATATATAGCAAGATAAAATTAGTAAAGAACGTACAGTTGATATATGTGCTCCCAAAATATTTTCAGCGAACTTGCTTGTGCTGCATATATATTTTATAGAGGACAGAGGGTATTGCACCACAAGCACTATAAGACGACCTGGTAGAGTGTCATACTACCAATTTTAGGATGAACCATCCATAAAATTATGGTCCTGTATTGCTAGTTAAAGGTGAGCTCAGTTTCACAATGAATTTTCTGACATTTTTAGAGTAGCATAGCAGTCATGGGATGCATTTGACTGTATTCTGTACACATTCTTATTCAGCAAGTAAGAAGATTCACTGCCCCCTCTTGGAAGTGGGGTATGTTTTCTCATTAATTACAGCACTAAAATGTTCTAACAGACCAAAACCATGTACCAGGATATGACTCTAACCTGGACCCATGCATTTCTCAGATAAGTGCTCTGCCAACTGAGTTGGCACAATATTAATCACACTCATCCTTATCTTTACTTATGCCAGTATCCCATCTCTTACCATCTAAGTCTCACAAAAAAAAAAAAAAAAAATAAAAAAATAAAAAAAAAATAATAAAAAAAAAATGTTCTTTACTTGAGGCACTAGTACTCTTGAAGAGTGGACTCGTAGTATTGTGAATTCTGCAATCCATTTGTCATAGGTGCACAGTAATGCTGATGAACTGGAGTTGAGGAGAGCCTCAGTCCCACCGTAGGCTTTTAGGTTTATTCTTTCCAATACGAGGATGGATTTAGAAGGAATCCAACCTTCATCTAGTCGTGTAATGGTTCAAGGCTACATGCCACTTAATCGTCAAAATACGGTAGCTTTTAAAACACATTTTGGTCACCTTCAGTCGTACTAGTGTATGTTGAGGAAATAGAAAGAATAAAACTAATAAAATAATTCCTGTGATGTAATCAGACAAGAGTATTGTAAGAAGATAGTATCTTGTAGATGGCTTCAGTGTTGAATAAGACCTTTCTTAAAAGTTTATACCATGTTTTTTCTCTAAGGTTAGTAATTTGTGAATCTTTGTTAGGACACATCAGGATCTGTGTGTAATATCTCTTGACTTTCACACATTACTCCATCCTTACATCAGTGGTCTAGGTTATGGGCAGTGGTGGCATGTCCTATGTGTTCACTGGTTCAGTGGACCCCCGGAAAAAATGTAGTTGTGAAGAAATGTAAGTAAATAAATAAAATAAAAATTGGTTTTCAGCTATCACTCTTCATTTCATTCCTCTAATAGACCATTTTACACGCACAGTCGAAGTATTTTTATCGCGTGAGAAGCGTTTTACACTGTGGAGACAGGACGTATACGAGTCACAGCACGGTTGCTTAACACAGGCGGCAGTGGCCACAGCATTGCAATGCACATGCATGGCTGAGCTTCAAATTCTTTTCTGAACACCCTGGAGGCAGCATATAGGTGCTCCCATGGCAGGGAGGGGCGAGGGGAAACACTGCTTTTAATATTGCAGATGGAGCTGGTATAGACGCCAGCTCCTACCTACTTGAGCTCTGATGATTATGCACAAATTGTCCTGAAGCAAAGACAATGGAGGTACTGTGCACCTTGCCTCAATCATGCGCAAATCCTCCATGAAAGCAACATCTGCCATTCATATTTGATTTGGCGCAATGAAGATTTATCAAAGACACGTCATTTTTGTAAAATATTTTATAAGTACCAATTAAAGATGCATCAACTGTAAAAGCCTTCAGAAGATCCAATCATTAATAATAATGAAGTCACTGCTCTCCACCTATCAAGAATAGCAATGTGGTTAGAGGCATCGCATTCGAGACTGACTGCAAGCAATTTTTTTGTAAACCCAATTTTCTTTTTAAACAGATATGGGGACAACACTGACTTTTGTGTTGTTACTTTGCCACATATCTTTGGGCCTTTCAGTAAACGTGTTGCAATTTTGAGGGTAAATGACATTTATACTCTTCGTTGTAACAAATAATTTAATTGTTTGAAAAGAGGTGGAGGAGAGCAGCTTTGCACATGCATAAGATTAGGAGGAGGTGCCACTATCAGGTTTCGGCCGCGGTTCGGAAATATTGTAGATCCAGCACTGAAAGAAGTGAACTCGTAGTCCTCTGAAGCACCAGTTGCCACTGATTGCCAGTAACTGTTCCCTTTCATCTCTCATCTCCTCTATCCTCTCTCCTACCTGATGAAGGAAGTAACTTCCAAAAGCTTATGTTAACCTCTATCTTCATCTTTTTTTCTTCCTTTTTCTGCGTGTTTGACTATTGGCAGTAGTGAGCTAAGATAAATATAGTGAACCACTTTCTCTTTTGAACAATTTGTTCAATGAGGATGTTCTTATTCATTGGGACAAATTTCAGATTTTTCTTTTCCACTGTCAGCTTAAGTTAATGAAATTATGTCTATTTTTTTGTGAATGTTTTGTCCTTCATTACTGATAATTTTTCCCATACATTGCTATCATTTGCAGCTCATCCCACTGTGGCACCTGACAGTAGCTGTTTCCTTTTTACTATGGTATCTTGGTACAACTGCAACTGGGTTCCTTCTCTTGCAGCCTTGTGTGTTTTACTTACTGTCAGCATTCAGAAGCAAATCTCTTCTGTGGGTGTTCAGTATTGGTATGTTAGCTTGGATTCATGGAGATGAAGCACTGGTTAGTGTACTAACTGTTTGACATTAGAAAGATTCTTTAATTTAGTTATTACTTTGCAACTTTTAGCATCCTGCATATTTAATTTAGATTGAGTATGTACTTAAAGTTTTAAATAATCTTAAGAATCTAATATATGTCAAGGTGACAATTTCTGATAGCATTTGGATTTTTTTAAAACTTGTTTTCTTTAATTTTAGCTTCACTTGTAGCATATAATGTAAAGCCAGCCTGTGATATTGTGATTGACAGTTACAGCATTGATTCCATTTACAGAAACAGTTTGCTGTGCTATTTTTCTTAAAATTATTCCTCTCAGTATTTTATTTTGTTATGCCCATATGTGTATATTTGATTAGAAAGGCACCTGTGTAATTGTGATTTAACTCAACACTGACTTTTAAATGTGTACACTCTCTCTCTCTCTCTCTCTCTCTCTCTCTCTCTCTCTCTCTCTCTCTCTCTCTCTCTCTGTGTGTGTGTGTGTGTGTGTGTGTGTGTGTGTGTTTGTGTGTGTGAGGGAGAGGGAGGGAGGCAAGGCCATTTTTCTCAAAAATATTGTTGAATCCTTTCTGAAATTTTCATTTTTTGTTTAATGGTTAACTTGGATTGAAAGCTATAAATGAAACAACACATAAAAACCAGTCACATTGTCATAAGATTTTTGTCTTACACATAACTAACCTTACGACATTTGGGTAACAATCTGATTGGGTTGGCCCATCCACATCCTTGACTTAGCAGGAACTCTACCTACCTCTACCAATGACATACGGCCGTGCATATTGTTGCAGCATGATTAGGTGTCTGCACATAGGTCATGCTGTGCGCAAATTTTTATATGCACTCTTCAGTAGCCAAATAATTGGCATAAGTGTCCGTAGGACATGGTCCCCCACAGTCATGATACATCACAGCACTAGATTTTTGCCTATGGGGATTCTTCTAGATTTTACATTACCCTCCCAAATGTGAACCACCTCAAAACAAAGAAGAATTAATGGATCACATTCAATATGCCATCAACCACACCAGGACAATGCCAGGAATCAATGAAAGAGTTCAGTAAAACATCCTTCGGTATCACCAAGCTTCTGTCGGGCCAGAGGGTCGCAAATTTGAGCACCACCTTAAGTTAAAAAAAAGTCCTAGGTAAAAAAAAAAAAAAAAACCCTCTCTTTTCATGGCTTACACAGTTTTAAGTTACTTTCTGTATTCAAACTAACAGCTGTTAATGGGTTTTTTCCCGGTACGTCTTGTCACGAAAATAAAACTGATGTATGAGCTAGTGGGTGGCCTCAGATACAACTTGATCACTGGCAGGCAAAGCATCTGCTACCATTAGTTTTTCAGAGCATATATAAGTGGTCAGCAATTGGCGGTCCAGGTCCAGACCGCGGAAGGCCAAAAACTGGACCGCCAAAAATTTGGAAAGTATAAGTTTCATACTCAGATTATTTAAAAAAAATTTTTTTTTCTGTGGATAACAATTCGTATGAGCGCCACTGTTATAATTTTTCTAGAATTTTACAGCTATCTGCTGAATAATTGGAACCCTTAATGATTATTATAGGTAGATTAAGTAACTGGTTTTCTTGATGTGCAATGCTGGAGAGTACGCTGACAAGCGGCGGCAGAAGGCAGCGAGCTGGCTGGTGATCCGCATAAAAGCCCTGTACACATGAATGCAGCACAAGAACTTTATCTAACGAACAAGAAAACCCCATAAATAGACTTCATACTCTGACAATATCTGAAACCTCTATTTGAGCGTTCGGGCCATATCCATTTAAACACCATTTTTGTGCTCTTAAAATCATCTTTCAAGGTTTCTACAGCAGCAGAATGGACGGTTGTGGCTGCAAAGTTGTTCCATCTTTCAAAGCCTTCACTCCAAATGGAGATAATAGACTTGCAGGACGACATTTCCTTGCAAACGTTGAAAATTGAATCCGCTGACGAATTGTGGAGTGAACATGTCACGGAAAATATGAAATTATACTGTTGTAAATAATCACTGGAACTAGCCACAAGATCTTGAGGCTGGTTGCAGTGTTTATTTACTGCAGTATTATTACGGATACAGCTGTGGTGTTCTCTAAACAAAAATAAAGGGTAACATAATATGAAAAATGTAAAACATTAGCCATCTACCTGGCTACTCTGTTTGACTCCACATATATTTGTCATATTTCATTTAAAACAAATCATTTGTTGAAGAATAAGTATTGCTCAGAATTAACAGCAGCCCACATTGGAGACACTTTTCACATAACTGGCTGAAGATCGCAAATGTAATTTCTGGCATTGATTTTTTTAACACAAATACGAATAGTTCATTGTACTTTATAATTTTTATTTAAAATTAAGCAAAAAATAGTATGTTCAATGTATGACCTGTTACTGAATATTTCAATTGAAGTTTCACTACACATTTTATTTAATACTTTTTCTGAGTGAAAATAGAAATAAGAAAATAGCAAATAATATATGTTTTAATAGATTATTATACTTTTTTTTATTTTTTATTTCACATCTTTTGTATTTCATATTTGAGACTGAAAATTAAAATAAAAAATTGATAAGGAATTTGTGGTTTTACTTATGGACCTCGATAAAAATTTTCAAAAGTATCTGGACCGGGTCCAAGATTACTTGGTGACCTCTGATATATACTCTGTATGGGGCAATTGAAATATTACTTTTAATAGTGGTGATTCTGTTGTTGTTGTGGTCTTCAGTCCGGAGACTGGTTTGATGTAGTTCTCCACCCTACTCTATCCTGAGCAAGCCTCTTCATCTCCTCATAAGAATGGCAACCTATATCCATTTGAATTTGCTTACAATAGTTATCTATATGTCACCCTCTGTGATTTTTACCCCACACACTTTCCTCCAACGCTAAGTTCACAATTCCTTGATGCCTAAGAATTTGTCCTCTTTTTCAAAAATGCTTTTCTTCCCATTGCCATTCTGCATTTTATATCCTCTGTACTGCGACCATCGCATGTTATTTAACTGCCCAAGTAACAAAACTCATCTACCACTTTCATTGTTTCGTTACCTAATCTAATTCCTCCAGCATCGCCCGACTTTCTAAGACTGCATTCCATTATTTTTGTTTTACTCTTGTTAATGTTCATTTTATACGTTCTCTTCAACACACTGTCCATTCTATTCAACTGCTCTTCCAGGTCCTTTGCTGTTTCTGACAGAATTACAATGTCATTGGCAAAACGCATTGTTTTTATTTTTTCACCCTGAACTTAAATTCCTTCTCCAAATTTCTCCTTTCGTTCCTTCACCGCCTGCTCTATGTACAAATTGAATAACATCGGAGAAAGGATACAACTCTGTCTTACTCCCTTCCCAACTAATGCTTTCCTTTCATGCCCTTCGAGTCTAATTACTGTGGTCTGGCTTTTGTACAAGTTGTAAATAACTTTCCCTGTATTTTACCTCTGCTGACATCAGAATTTGAAAGAGTGTATTCCAATCAAAATTATCAAAAGCTTTATCCAAATCTACAAAAGCTAGAAATGTAGGTTTGCCTTTTTTTTAATCTATCTTCTAAGATAAGCCATAAAGTGAGGATTGCCTCCAGAGTTCTCAACCCTGAAAATACCACAAACGGCACACTTCAATATTAACTGCAGCCCAAGCAGAATTGTACTGCAAATCACTGTATTACTTCAATTACAAAGATTCACCATTGCTACCATTTAATCATTGAAAAGAATTTCATCAATTGAAATTGTTATTTCACTGATCTGCCTGCTCACTGCTAAACAAATATGCTCATTGTGTATACTGACAAGTGATGGGTACACTATTTGAATTTTCATATGAGACTAAATCTTTGAAACAAAGTTATTTACTACATGATCATGGTGCTTTACTGGAAGAATACATTGTCCAGTAATTGTTTCAATAGGTCTATATTATCTATAATTACTGATAATGGAAAGTGTAGGTTGGAAATACAACAATATGACAGTTAACAATTTGCCACAAAGGCATATGACAAGCCGCGGCAGGCACTTAAAATAGATACACACATACACCATTTAAGCTGTCAGCCAATAGCCTTCTTCAGAGAGAGAAAGCATTCACACAATCACACAGGCATACTGCAGTCACACAACCATCGTTTCCGGCTGCCGAACTCCGAATCGTGCTCTGCAGTGAGGGGGTAGGAGGAGAGTGGAGAGGAGGAGGGGGGAGGGAGACAGGAAGGTTGCATGGTGGTGGTGTGGATGAATAAAGCACAGCCTTACAAAGCATGTACAATAGAACCCCATTTTAACGTGTTTCAGGGGACTTAAGGAAAATTGTGTGAAATGCAAGAAAACGTAAAATGTGGGAAATAATGTTTCTAACTGTAATATATGCTTACCAGATCAACCCTAGTATTTTCGTAGTTTATTTGTGATATATGTACATAATTGGTGTCAAAATACTCACCAGGAAGTTTATTTAGTATGTAATAAAGGTTATCCAAATTTCGTGCTACTTTAAGTGCCAGGCAGAACTGGAAAATTTAAAGGAAGTAGAAATTTTTTAATGGAATTTCATTCTTCAACAAGCCTTTAACTGGTATTCATTATTTATGTTGTGAAACTGCACGGGGTTCCTTTCTTTTTTTATTTTTATATGTTTTGCATGAAATATTTAAAAATTTATTCACGTTCTCAAGTGAAAATATATGCATAAGTATTTTTGTGGTATTTGCACAGAGTCGACATCTCACACTCTGACTGCGGTTTTGAAGTTATAATATACCATGCCCCCTTCAGTGTGCAGAAAAACATACACAAAGAAACCATCAGTCTCATCATTTATCAAATGTCACCAAAAATACCTAGATAAATATTTATAATAATGGAAAGTCCAGGTTGGAATAAATAATATAGTGAGGACAGTTTACTACTCACCGCAAAGACGTGGCGACGAGCTGCGACAGGCACATACAAAAGACACACACATACAACACATTCAGCTATCGGCCATGGCCTTCTTCAGAAATAGAGCACTCACGCAATCACACAGGCACACAACACAGTCATACAACCATCACCTCCGACTGCCACACTTCGAATCACGCTCTGCAGCGAATCGGGGACGGGAGGGGAGGGGAGGGGGAGGGGATAGAAAGGTTACGTCACGGTGGTGGGGATGGGTTATATGGGAATAACGAGATGCAGCTTAGGAATGGAGTGGGGAGGCGGGTGAGGGGAGAAAATAAAATAAAATAAAGTAAAATAATTCATGTACACTGCAAGTGCACAAGACCACATACACACACACACACACACACACACACACACACACACACACACACACGATCACACATTCACAAACCACTCAAATCAGGCGAGGTTTGGGATACAGAGGTAGGAACTGTAAGGTATGGAAGGGGAAAAAAAATAATAATAAATAAAAAAAATAATAATAAATAATAATAATAATAATAATAATAATGAAGTTATCGTAGGTTGAGGCCTGGTTGATTTCGGGATCGGAGAATGTATTATTATTATTATTATTATTATTATTATTATTTTTTTTTTTTATTATTATTATTTTTTTTCCCCTTCCATACCTTACAGTTCCTACCTCTGTATCCCAAACCTCGCCTGATTTGAGTGGTTTGTGAATGTGTGATCGTGTGTGTGTGTGTGTGTGTGTGTGTGTGTGTGTGTGTATGTGGTCTTGTGCACTTGCAGTGTACATGAATTATTTTACTTTATTTTATTTTATTTTCTCCCCTCACCCGCCTCCCCACTCCATTCCTAAGCTGCATCTCGTTATTCCCATATAACCCATCCCCACCACCGTGACGTAACCTTTCTATCCCCTCCCCCTCCCCTCCCCTCCCGTCCCCGATTCGCTGCAGAGCGTGATTCGAAGTGTGGCAGTCGGAGGTGATGGTTGTATGACTGTGTTGTGTGCCTGTGTGATTGCGTGAGTGCTCTATTTCTGAAGAAGGCCATGGCCGATAGCTGAATGTGTTGTATGTGTGTGTCTTTTGTATGTGCCTGTCGCAGCTCGTCGCCACGTCTTTGCGGTGAGTAGTAAACTGTCCTCACTATATTAGATAAATATTTGCATTTCACAATAAGAATACATTTTTTAAACACTTCATGCAAAGCCTGAAAAACTGCCAGTTGCTTAAACAAAGCTACACTGACAATCAATGCAGTGGCCGGTAGGATAGTGATACTCGCTTGAGCCACTGCATCGTAAGTTAACTATGTGCGTATTGCTAACAACGAAACAAGAAATATACATTTGAATAAATTCAAAGTGTCAAGAAACTTAACTATGTAGCATTTATAAACACTATACTTGAAGGTGAAAGATATACCACTGTCAATTTAAATCAGTTACGTGATTTTTTCTTCGTGAACATTGTTTCAAAAAGTGTAAAAAGCAGGAAAAGTGTAAATATGTTAACACAAAATTGAAGACGAATTAACATTGTGAATATAGGAAATTTGACGGGACCAGCAAAAAAAAAAAAAAAAAAAAAAATGGTGTAAATGGCAGGAAAATGAGAAATCTGGGAATGTAAAAGTGGGGTTTTACTGTATGTCCTAAATGGGTGAAATGAAGATGCAGCTTATAAATAGATGGAGGTGGATGGGGGGGGGGGGGCTGAGGGAAACACGTGTGCATGCACACACACTCGAAAGGTGTAGGATAGAGGGGTTAGGAACTGTTGGGTGTAGAGAAGCAGCTTGTCGTATGTCCTTGTGGTGAGTTGTTAACTGTTATCATATTGTTGTTATTTGTAATTACATGTACATGGGATAAGAAAATTGAGCTTAGTCAAAATTTTGTGTCTCATTATTTGCCAAAAGCTAAAGTGGTCCATTATAAGTGTTATTCCCCAGGGAAAAATTGTGTTTTGTAATACAATCAAGCTGTATCACTTATCTCCATTTCATCATATAATTTTGAAACACTCTTATGTTCTTCAAAACTTTCTGTAGAATAACTTAAGCTGTTGACAGAGAGATATTTCTGTATTGCAACTTTGGACTTAACAGTACTGACACAATATGGCTTCACATCCACTTCTGCCTGCTTATAACTGAAGTGATTTTACCATTAAGGTAATATTTAATCAATCTTATGTAAATTTCTGAATGAGATGTGGGAATAAATATTGAGTCAGAGTGGGTGGCCAGTGCTTACCTCATCACCGCCAATATATATGTATATGGGGAAGGAGAGATTCCTCCCCCCCCCCTTCTGGTAAGAGACAGGTATGAAAACAAACAAACAGTTTTCCTCCTCTCCCCCCCCCCCACCCCCACCCCACACAACCTCCTTCACTCAGTATTATTCGGTTCAATACTGTTCTTTGTCTACCCCTGTGGATTGTGCCTGGAGTGGCTCAGCACTTATTGTGCAGTATATTTGACTTCCATGTACCACCATTCTTACCTCACAGCCTAGGTTGTGAGTAACCCTACTCTTCTATTCCCTTTCTCCTGCCTCCTCTCTCCTAACGAAGGAAATTTAATTTCCAAAAGCTTGTGATCCATTATTTATTATTATTATTATTATTATTATTATTTGTTTGTGTGATTTTAACATAGTTAATTCAAGCTGCCATTATAATTCCTAGACTTGCTTAGTTTATAACGGAACATTTCACACTGATGGTAGGGTTTGGCGAATCTATGTGTAGCAACAACCAGTAAGTAAGTGTGAATCCCATCTCTTGCTGCATTTAGATTTAAAGATGTTTGTTTAGTTAGTATACACTAAAAACATTATTATAAATTGTATTTTAGCAAAGTAACCTTCAGAAATAAATCTATAGTTATGTATTAACTTTTTCAGGCATGGTTACAACTTTCGTACAGTGCTGAATACCTGTTTCATGCTGCATTAGGTTGGACACACATGCGTTGTCTCAGTTTCACACTGGACAAAGTTGTAGAAGTAAACTATACCATTGATGTCAGAAACTGTATTAATCTCTTAGGCTATTGCTTCTACTTACCTACCCTATTTATGGGACCACTTATTTTGTATGAAGCGTTTCATGAAGGGGTGAGTAACTGTCTGTCAGATCTTCTTTACAATTTATCAGCAAAAAGTTGAAAACTGTTATTATGTTCTTTCACAGGTTTCAAGTACAGTAACTCTGACAAGAACACACATTATGAAGCTGTCTTTAAAAATCTTGCGCTTTGTTTTCTGGTTGCTACTTACGGACTTTTCATTGCATTTTTTATATTTTAATGCTCTACAACAACAACCACAGGTCAGTAACTGGCAGTTTGGTATAATTTTGTAGTATAAAGTTGCAAATATAAACAGATGTTAAAGGAGGTATTTTAAATTATACTGTAACTGGTTTTTCAACTTATTCAACACTGTATTGGGAATGCTGTTGCAGAAATATTAATGTACAACTTAGTTCATAATTTTCTTATTGGTGATTATATTTAGATAGCTATTTATACTTATGAGTTTAAGTAATATGATATTTTTGATGTGTGCATTAGTGTGTATTTTAATTGATTTCAGATTGTCAAAAAAATTGACTGGTGGTCCCTTTGTGGCCTGGGTTACTGTATGGGACAGTTCTTCATGAATAAATATGTGGTTGTTTATGGCTTGGCTGGCAGCATAGCAGAAGCAGAGCATATTATCGCTCCAAAACCTCCAAAATGCATTGCTAGAATACACCTTTACTCTGAAATGTGGCGGTATTTTGATCATGGACTCTACCTTTTCCTGGTCAAGTAAGAAATATATCAAATATGAAGTACTAGTCCCTTCTTGAATGGGGATGATTATTCAGTAAGGCAGGGATAGGAGCCACAACTGTGTACAGCATGAAGAGATTTATTGCAACATATTTTGAAGCTTACACAATATCTCCAGGTAACCTAAGTTGCCTTTAGTTGATTATCAGGAGTGTATTTTTTGTGTGAAGTATGTAAACTAATGGAGGTTAATTTTTTTTTCTTTTTTATCACTACTTAGTCATAAGAGGAAGAAAGAAGTGATTTATACATTTCCTAACATCTGTGATACTTCACATTGATATAAGTGTTCGTATATTTAAAATCATAATGTTTTAAAGATACATACTTCGTTGAGTGAGCAAAGTCAGAATTAAATATGAAAAAAGTTTTTTAAACTTATGAAATGACTGATTTAATTAAATTTACTAGACACTATTGACATATTTTTATGCCTGCAGCAGTTTACTGATATATCTCCTTAGTCTTTTATTTTACTAGGCTGTAACAGTTACCATTATCTTCGTAGTTTCTCCTCTACAGAAACTGACTGCTACTGCATGAGCAAGATGTAATGCTGAAATCTTATAACTCGGTGGGTTGGCAGAAGGAAGTGCTAACCCACAAAAGCATATTTTGATTTACTGCATGTTGATTAAATTTAAAGACATGAACATAAATGCAATAAGTTTATTTAGTAGACAGTATTTTTAGTGGTGCTTATGGAATTACACATTACATGAATTTGGTGTTTTCCAATAATTAACAGATCAAGTGATCTGACTGATTCCTAAAAACTGAGGGATGGCACTTCTAAAAATTTATAATATGTCAAACATGATTGCGAAAGGCAGGTATGTTATATCAAATGGTGTTTATAGCTTTGTCTTATTTCAAGTATTTGTCATTACATTGTTTAAAGGAACACCCATTTCATGAAACTGCATAAATCAAAATGCACTGTTTCGCATCAAGTATTCAGATTTTGTTCATGTTTGGAAGACTGTGTAGAGCTAAATTTATAATTTGAATCTTTATGGTCATGGGTAGGAGTGGAAAAGGAATCATACTCCCAGAGGGAGTAGTTGTGAAAGGAGAATGGGGGGAAAAACTCATACTGAGGTAGCATAAGTATCATTAGTATGCAAATAGGAAGCAAAAAACAGGAATTACACTAACTTTGGAACTATTGCAGTTTGTCTAATGGATGGTGCCAAACACACACATTGTAGTAGAGCCCTGCATCCACATGGTGGAAGCACGAATGCCACTCGCAGCGCACCACGCAGTTCACAAGCGCTCGCGGAAGTTGGTGAGCATGTGGCCGCCCCTCATGGTTACTGCACTGTGCACTCGCCGCGTGCGCTGCAGTGAGCACTTGCCCGGTCACGTGGTTGACAGGCACTGTGACACTTACAGCAGAGACAGGAGTACGCGGCGGATCACATTGGCATCTCGTGCCTAATCCCTCGCTGTGAATACAAGTGATGGCAATGCAACACTGACTAGCTTTCGTGTCTTGTGTGTATCAGAGAGTACTTTGTTCTTCTATGTTTGGTACAAAATTTACAATTTATTTCAAACCAACTTCCGTGTGAGCTGGACACTTGAAACCTTTAACAGGGCTGACACCTGGACGACAACCCCATAATAATTTGGTTTCCTTTGTGGTGTCTTGAAGAGGGTACATTTTGTAAAGCAAAAATCTTCAGTACCATCTCTATGGCATAAGGAATCTCAGTGAAGCTATATCTTATTCTTTTCTTCTTATATAGAAATTATCCATTTGTTTCAGTTTTTTTTTCTCTGCTTATTGCAAAAGAATCTACAATTTTTTTCCAATCTCTATGAAATCGTGAACACTTGACCTTCAAAACAAGAGGACTGCCACTATGGAGGTAAAAATCATGTACGACACGTTGTTCACGAGATATATACCACAAACAAGGAAATGCATAAAAACTGTTGCATCATGAGACAGTGTTGCACATCTCCTCCTAAAGCACTGGACTGATTTCAACCAAATTTGGTACACATATTCCTTACTGCGAGGTAACAAGCAATGTAGGGGTAAGAACAAGTTAAAACACATAATTTAGGATATATGACATAATAAGCAATGATATGGTTCAGATACTGCCACGCCATGCGACACATGAATAACGAGACTTTATTTATCCTCCAGTTGTCATGAAATTTTAGACAGTTGACATTCAAAACATCATCACTGCATATGGTGTGTGGCAGAGAGAATTTAACTTACAAAATTAAAAAAAAAAAAAAAAAAAAAAAAAAAAAAAAAAAAAAAAAAAAAAAAAATACCATTTTATTCCAATCTTGATGAAATTTGGCACACTTTAAAAACAGCATTGTTTTCATAAAACATGTAGAAAAAATGTGTGCTGTGGTGATGTGTGTGTTCTCGCCAGCTTCTGAGCACTCTAAAGTTATCAAATGCAGTGAAAATGAGCAAAACCGCTGATTGTAATACTACAGAGAGGGCCAACTCCAAACTAGTTACGTAGTGTTGTGAAGAACGTAAAAATGTATCACCTGATGATGAACTGCCAGGCAGTACGAAACTGATCATGTTGAATAAATAAACACACAAAACAGGCCACTAGTTGCTGTATTTGCTGATTTCTATTTTCAATTTGATGAAAATTCTCCTCAGAGAACACCACGTTCATGACCTAGGTCTTGAACTACCTTTCCCTTCTGTTCCCATCCTTTCTTCTTCCCTTCTCTCCCACCTGATGAAAGTGTTCTGAAAGCTTGTCCTTTTTGTCCCCTTTTTTTTGTTTTTTCATTTGTGTTACTATCGGTGGTACAGCACAAAGATAAGTACTGGCCAGCCATTCTATCTGGTTTCAACGATTTCTTTTTTCAGTCTGTTTTAAAAACGTATTACATTAAAAAGTTTTTTCATTAAATAACTCTTATGAAATGAGGTACAGTAGTATGGCTGCAGCATTCCTGAAAGAGTACTGAAATAATTATCTAATGAAGCCATAGTACGGTATCAGTATGAAAAATATAACCAGAGGTGTGCTTTATTTAATGTAAAAACTTATGTTTCTGGAAGACAAGGTCCCATTATTAAATTCTTTGAAATAGTGGCCATGCCATAATGAAATCATGTCTTGCCAAGACATGTTGCATTTTAGAAATAATACTGGATACACATAGGTAACCAGTACTAGCACGTCACATTCTCTATACCAATGCAGTTCTTTCGGCAGAACTCTGATTATAAGCGAGCTCCCATTTCTAAAATCTACACCGTTGCCACCATGAAACTGGGAATTTCTGTGTCATATTGGTGTGTTTCTAACTTTTCTTCTAACAAAACACATAATAAAGTCACATCCACATCGAAAAGTAAGTGATGAAAGATGTATATATTTAACTGAACATTAGGGGAAGTAGGTATGCAAAATATTTTAGTGCCAGTGTTCTGTGCATTCACACGGAATCACATTAAACATAATCTTTCACTTTATTTCTGTGTATTTTTTTCCACATATTCCTTAAATTAATTCCGATTACTGCATCATCCCTCCATGAGGCCATCAGACTGAACATTGAAATCAGGTTCGTTCCTTCCTCTCTTAGGTAGAGAGTCAAGCGCAAGGACAGACAACAGTTTTTCGTATATTGTCAGGCATGTAGCCATGGCATTGTGTGTCACGACACTTCTGTCTGGGCATGATATGGAATCCCAAATGCGGTGATGTCACGTCAGTTCGGTAGCCGCTGCCCCATTACACTGCCTGCTACAGCTAGTGGCTACGCCGGAGAGGTTAGTGCATCATGCATGCACAGCTACAAATTCGCAACCAGTGAGTGACGAGTTTAAACTTGTGGCCTCGACACCTGTGCTCGTGCTTGTCATATTACGCGGGAAAGCAATGGTCATCTTCGGTATCATTCGCCAGTACTCCCAAAGTGTGTTCATGCTCTCACTCGCACACCACCGGGGCACGTGGCATGTGCAAGCCATGCGGATGCAAGGCTCTACAATGTAGCTGCAGGTGCGTTTGTGTGTGTGTGTGTGTGTGTGTGTGTGTGTGTGTGTGAGAGAGAGAGAGAGAGAGAGAGAGAGAGAGAGAGAGAGAGAGAGAGAGAGAGAGAGAGAGAGAGAGAAGCAAAAACTTTTAGTATCTAATGACATTACGAGTTAAAAATACTGTATTTACTCCAATGTAAGCCTCACCTAAAAATAAAGCCCGAAATTCAAGGGGAGGGGGGGAGTTATAGGCCACATTTTGAAATTAAAGCAAAGGTGTTTCACTCTAACATGAGAAACAAATTTGGTAGAATGGATTATGATACAGCTACAGTAATTGGGTTGAAGTTGTAAGCTTAGCAGTCGAGCTTTTGATGAAAATACTATTTAGGTGTTATCGGTAGTTGTTGCTAACAGTGCAAAGAATCATGGAAAGCAAGCGCAGCCAATCGTGTGACGTTGCAGCCAGCCATTTTTTCTGAATGTAAACAAATATGTGTTTCTGGCTTAATTTGGCTGTGATACTATGTCCCACCAAATCACAAACTTGAAAATCATGAAAGATTCATAGAAACATGACAATATATTTCTGAGAAGCAAAAGTGTGAATGTGTCAACTGTCTGTCTGGAATTAGGCAGTAGGTAGATACCATGTTCTGAAGAAAGATGCAATTAAATATGAGATTTTGATTATGCAGGAAGAAAACGTTGCTTCGGCACAATGTTCCACCAAGC
The DNA here is from genome assembly GCA_026315105.1 of Locusta migratoria. Taxonomy (NCBI): domain Eukaryota; kingdom Metazoa; phylum Arthropoda; class Insecta; order Orthoptera; family Acrididae; genus Locusta; species Locusta migratoria. Next base: position 112,514,470 of record CM048747.1, read on the forward strand.
AATCTTAATGTCTAATAACTGATGTTTGTAATGATTAGTATTTTGTACTTAAATTGCTAATATGCACTGCCTAGAACACCATGTAAAGTTACAAGCATTGTGGTCAGGTTGGGTGATTTGTGAGGTGCAGATATGTGGAATATGGAGAGCACAAGGAAGGGGGTGGTTTGGCAGACATCTCCTAACAATTACTGAAATGTGTCCTAAGAGATCTGGCCTCTGGACAAACAATCCCCACCAAAATATAATGAAAAATGGGGAATCTAACTACTGAATCAGATCCAGGTTAAAACTGTACTTAATTTATTTAACAGAAGAATCAGATCCATTAATTGATGAAAATAGCAACAGTTCTCAAAACTTGAAAAAATGTTAAACACTAATAAATGAATGGCAAGTTCCTATTATAACTGTAGTTTCGGACAGCAGCAAATAACTCTAAACACGAAGGAGACCAAGGGAGTGTGCTATAATTATGAGCACTTTCCACATAAAATGTTTAAGAAAACCGTCAAAAAGGAAGAATCCTAACTTTTGCCCAGATAAGCAGTTACAAGCAATACTCAACCAAATGCCACTGAAGCCGTCGTCGCTGGAACTGGGATGGCGGCGGCAGTGCACTTTGAGTGCTTCAAATCACGGTCCGATCGAAGGAAAAAAACTTCTCAAGACAGAAGTGTGAATGCCCTATCCTCAGCCTCTGTGTCCACGGTAAGCACACAGTGTCTAATGAAACCACAGGCTCCGCTATGTCTCGCCAACTCAGACTATGTGTACTAGACACAAGATTGTCACGTGTACAATTGATACCAGTGCGTCGGTGCTGCTGATTCAAACTGGCTGATCCTGTACACAACTCGACAGGTACAAGTTTCAGACAGTGTCTGAAATTCATCCAAAAAGCGCAATACGTGGAAAAATAACTGAAATCTTAAAACACACATCAGTGCATCAGCTGCTTTAGACGGAAGTTCCTTCTGGAACACTGCTCACCACTCTGCTCGCAAAACGTGAGGATGCCCCCTCACTAGAAAGCAGGAGCCAGTCGCTCTCTAGGCACCAGTTTTCCTCCAATGCATGGACACAGCACCAAGATAGCTTCAAAAACTGTCCTCCCACTTAGTGCAGTCCAATGACTATCGTTCCTGTGCAACACACCCCACATAGCCATTTGCGCAGTACGTATTCCTCCGCAGGTCTGTTACTGACCTGTACCTAATGGTACGTCTTGGTGTGGCTCTGCTGTTCTCAGGTCGTTCATGACACACATTTTGACGCCTCTTGGTGTGTGCCACCCCGGTGCTCTCCTGTCCTGAGGGTTCGGCTGCAGGTACCAACGGAACGGGGTCTCACATGGACTTGGTGCCTCTCTCTCCCTCTGGTGCCAACCAGAAGTGCTTTAGAAATGGATAGGATGCACTGGCTTGGCCTCCCCGTGGAAGTCAACTGTACGAAAATATCAATAACCCGTAAAAATTAAAGTAAAGTTGGCGGGCAGTTCTCGAAGCCTTTCAACCAAACCAAACAATCACTTCATTTTTGGCTATAAATTCACTCCATCTTTTCACTCCCTCATTAGTTACATGAAATACGTAGAAACACATGTGAATATTTCTGATGTGCAAACTGTGTATTTTATAGCTGTGCTACTAGGTTCCTAGTAAATGCATATTCGAAGATCAAGACATATTTGCAACTGACAACTCATACAAAAATCATAAAGCCTTGTTGCATTGTTAGTATTGATGTAAAGAAATTAATTTTTTGTTTCTACGTTTATTTGAAACAGTGCTACATTCGAAGTTCAGCAATACTGAATACTCAATACTCTTCACCAAAGTCCTCGGTTGGTTAGTCATTCTCAAGTTGCTCCCAGACATGTCTGACTTGGGTCGTACTACATTTCTTGCACTTCTCCCTTTTCACCACATATTCCCATCCTCTCATGGACAGAGGCTTGCTGTGATGCACTCAGAGCTCAGCGATGTGCTGTTTGTATCTGTAAATGCCATTCTACATTGGAAAACTGTAATTGCTACAAAAAGTTGCATGCACAGTGTTGTTGGCATTTTAGAGATAGTAAATGAGTTAGCTGGCTTTCATTTACTAGCTATTTTATAGTTTTACTTCCTCTTCTGTTGTTTGGGGTAATCTCTGTCGACTTTCTGGGACTTCTGTTCAGTCCCCGTTCCCCAGTCAGATAGTTGCAAATGAAGTCATTGTGGACCCCATTGACACCTTTTAACACTTTAGGCTGATATTTTGCCGTGATTTCCTACCTCGGAAACAGACAACGGAAGTGACGGCGATATCTCTCTCCTGTCAGAATCATGTATGCTATAATACCGATTTTACTGTGAGGGAGGTTCAGCATGCACACTATTCACCACAATCCCCTTGTCCAGGAATAGATGGCATTTACAATCAAAATAAAAGTATATTTATTTAAAAAAAGCAGATAAACATTCAATTAATGCTTTCCTGGATGAAAATTGCCAGTCTTTCAAAACTAACAATGTGAGTGTAGATCAGATGTGACTTATATTCCAAGAAATAATATAATAAAGGAAAGTCCAGGTTGGAATTATTAATATAGTAATAAGGACAGGTTACAACTCACCGCAAAGACATGGCGATGAGCTGCAACAGGCACATACAAAAGACACACATACATACAACACTTTCAGCTATCGGCCATGGCCTTCTTCAGAAAATAGAACATTCACGCAATCACACAGGCACTAAAGTGCAGCAGCTGGAGGTGATGGTTGTATGACTGTTGTGTGCCTGTGTGATTGCGTGAATGTTCTATTTTCTGAAGAAGGCCATGGCCGATAGTTGAAAGTGTTGTTTGTGTGTGTGTGTGTGTGTGTGTGTGTGTGTGTGTGTGTGTTTTGTATGTGCCTGTCGCAGCTTGTCGCCACGTCTTTGCAGCAAGTTGTAAATTGTCCTTATTATTACTATATTATTAAATCAAAGAAATAATATGGACAACCTTTGACTGATTTATACCAAACAAATTAACCAAAGGGGGGCTGACCTGCTGTGGTACACAAAACAGGTTAGATCACTCTTATAAAGGAAAAGAAAAAAACATGCCAAATGTAAAGGCGTACAGAATCCCCAAGACTGGCAATCATTTACAGAAACTGGAAACTCAGCTCTAATCTCAATGCAAGAAGCTTAAAACAGTTACCAGACCACAACAAAATCCTGTCACATAATTTGGTAGAGTATCTAAGAAATTCTGCTTGTATGTAATGAATACTAGCAGCAAAACACAATCAGTACCTTCACTACAGAAGATGAAGCAAATACTCCAGAATTTGTATCAAGACCAGCTGCCAGCATGCGTAATTTAGAAGTAGATACTACTGGAGTTTAAAGCAACTTAACACTTCACAAAAGTCAGTCTCGTGGTCCTGATGGTATAACAGTTAGGTTCCTTTAAGAGTATGCTGATGCAGTAGCCCCATTCCTAGCTATCATATACAACCACAGTGAACATTCCATACACAAAGACTGGATAGTTGCACAGGTCATTCCAATATTAAAAAAAGGCAGTAGGAGTGATCCGCAAAATTTCAGGCCTATATCATTGACATTGGTTTGTAGCAACATTTTAGAATATATACTTTCCTCAAGTATTACTAACTACCTCAAAGAGAATGACCTATTGACCCATAGTTAAGACATGATGTGATGAGTGCTGTCAACAAGAGATGTCAAATTGATTCCGTATTTCTAGATTTCTTGAAGGCTTTTGACACTGTACCTCACAAGTGTCTTCTAATCAAATTGCATGCTTGTGGAATATTGCCACAGTTGTGTAATTGGAATCATGATTTCCTGTCAGAATGGACACAGTACTTTGTAACTGATGGTAAGTGATCGAGTAGAACAGAAGTGATATCTGGTGTTCCACAGGAAAGTGTTATAGGGTCCCTACTGTTCCTTATTTTTATAAACAATTTAGGAGACAGTCAGAGTAGCTCTCCTTAGACTGTTCACAGATGATACTGACATTTATCAGTTAGAAAAGTCACCAGAAGATCAAAAGCAACTGCAAAATATTTAGATATCTGTATGGTGCAAAAATTGCCAATTGACCCTGAATAATGAAAAGTGTCAAGTCATATATGACCACTAAAAGAAATCCATTAAACTTCAGTTAAATGGTAAATCAGTCAAACCTACAGGCCGTCAATTCTACTAAATACCTAGGAGTAACAATTACTAACAACTTAAATTGGAAAGAACACATTGTAGGGAAGGCAAACCAAACGCTATGTTTCATTGGCAGGACACTTAGAAGGTGCAACAGTTCTATTAAATTAACTGCCTACACTACACTTGTGGGTCGTATTTTGAAGTACTGCTGTGCATTGTTCGATCCACACCAGGTGGGACCGATGAACAATTTAGAGAAAGTTCAGAGAAAGGCAGCTTGTTTTGCATTATCTCGATTGTTGTTATGGTCTTCAGTCTGGAGACTGGTTTGATGCAGCTCTCCACCCTACTCTATCCTGAGCAAGCCTTTTCATCTCCTCATAAGAACGGCAACCCACATCCACTTGAATCTGCTTACTATACGTGTCTCTTGGTCTCCCTCTGCGATTTTTACCCCACAAACTTCCCCCCAATGCTAAATTTACGATTTCCCGATGTCCAAGGATGTGTCCTACCAAGCGATCCCTTCTTTTACTCAGGGTATGCCAAAAATTCCTTTTCTCACCAATTCTGTTCAGTACCTCTTCATTAGTTATGCGATCTACCAACCTAATCTTCAGCATTCTTCTGTAGCACCATATTTCAAAGGCCTCTATTCTCTTCCTGTCTGCACTGCTTATCGTCCATGTTTCACTCCCGTACAAGGCAACACTCCACAAAAATGCCTTCAGAAAAGACTTTCTTACCCTTAAATTAATATTCGATGTTAGCAAATTTCTCTTTTTCAAAAATGCTTTTCTTCCCATTGCCATTCTGCATTTTATATCCTCTGTACTGCGACCATCGCATGTTATTTAACTGCCCAAATAACAAAACTCATCTACCACCTTCATTGTTTCGTTACCTAATCTAATTCCTCCAGCATCGCCCGACTTTCTAAGACTGCATTCCATTATTTTTGTTTTACTCTTGTTAATGTTAATTTTATATGTTCTCTTCAACACACTGTCCATTCTATTCAACTGCTCATCCAGGTCCTTTGCTGTCTCTGACATAATTACAATGTCATTGGCAAAACGCATTGTTTTTATTTTTTCACCCTGAACTTTAATCCCTACTCCAAATTTCTCCTTTCTTTCCTTCACTGCCTGCTCTATGTACAAATTGAATAACATTGGAGAAAGGCTACAACCCTGTCTTACTCCCTTCCCAACTGATGCTTCCATTTCATGCCCTTCGAGTCTAATTACTGTGGTCTGGCTTTTGTACAAGTTGTAAATAACTCTCCTTTCCCTGTATTTTACCCCTGCTGATTTCAGAATTTGAAAGAGTGTATTCCAGTCAATATTGTCAAATGCTTTCTCCAAATCTAATTATCTCGATATAGGGGAGAAAGTGTCACGGAAATGATGCATGAGTTAGGGTGGAAATCATTAAAAGAAAGGTGTTATTCATTGTGGTGAAATCTATTTGTGAAATTCTGTTCTCTTCCGAATGCGAACATACATTGTTAGCACCCACGTACATAGGGAGACATGATCATCATAATAAAATAAGAGAAAGAAGACCGAAAACAGAAATATTTAGGTGTTCATTTTTCCTCCGAGCTATTAGAGAATGGAATTATAGAGAAACATAATAAAAGTTGACCATTGAACCCTATGCCATGCACTTCAATGTGACTTGCAAAGTATTTATGTAGATGTAGATGTTACAATTTTTTTTTTTTTTTTTTTTTTTTCTGAGAGCCTGCATTTTCTTCTCTGAACCTACAATTACATCTTGACAGATAAACATTTCTGAGACACTGGCTTGAAGCCAAAGTCATTCCCATACCTAAGACTGATAAGAACAAATGTCTTCCTTCCAGCTACTGTCCAGTTTCCCTGTCCATTAGCATTTGCAGTGTGATGGAATATATGGTTAATTGTCAGGTGGTATGGTGGCTGGAGTTTTGGAATCTCATGTCAATTGCATAATGTAGTTTTTGTAAGAACTGCTATGCAGTTAATCATTTTGTCACCTTATCAACTCATATTATGAACATTTTTTTGCGGAAGCACCAAAGTGGCTATGTTTTTTATATGGAGAAGGCATATGACATCTGTTGGAGGACGGGTGTCCTCCATACGTTGGACACATGGGGATTCCAGAGTCACCTCATTATTTTTATTCAGAAATTCTTAAAAGATTGTGTTTTTACAGTGTGTCTTGGTTCGGCCCTGTTGAACACATTTATTCAAGAAGTCAATATATCCATTTTGTGTCATTTCAACACATACCGCCATCATGAGATATGTTTATACCAGTCCTGTTGAAAGACTATATGGTTAAGCTGCCGAATTGCCGTGGTCCTATCGGAGGGAAGTCCTCAGTTATTAACAAGCCATTTGTTATCTAAGTGGGGTCACTCATCCTGTGCTGGCTCTCTTGATGATTCCCTTGACTGTCAGTATGCAGTTAGCCCAGCTTTCTCTATTTTGGTTGATGATTCGGCAGCTTAATTTTACGCTACCTGTCACATTCCCACATTACCCCTAGCCAATTTTATCACAGTGAGTTTCTTGCCCTTGGTATGCAGCTTAGGGACAGTATCTATGTCTACATCAAAGATTCCAAGACTGAACAATGTGTTGGATGTGCCTCTGAACTAGGCAAAGGTTCTTTCCAATGTAGTCTTACTGACCAGTGCCCAATCTCTACGGCAGAACTCTTTGCCCTTTATTAGGCCACACAGTATATCAGACAACACGAGCTTTTTAATAATGTTGTATGCTCAGATTCCTTGAGTGCTCTTAAAAGGCTTTGTGTGATATATTTGGTTCACTCCAAAGTACAAAGAATCCAAGAGTGCTTTCAGTCACTTACTGTCAGTGGAGCCCATGTTGGTCATGTTGGTGTATCAGGGACTGAGGTTGCAGATACTGCTGCAAAGGATACAACTCTGCTTCCATGGCTTGCTAAATATTCTGTTCCATCATATGATCTTCGTGCCACTGTCTCTAGGCATTTAGTATCTCTGCCATGTACATTGGTCTTTCCTTGGAGGGAACAAAATCTGCGACATTAAACCTCTCCCTATTGCTTGGTTGGAATGCTTTTGGCCCTCTTGCCATGAGATTGTCATTCTAGCCTGGTTGGTCATGGTCAATTCGGCTACTGCCACTTATTTATTACTTGGTGACCCTGCTCCATGTGATCCAGAACCCATTATTTAATCGTTAACATCAAAGTTCATGGTTTGTAGCAGATAACACGATCTCTGTTCATCATGTCTAACTTTTTATTCACCTCACCAATATGGCAAAGGAACATCAGTAGAAGATCAAGAACATCCTACAATGCACTTTAGACAAGTATGTGCCAATTAAATTATGATGGGTGGGAATGATCAATTGCCATTCAAAAACAGAGTTTAAAAATTGCTATGAAATCTAAGGTAACTTCACTGCATATATAATCATAGCCAGAGTAGTACACTACTACTATAGCCAAAATTAGCTGAAGGTGGACCATGTGAGAGGCATTCAATAACTTTGAAACAAAGTTCTGTGCTCTGACATGGCAGATATGTCTAGACAACCCCATCACATTAAAAAAAGTGGCTGACACACAAAAGGCTGAAATACTAAGCGTCTTTTTTTCAAGGCTGTTTCACAAAGAAGGACAGCACTGTTGCTCTTCCTCTAAACTGATGCACAGATAACAATATGGCCAATATTGAAATAATTTCAGAGGGATAGAAAAACAACTGAAACTGTTCAACAGAGGAAAGGCTGTTGGAGTTGGAATACCAGTTTGATTTTACGTGGATTATATGAGGGAACTTGTTCTGCTTCTAACAGCAGTGTGCTGCAGGTCTCTAGAGGAGAAAAGTGTCCCTAAAGAAGTGCATTTCCTTTTTTCAAGAATAATTGTTGAACAGGTAAGCAAAACTATAGACCTATATTCCTGAAGTTGGTTGGTTGTAGAATTTCTTTTGGAATCAACAAGAGTTCTGAAAGCAACAATCACGTGAAAACCAGCTCACACATTTGTCCACAAGGTCCAGAGGGCAATAGATACAGGATCCCAGGTGGATGATGTGTTTCTTGACTTCCGCAAGGCATTTGATATTATTGCCTGCGGTGAATTGCTTACGGTGCGACATGTTTTATTGTCTTGTCCCAATTTTAATCATCTCCGAGTAGCCCTTCACTTTCCGTCTACTCTGGAGGAACTTTTAGCTGATGACACATGAGCAGCTGCTCGAGTTTTGTGTTTTATCAACATGGCCAGTCTATCAAAAGATATTTAACCCTTTTAATTGTTTTTATCTTTCGTCTTTAGCCTTCTTTTGATACTCTATCTGGTAGTTACCAGTTTTTTCGAGATCTAGCGAATCTCTGTTCTTATCTGGGTGCTAATGACCTTAGCAGTTGTGCGCCCTATAGCCGCAAAAAAAAAAAAAAAAAAATGATACTATTGCACACTGTAATTTTCTGAACAAAATGCAGGCATATTGGAACATCAGACCAACTATATGACTGGATTTGTAGATCTCGTAGCTAACAGAACACAAACTTGTCATTCTCAATGGAAAGAAGTATTCAGATGTGAAAGTGATTTCTGGTGTGTTCCAAAATACAATTTTAGGACTGTTGCTTTTATAATATATGTTAATGTCTTCATAAATAAATTCACAAGCTCAATGAGGCTTTTCATGGATGATACTGTAGTTATTGAGAAACCACAGCACTGGGAAAAAAGAATAGTGCATTGAATGGCATTTGAATCTCAACATAAGCAAATGCCAAGTGCTATATTTACTAGCAAGAAAGATCCCTTATTATATAGTCACACTATACCAGGATAATGGAAGCAGTAATTTCCATCAAATACCTGGGAGTAGACACGAGGAGCTATTTGAAATGGGTTGACCATATAAAATTATTTGTGGGTAGGGCAGATGCCAGACGAAGATCATTGGGAGAATCCTCAGGAAGTGTTGCCCATCAGTGAAGGAAATAGGTTACAAAACAATCATGAGTCTGACAGTTGAGTATTTCTCATCAGTGTGGGATCCATACCAGATATCAGTGATAGAAGATATAGACAAATTCAATGACAAACAGCATGCTTCATTAGTGTCGCATTTATTAAGGGCATAAGTGTTATGGAGATGTTCAAGAGACCCTAGAGGCAGAATCAGCAAGAGAGACATGTTGTATCACAGTCTGGGCTTCTGTTAAAGTTATAAGAGTGTAAATTATACAAATTGTCAACCAATACATTGTTTGCTCAAAAAAAAAACTACACAGAAAAAAATAGAGAGATTTGAGCTCACTCAGAGGCATACCACAATTTATTACTATTATGTATTTTGCTCTTTAAGGAGCATATGGAACCATTAGTTAGCTTAGTCCATTTCAAAATAAAACCAACCAACCATTAGTTAGCACTGGTCTTCTTGACTTTCTAGTTCTTCTTTTCTTCCCACAACTTCCTTATTCTTTCACTGTGGGCCATTCTTCTTTCTTGTGTCCATGTGTTTTTCAGTTTCAGATTCCTTTCTGTCGGGTATTTGGTTGGGAACTTATTAGAGTTGATTTTCTGTCTGTACGCAGTCCGTGTGATTTCTGGTGCATCAATACTGAGTTCCGTGAGGTCCTTTTCGATTTCTTTAGCCAACATGTCATTTTGGCGAGTTCCTTTGATCACAAGGAAGATTTTCTTGGTTATTCTAGAGGCTTTCATTCTACACTAGCTAAATTCCTGTAGAATTTCAATTGTCTTTTCTGTGCAACTAACGTGAACATGCAGTCGTTGAGTACAGCTCATCGGAGCTTGTTCGCATCCCGATACCATCTTGAATGTTGGGTTCAAATATTTTCCTGAGTATCAGCCTGTCCATTATCTTGATGTTGATGGTTAACAATGATGTTGCAGTTGCATAGAGTGCTTTTGGAAGAATGACTGTGTGATAGTGGTAAAGTTTGGCTTGAGTGGATAGCAATTTCTTATTGTATATGTTGTAGGTCATTGTATGAGCTTTACGTAATTCTTCTGCTCGTGTTGTGTGAGCTACTTTTTCATTGTCAGTATTACTTGTCATTTCACTCAAGTGTTGTTGAAGTACTTAAATTCTTTGATGTCAGCATATTTTATTGCAGGTGGTTTCAGATTTGAGCTTTTTGACTCCATGAATTGTTTTATCATAAGAAATTTGGAGTCCAGTTTTGATGGCAACTTCATGAAATTTCTCGATCATGAGTCTGGAAGTCCGAGTAACTATTGCTCGGTCATCAGCAAAGACAAGACTTTATGTTGATTCGTTTGTGATTTTTTCCTTTATTTATTCCCCGTATTTACTTCTTTCACATCTTGATGATCTTGTTGAGTACCAGGTTAAAGAAGAGCAGGAACAATCCATCGCCCTGTCTCACTCCTTTCCTAATTGGAAAAGGTTCAGAAACTTCTCCCATGAAATTTACTTTGGAGGTTGGGTCTTCTCAATTAATGAAGTAGTTTTCTTATCTGCACCATATTCACGAAGTGTATTGAACAGACTGATGCGATGAATTGAGTCATATTCTATTTTGGAATCTACGAAGCTGACTACTGTGTGGTTCAACTGACAGTGTTGCAGGTTCCGGAATAGTTGTTGCGATCGGTCTTGTCGCCCTTTTTATGTAATGAGTGAATCAAAGCCGTTTTCTGATCTGCTGGTATGACACCACTTTCCCATATATTTGCAATGATAGTTTGTAATCTGTCAGTCATGTGTACACCAGTTCACCTCCAGGCATGAGCATTTTGGGATTTATACTATCTTCACCAGGTGCTTTGTTGTGTTTCAGATGTGATAAAATGTTTTGTATCTCCTCATGCGTAGGTGGAATTGTATCCTGGTTTGGGGTCTCAACATAGAAATTAATTTTCTCTGCCGGTGGTTCACAATTGTGTAACTTCTCAAAATGCTGTTTCAGGATTTCACAGTTGACATTTGTCTTCATCTCAAGTGTTGCATCAGGGCACTGAAAACAGAATAGATCAATTGATGGTTGCTAGTTCTTCCCTAAATGTCCATAAAAGTTTCTCGCGTTGTTTCTTCTAAAATTATCATCAATTTCCTCTAATTGTTTATTATTATTTTTATTTTCTTCTTTTTTTCCCTTTTCCTGCAAACCATATGTGACTGGAATAGAAAGAGGAAGTAACTTTGTTACGCAAAGTACCCTCTACCACACACCGTGGCGTGGCTTGCAGAGTATGGATGTAGAATTGTCTTTGATATCATTCTATTTAACATTAGGAGGACCGGCATTAGTGAACTACCTAGAAAAACCGTTATCGGTCATTTTGACCGGTGAGGTTTTTCTTTATTTTATTTATTTATTTAATTTTTTTTTCAGTTTTACTTGTGGAATTAATTTAGTTTATTTTTCTTTTTTTAATGTTGCAAGGGTATTATGTTTACACTGCCGGTGTGCTATGCGTAGAATTTCGTATAGAAATTTTATTAACTTAAATAATGGATCAAGGTAAATAATACATCATAAAAACATTTGAATTTACAAATGGAAATAAGCATATAATACAAACAAATTATGTTATATTTACGAAATGTTTTCAATCAAATCCACCATCTTTGTCAAAACATATTGCTCACACATACTGAACACTTCCAGCACAAGGACCACACAATATTATTGTCCATCAGTACTCACCATGCACTCAAGTAACTTCATCTGACTGCAAGTTTCTTAGTATTATCCGTTGGCCCTGGAGTTTCCACAAACACATTGTGACACCCTAATCTTCCAGGTACATCGCCTGGTGCAATTAAAGTCCACACTGTTCCATCGGCTGCTGTCTCTTCACTACCGACTACTGTATGAGATTGTTTTTGTTTTCTTCCTCGGCTGCGAGTACTAATTTGTGGTGTCATAGGAATCAAACCAGTAAGCTCTCAATTATTTGCATGTTTTTGTGCAGCTTCTGAATCTTTATCTTCCGAATTTGACGATTCGCCTTGTTGTGTATCGTTGGGTTGTTGTTCTGTATCATCATTATCATCCAACTCATCAAATTCAAAAATATCTTCTTCTGGTAAACTATTCAAATATTTCAGTAATTCATTCCACATCCGAACGAAAATTTGACGCTTCATATTAATGAGGAGAGTGAAACCTCCGCTGAGCTCAACAATGTACTGACAGAGTACAGAAATACATTATATCCACTCAGCTACGAAATAAAGTAAAAGGGATAGAAATAAGGAGGACAATATCACAACAATGAAATAACATAATGGTACAGATGAGGAAAGTAAATGTTGTGCCTTTAGGGACATGGAACATAAAAATCTCACGGGTCAAAATGACCGGCTGTAGTCCTTTAAGGTAAATAAAATTCAGAAAAAAAATATAACTAATTTGGTTTTCATAAACCATATTTGTATATTACGGAAATTGTAGACCACGGAAGTACATTAAAAGTCATGAAATATAAGCATTCTAAAATAAAATGTACGCAATTTATTAGATGGTAAACAACGCTCACTGGTCAGACTGACCAGCACGGTCCTTCTAGTGTTAATGGTGTTCATTAACTGCAGTAAAATAAAGATCAGCATCATAATCATAAAAAAGTCATTCTCATTTCACCTGTAAAACGTCACTACTTTTGCATCCAAGCTTCAAAATTTGGATCAGTAGCAGATATTACAGCCAAAAAATAATGTTAAGCTACGCAAATACTAAAATAAGAAAATTCACAAAAGTTTTTTATGATTCTTACCAGGTTTAATTACTACTAAGGGTAACTTCATCAGAAGATAAAGTTTACTTGAAAAATGTAATGTCAGAATTACCAGTATATATACAAGCAGGGTTGCTCAGATTTAATGAAGTAAAATATAACATTATATCCTTAAAAAAGTAAAACAATAAAACTTGAAATGCCAGTGTGGTGCTTCTCACACAACATCGGTGTTTTAATTTTTATTGTTTTACATTTTTAAGAACAAAATGTTATATTTTATTTCATTCAAATTGAGCAATCCTGCTTGTAATATATAATTCTGATCTTATATTTTGCTTGTAAACTTTTTGATCTTCTGATGAAGTTACCTGTAATGGTAACAAAACCTGGTCAAGAACCATAACATTTACACAACCAGTTGACTGTATCACATTATTATCATCATTATTATTATTTTATTTATTTATTTTTTATCGGGATATACGGTTGCTGTTATTCAGCCATGTTTAAAAAAATTATTCACAAAAGTAATTGAAAGCAAAATATGCAGTAATTTGAAATGTAGTGTATTGGACTTACCTAATTAACAACAGTGGAAGGTCCAGTAAGGAATGTAATAATAATATGTAGACAGGAAACAACTCATCCTAAAGACGAACTTTGAGCCGCTGACAGACACAAATAAGACACACAAACACACACACACAATTCTAAATTTTCGGCCACGGCCTTCCTCAGAAAAAGCACACTCATCCACACAATCACTCAGGCACACTCATCCACACATGTGGTGTTGGGCAGCCAGAGATGGCTGTCGTGTGTGTATGAGTGTGCCTGAGTGATTGTGTGGATGAGTGTGCTTTTTCTGAGGAAGGCCCCGGCCGAAAATTTAGAATTGTGTGTGTGTGTGTCTTTTATTTGTGTCTGTCGGCGGCTCAACGTTCATCTTTACGATGAGTTGTCCCCTATCTACATATTGTTATGGACTTACCTAATTGCTAGTCATAATGTGATACGTGTTTTTCCAGGCTTTCAGTCTTTCACACACCTCTAAACAGTATATTACATAGCCAGACTGGCTGATTGTTGAAAGTTGCATTTTCCATTGCAGATATTAAGATAAATATAACTGAGAAAATGAGATTGCCTTTGTTCACAATGCTACTACAATTAATTTTCAAACTTAACACTGGATCTGAGAGACTTAAGTTTCAAGTCATGGGTTAAGAAACCTCAATCATGTAGGCCTATTTATCAAGAATGAGAAACATAATTTAACCAGCACTTTTTTTATAAGTAATACAGTAACTTTTTATGTTTTCTCTTTTACTTTGCTGCAGGTACATATACATCCCTTGCCGTGGAAGTGATTCAAGCTTGATTAAAAAATTGGGTGCATCATTTGTGTGCTTTACATTCATATATTTATGGCATAACACTTATGACTACGTTTTGGTTTGGTCTATTCTCAATTTCATTGGATTAACAGTGGAAGGAATATTCAGAAGTGTTGCTCATTCATCAACATATCAGAAATTTGAGGTAAGCACTTAAATTGTTTACTGTTAGTATCAAATACTAGCAGATATCATTAATTTCTATTGTGCATTATGTGGTATTGGACACAGGACTACTGACACATCATCTAACATATGGGAAGTGTGATACATTACAGTCATTTTTCTGTATAAAGTTTCATTTTTATAAAGTGACTTTCAGTTACATTCCCTCTTTTTCAAAGTTTTGTGTGTATGAAAAACTACAACTACTATTGATAACAACTACGCTGAATTATTCTTGCTGTTAAGTATTGATACCTGTGAAGTAGGACACAGATGTGGAGTGAGCTGATAAGTGTTTTGTCAATAACTTCATTGCACATGTACACATGACCTCCCATGCCATGAGCACGATGCTGGATAGCAAGTTAGCTGAGTGGCGAATGAGTGCAGCTCTGGTATTCCTTCCGATTGGAGATTAGGTGGTAATTGGTTAAATCCTTGTTTAGATGACACTAGCCTCTTGTTTATGTGCAGAAGTTGGTCACAAAAGGCAGCCAATCAGAAGTGTCTAGACAGTCAGTGGAAATGCTTCTTTCATACCTTTAAGGAATATGGCGTGTAATTTAAATGTCATTTACATGAGGTGTACGTTTTAATGTAATGTATAGGAAACAAAATGTGACAATTTTATTTGACATGCCCTTTATGAAATGTTTACTTTGTGGAATTCGTTTTCATACTAACAGGAAGAAATTTGATATTAGTGCAATTAATACAAATAACTATGAGATGGTGTCTGAAAAAGTACATTGAGAACCACAGTTCTTTCATGAGTATGTGCATAGCGAGCATAGGGCCCCGAACTAATGCAGTCTTCCTTCCTTCTTTACTTTCTGGACTGCATTTCCTTTCCCCGTCCCCTCCTTCCCCTCCCCACTGGGGGACTGATAACCTCAGTAGTTTAGTCCCCCTATCCCAACCAAATCACCCAACCCAACCCAGAACCAGTTACTTCACAAGTGTGACAGTTCTTTCAATTAACACTTTGACCACCAATCACATCAATTAATAGGATACGGAAATATCTGTAGAATGCCGATCACTTTTCATGCTTTTAAACACAAAGATAAGTTTATTGATGAGCTAGATCTATCTTAAATACATTACATTCTAAACCTAGTGTCTAAAACAGCCTATAGATCAGAGGTGGGCACAAATCGGCTCAATGAGCAGCGCTCTGGCTCAGGCCGGGGAAAGAGAAGCATTCGTGCTCGGCCGTTAGTTATCCTAGTTGCCGCTAGAGGTCTGCATGCTTGCTGGCGCACCCGCCAAACGTTCGATACGGCGAGTTATAGTATGCCACGCCAAACTCAAACTTGCGAAAGAACGTGATAAGTGTGGACATAGTTCGTCTGCTACGACTTCCAAACTCTGCTTCACAAATTCACCGTCACAAAATGGTCAGGAAGTACGAGCTATCAGCAAAGCTATTCTGTAACTAGCACGGACAGCTGCATCGGAGGATGAGGCATCACATTCCTGTGTAAGAAATTAAGAGTTGTCATTTCAAAGGAAAATTGGTTTTATTAAACAAAACACAGTGATTAAGTTATCTCGTAAGTAGGTACAGCATTATAATACATAACTCTACTTTACTTCCTTCCTTGCATAGATTATTAAGAAGATTAAGTCACATTTCACCTTCTACACTTTCATACTGGTTGAAGTGATGTGTTCTATACTGGTGTTCTAAATTGTACTTTTTTATGCCTAGTATTTTAACACATACCAAACATTTTGCTTTCAGTGAACAAGTAATCACACTCCCAACTAGAGTTGAACTGGACGCCGCTTTACCGTGCCGATTTGACTAGCCATTTCAACTCCACAGCATACTGTACCATAACGTAATATCATAGATTATAACGAAAACTCCAAAAGTACAAAATTCGAACTAACAGATGGTACTGTTAGTGGTGTCTTCTGAAACAAAACAAAAAATGTCTCTTATCTTTATAAGATATTTGCTGGCTCGACTGCACGCGCTGGACGTTTTAGAGAAGAGTTTCCAGTATTATGTTTATAAGTTACGACTTATAAACATAATATCATTTTTCAGGAGATACCCCTAGCAGTGGAATCTGTTCATTCGAGTTGGATACTAAAAAGTTTACACTATTATCTTTATAAGTTATTTTATAACGTACTCAGCCAGGTGCATTTCTGCGACTACATTAGCGCATTAGCTGCGCTTAACGCCAGTTTCATCAGGAACTACGTGATGGATGCCAGCTGCTCGCGGCTCTGCTCCCGCTCAGGCAGGCGGCCCAGGGAGCGCAGCTCGCTCATTGCCCACCTCTGCTATAGATCTTGTAACTTTAGTTTCTAAATTGCCCTACTGGTTGCATTCATTGTATGAAATAAGGCAGATAGAAAGCGTTTACTCAATCAGTAAGTAAATGAACATGATTTCAATCAAGAGAGAGGGAGGGGGGGGGGCACAACAACATAACATAGGAGTGGACTTACACAGACTGTTTGTGAAGTATAGACATTTTTAGTGGAGCCCTTGGTGACAGAGTTATATGAGATTTAGATGCTCTGTGTTCAGTTCTGGATTTCTTTTCATGTTTCATGGACAGGGACCTTCTTGCTCATTTCAAAGGGCAGACAATTCTTTACGTCAGACAAAAGATAAAGAAACCAAGTGGAGCTAGAGTTGCTCCTCCAAGCAGAATGTCTGGCATTCTAAGATACGGAATGGTTTTCATGGCCAGCAGTCAAAGTGTTAATGAAAATTTAGTGCAATTCATTAGTCAATAATACTGATTTCTTAACACTTAAAAGACTTTGCAGTCAAAGCTACGTAAAGGTAAGAGGGGGAAAGGAGGATAAAAACCTATCACACCTATGTAGTGACTTTTCTGATGTTCTATAGTGACAAGGACATTTACATTGGAATTCATCAAAAACATTGAGCTATTTCCTATGATTGTGTCACTACCCTGCTATAGAAGATTAATGTTGTTGAAATTAATAATATAGTAATAAGGACAGTTTACAACTCATGGCAAAGACGTGGCAACGAGCTGTGACAGGCACAAACAAAAGACACACACACATATAACACTTTCAGCTATCGGCCATGTCAGAAAATGGAACATTCACACTATCACACAGGAACACAACACAGTCATACAACCATCACCTCCGGCTGCCACACTTTGAATCACGCTCTGCGGCATGTAAATCGGGGAGGGGAGATGGGATAGGAAGATTGTGTCATGGTGATGGGGATGAGTACAGCACAACCTAGATGGGAATAACGAGATGCAGCTTAAGAATGGAGTGGGGAGGTGGGTAAGGGGAGAAAAAAATAATGAAATAAAATAAAAAATAAAAATAAAATGCATGCAGGCCGCACACACACACACACACACACACACACACACACACACCACTCAAAATAGGAGAGATGTAGGATAGAGGTAGGAACTGTAAGGTATGGAAAAAAGGGAAGTTATTGTAGGTTGAGACCTGGTTGATTTCGGGATCGGAGAATGTATTGTAGGGATAACTCCCATCTGTGCAGTTCAGAAAAGCTGGTGGTGGATGGGAGGATCCAGATGGCCCGGGTTGTGAAGCAGCCATTGAAATCAAGCATGTGCTCCGCTGCATGCTGTGCCACAGGGTGGTCCACCTTGTTTTTGGCCACAGTTTGGCGGTGGCCATTCATCCTAATGGACAGCTGGTTGGTGGTCATGCCAATATAGAAAGCTGTACAGTGCTTGCAGCACAGTTGGTAAATTACGTGGCTGTTTTCACAAGTGGCCTGTGACAGGACTGGAAGAGGAAGTGCTGGGTGGGTGGATTGGACAGGTCTTGCAGCGGTGTCTTCCACAAGGATATGATCCCTGTGGCAGTGAGCTGGGTTTCGGGGTGGCATAAGGATGAACTAGGATGTTGTGAAGGTTGTGAGGGCGACGGAACACCACTTTAGGAGGGGTGGGAAGGATCTTTCATGATCTGGACTCACGGCCAGGACACCCTATCCTCCTTTCTTCAGAACCTCAATTCCTTCTCTCCCATCCACTTCACCTGGTCTTCCTCAACCAACCATGCCACATTCCTGGATGTCAACCTCCACCTCACTGATGGCTCCATCCACACTTCCGTCCATATTAAACCTACCAACCACCAACAGTACCTACATTTTGACAGTTGCCATCCCTTCCACGTCAAAAAATCCCTCCCTTACAGCCAGGCCACCCGTGGACGGCATATCTGCAGTGACAAGAATTCCCTTTCTGAATATGCTGAAGGTCTCACAAAGGCCTTCACAAACAGAAACTACCCCACAGACCTAGTCCGCAAACAAATCTCCCGAGCCATATCCTCACACACCCCAAATCCTCTTCCTAACACTAGTAACCATCCACAAAAGAGCGCTCCCCTTGTCACCCAGTACTACCCTGGTCTCGAACAACTAAATTCCATCCTTCGCCAAGGTTTTGATTTTCTATCCTCATGCCCTGAAATGAGAGACATCCTGCCCAAGATCCTTCCCACCCCTCCTAAAGTGGTGTTCCGTCGCCCTCCCAACCTTCACAACATCCTAGTTCATCCATATGCCACCCCGAAACCCAGCTCACTGCCACAGGGATCATATCCTTGTGGAAGACCCCGCTGCAAGACCTGTCCAATCCACCCACCCAGCACTTCCTCTTCCAGTCCTGTCACAGGCTTATCCTACCCTATCAGAGGCCGGGCCACTTGTGAAAGCAGCCACGTAATTTACCAACTGTGCTGCAAACACTGTACAGCTTTCTATATTGGCATGACCACCAACCAGCTGTCCATTAGGATGAATGGCCACCGCCAAACTGTGGCCAAAAACAAGGTTGACCACCCTGTTGCACAGCATGCAGCGGAGCACATGCTTGATTTCAATGGCTGCTTCACAACCCGGGCCATCTGGATCCTCCCGTCCACCACCAGCTTTTCTGAACTGCACAGATGGGAGTTATCCCTACAATACATTCCCCGATCCCGAAATCGACCAGGCCTCAACCTACGATAACTTCCCTATATTTTTTTCTCCATACCTTACAGTTCCTACCTCTCTAACCCAAACCTCGCCTATTTTGAGTGGTGTGTGAATGTGCGATCATGTGTGTGTGTGTGTGTGTGTGTGTGTGTGTGTGTGTGTGTGTGTGTGTGTGTGTGTGCGTGTGCGTGTGCGGTCTTGTGTACTTGCAGTGTGCATGCATTTTCTATATATAATTATATTTTACTTTATTTTATTTTATTTTCTCCCCTCACCCGCCTCCCCACTCCATTCCTAAGCTGCATCTCGTTATTCCCATCTAACCCATCCCCACCACCATGATGTAACCTTCCTATCCCCTCCCCCTCCCCTCCCGTGCCTGATTCGCTGCAGAGCGTGATTGGAAGTGCGGCAGTCAGAGCTGATGGTTGTATGACTGTGTTGTGTGATTGCGTGAGTGTTCTATTTTCTGAAGAAGGCCATGGCCGATAGCTGAATGTGTTGTATGTGTGTGTCTTTTGTATGTGCCTGTCGCAGCTTGTCGCCACGTCTTTGCGGTGAGTTGTAAACTGTCCTCACTATATTATTAATTCCAACCTGGACTTTCCATTATTATATTTCGTAATTTAAAACATTTATTTCATGATCATTCATTTCTCTGGACAATGGGCTGAGGCATGGAAAGCTGAAATGTAATAAGTATTTCCTTAATGAAGTAGAAATATCACTGAAAACAATTATTATTCTTACGATTGGCTCTCTTTCCATTAGATGCGCTATTGTCGTTCCAAGCATGAGACTTCAACTTCCATAGCAGTTGTACATATACACTAGAATGTGATATCAGTATGTAAATATATGGATTAAACACGGTGAGGATTGTATCATATTTATATTCATTGCATTGAATCATATTTCGTAAAACGTAGCAACCAAGAAAACGATTTTCAGAAATATGGTAAATTTGAAAAGTCAAAGAGTAAGTAGTATTGTTAAAGGGTAATAATCCGATCGCTGCTCAGAACTTCACACGATCACCCGCAGCGCTATCTACTAGTTCTTTGCTGCATTACGCCGTTCTTTCCAAGCATGAAATACACGTAAAACTTCAAATTACGATATCTTTTACTTTCCTGATATGATTTTTGTTAAAATGAAGCCTATATGTTGCCCCGGGATATTCTCTATTTATCTGTGATACACCCATGAAGTTCATTTAGTACTTTTGGAGATTACTCTCTACAAATAGATACATGAGATTGCTTTCAGAGAAATGTTTAATTTGTGATATCTTACTTTTTCTGATCTGATTTTGTGATATGAAGCATTTCTGTAACTGCAAGGTATCCTCACATTTCCTGTGAAAACCCCCTGAAAATTCGTCTATTAGTTTTGGAGATGAAATAAAAAGATAGACATGACGGTTGTTGATGAAAAACATAATATTGTGATGTTGTTCTTTCCGTGATCAGATTTTTATGAAACTAAGTCTACATGTTGTCCCAACGTATGCTGAAGTTACCTGTGAAAACCCCATGCGAATTCGTGAAGTAGTTTTTGAGAAGTGGTTTCTAACAGATGAGCAGACAGACACAACAGTCTATGAAAACACTTCGTAATTCTATTTTGATGAAATCATGCCTAGATCCTGAGCCAATCTTCGCTCATGTTTCCTGTGAAAACTGCATGAAAATTTGTTCAGTAGTTTTGAAGATTGAGGCGAACAGCGACAGGCCTATATTTACAGATTTATTATTAGTATAGATATGTTGTACAATTGTAAAATTTTGCAGGAATATATTGATTTGTATAATTGATGTATGTCCATAAAATCTGTTGCAAGTATGGTTAGTAGTAAAGTAGTAATTGATTAAAGTGTGATGCTTGATGGGGCTGTTTTCCATGAACGTTACACTTTACGTCCTCATATCTCATGAACTACGTGTCATATTGTGATACAATTTTGAAGATACATTCATCTGTATATTTGTATACTGCCTGTAAAATTTCCTACGGCTACAATTTGTAGTGTACAAATTATAAATTGTAATCTCATACCGAATGCCATAGTTTTACTCCATAAACTGTGGAAAAGTAGTAAGCAAGAAACTTTTTCCTTTCATCATTTTGGTTGTCAGTGAGAAAAAGTTTAATATAGGTTTGAAATTATGTTTAAAGTTTGTTGCAAGTTGCTAAGTACTCTCATTCTCATATAGTGTATTCATAAAGTCTCGTCGCATTATGTGGCAGTTTCTTTCAACTCTTATTGTTCATGATGTTATATCTCCTGAACCATATGTCGTATGTGCTTCATACTCTACATCAATTGTTATCTCACATACAGAATTTGTGTACCAAATTTGGTTGAAATCGGTCCAGTGGTTTAGGAGGAAATGTGCAGCATTGTCGTTTAAAGCAGCAGTTTTTCGTGCATCTCATTGTTTATGACGTCATATCTCCTTACATATATGTTGTAGGTGATTCTTACCCTTGTTGCCTGATATTAAGGAATATGTGTACCAAGTTTGGTTGCAATCAGTCCAGTAGTTGAGGAGGAGATGTGGAACATAGATACATAAATACATACACATATACAGCCTATTTTATAAGGTGTAAGATAAGATTTTGTACCATATAGAACCTGTGATTTTTCTCTTCAACATCGTTGCTAGAGGTGAAAGAAGTGATAATGAGGAATAATTCTATACTTGACAGGGAATTGAACCTGTGCCCTTTGGATTTGTAGTCTTGACACTACCACTCAGCCACCAGTGTGATACCAAGGGACCACTACCACTCAGAATTACTTTTAATTTGCTTAAATTATTTAATTATATAACAAGTTGTAATTTCATTGTCTAATGAAATATGGCATTACGAAATATTTCTCACAAATACTAACATGCCTTTAAGTAGTAATTCTCTATTGTGGCTTACCATCAGAGAACTATAACTAGACTTTTGCCAGTTTATAAATATATGAAGGTAAAAAGGAGTAAGTATATACTACAGCAGTGGCAAATGGTATATATCTCTGTTATTTGGCAGGAAATGATGCTGTCTCCAAGGAATTCTAGACGATTCAGAGCTGCCCTTGGAAGTCCTCTCTTCATTATGTCAGCTTTGTCAAGCTTCTATTTCCTTGGTAGAATGGAAATAGGAAACATATTTGTTAGACGGATCTTTGCAGGTAAATATTAGGTTTCTAAATTTCTAAGAATTTGTAACTGTCCAAAATTATTATTATGAAACATAAGGAGAGGCATTAAATTAAAATTTGTGCTGTGGCCGGGATTTGAACCTGGGATCTTCTACTTACTAGGTAGATGCTTTAAACCGCTCAGCTAACACAGAATTACAGACAAAGTGACAACACGGACTGTCTTAAAGCACGTCTCCCTCCACACCACATTGAGGCAGAATTAAAGTATGTGTTGTGGAGGAAGATGTGCTTTAAGACAGTCTGTGTAGTCGGTTTGTCTCCAACGCTGTGTTAACTGAGCGATCTAAAGTGCTTACCTAGTAAGTTTAATATCTTTGGTATAACAAGTCAGTGTTTTCTCAAGGGAATGCATTATTGTTGATATTATTATTAATATTATTAATAATTCATGAAAACTCTTTAACTGTTTTATGTCATTCCTTTCAGCTTATGTTATCAGTCCCACAGGAATCAGCTGTGACCCAATACTCTCTTTATATTTTGTAGATGGTGATGTCAGTTTTGAGCACAATCATTCTGATCTAGCTTTTAGATTGCTTCAAAAACACACAAATCTCTTGAACATTTTTGTGTAGTTCCCAGTGCATCAGAGTAAATCGCAAATAGAGAAAACCAATACATTTCTCTTGAACACACAACTGGACAAAATGCTGGGTAAGGGTGAAGATGTAAAATTTTGCATTGCATGTAAATGCTCTGATATTTGGGAATGTAAGATGCAGCATTGAATACAGTGAAGGGAAGGGGTGGGAGGGGATAGAAGTGTGGTGTAAAGGTATATGGGGATGGAAGGGGGAATTTGAAACAACAAAAAGGAATAAAATAAAAAAATAAAAAAATGCAACTACTGAAACATTGTAAGGAGCAACACAGTTGGAAGGAAGAGAGAATAATGAGGGGTGAGGGGAAGAGCTGGTGGTGGAGGGGAGGATCCCGATGGCTCGGGTAGTAAAGCAGCGATTGAAATCAAGATTGTTGTGTTCAGCTGCATGCTAAGCTACAGGAAGGTCTATATTGCTTTTTTCCACAGTGTGACAGGGCAATCCAACCTGATAGATGGCTAGTTTGTTGTCATACCAATTTAAAACACTGTCTAATGGAGGTGGCTAGACGAGCACTTGCGCTCACTCGCTGCCTGGCCTATGAGCGCTCGTCGCTGAATGGTGCATCGAAGCATCATCACATGCTGCAGTGTAGGGAAGGTTTAAACAAGCACTGTCTTCAGAGGACTAAGCACAACGTTGTTCTGGCTTAGCTTTAGATGCGAGCGCGTATGTCCACATACAGTGCATAATGTACAGAGCATTGCTTTACATGTTGATAAATTCAATATGATGGCTACAAAGTGAAAAGCACACACATCAATGTCAATGTACAACACGTCAGTGGAAAAAGAGTATATGTTTCTTGTATGCGATTGTGTCTCAAAATGCTTAATATGCTTCAAAACTCTTAACACAATGAAAAACTCTTAATTTACAAAGGCATTAAATACCTTCCATGCATAGTATAATGGACACTTGCAAGGTGAATAGTGGGAAGCAAAGGTCCAAAGATTAAAGAAAATACTACTAAGAGACGTGACAGACATATTAGTTGTGGTGGCCAAAACATATAGTTTATAGCTCCTGAGAGACTTGAAGCATTTCAGGCAGTTAGTCTCTTTCGTTAAACTGTTTGCCGCAGAATTTAAGATATGGCTAACAACATTTCACAGAAGGTAACTGATTCTTGCAAGAAACTTTATTGCAAATTCTCTGGCATTGGATGAGAGCACAGATGATTCTGATACTACTCATTTGATGATTTACATTCACAGAGTAGATAATAGTCTCTTCACAACACAAGTGTTACTTAAATTAGTTCCAATGAAAAACATTACAATGGGGGGCAGTAGCGGTACCAAGCTATTCTCCTTGATCTACTCAGAGAATTTTAGATTCATTTCCAGGATTTGGTGAAGCTAAATGAAAAGTTTAAGGTATTTTCACTTCCCTTTTCAGTTGATGTGGACAATGTAGACACTGAGCTAAAGTTTCAACTTGTAGACTCTACAGTGTGACAAGCAATTAAATGATAAATTTAATAATAAAGTTAGTCTCTTGGCCTTCTATAAAAACGTTCCACAACAAACATTTTCATGTCTTCACAAGTATGTAGCCGTGATTACTGTATATTTCGGCAGATAAGATGAGGGCTGAATCATAAAAAAAGGCCTCAAAATACGAAGTCAACTTATACCACAGTACAAAATAAAATTAGATTAAAATTTAGTCTGAAATTTAAATCATAGAGGAAAGATTTACGAAAACAAAAGTTTACATAATATAAAAATAAAATACAATATATTCACTTTATGAGCTTTATTAATGTACTCAGCGGACAACGGTACATACGATAACCTGTACACCATAAAGCAGGAATAGAACTAATTATTTACAATGTAGCTTGATTTAACAATATCACTTGTCAAAAATAATATCTCAATAGATCCAGAGTTGCACTGAAACGATTAGCATATATTTATGTACGGAGCAGTGAAAGTGTTAAAATATTACGGAGCTACATGCAACAACCTCCCCCGAGAACCACAGACATTGTTGAGGTGGGGTGGCTTGCATGCCTCAACGATACAGATAGCTGAACCGTAGGTACAACCACAGCGGAGGGGTATCTGTGGAGAGGCTGAAGAGGGGCAGCAGCCTTTTCAGTAGTTACAGGGGCAACAGTGTGGATGATTGACTGAGCTGGCCTTGAAACATCACCTAATGTGGCTTTGCCATATAGTTACTGTGAATGGCTGAAAGCAAGGGGAAACTACAGCCATTACTTTTCCCGAGGCCGTGCAGCTCTACTGTATGAAAATATGATGGCATAATCCAGAGGTAACATAGTCCCACATTCGGATCTCCAGGTGGGGACTACTCAGGAGGATGTTGTCATCAGGAGAGACAATACTGGCATTCTACGGATCGGAGTGTGGAATAGTTAGATCCCTTTAATTGGGTAGGAAAATTAGAAAATTTACAAAGGGAGATGGATAGGTTGAAGTTAGATATAGTGGGGATTAGTGACGTTCGGTGGCAGGAAGAACAGGATTTTTCGTTACATGAGTACAGGATTATAAATACAAAATCAGTTGGCGGTATCACAGGAGTAGGAGTGATAATGAATAAGAAAATAGAAATGCGGGTAAACTACTATGAACAGCACGGCATTATCATTGTCAAGATAGATACAAAGCCAACACCGACAACAGTAGTACAGGTTTATATGCCAACTAGCTCTGCTGATGATGAGGTGATTGAAGAAATTTATGAGAAGTTAAAGGAAATTATTCACACAGTTAAGGGAGAGGAAACATTAATTGTAATAGGAAACTGGAATTCAGTAGCAGGAAAAGGAAGAGAAGAAAAATAGTAGGTGAACATGGACTGGGCAGAAGGAATGAAAGAGGAAGTCGCCTGGTAGAATTTTGTACGGAACATGATTTAATCATAACAAACATTTGGTTTAAGCATCACGTAAGAAGGTTGTATACGTGGAAGAGACCAGGAGACACCGGAAGGTATCAGATAGGTTTTATAATGGTAAAACATAGATTCCGGAACCAGGTTTTAAACTGTAAGACATACCCAGGGGCAAATATAGACTCTGACCATAAGTTATTGGTTATGAACTGTAGGCTGAAACTGGGGAAAAAAAACTGCAGACAGTTAGGAAAATAAGGAAATGGGACTTGGATAAATGGAGGGAAACTGAAGTTCTTAAGAATTTCAGAGAAAGCTTTAGGCAACAATTCACAGAAACGGGGCGAAATAAAACAGTATAAGAGGAATGGGTAACATTTAGAGATGTAATAGTGAAAGCAGCAGAGGACAAAATAGGTAGAAAGGCAAGACCTATAAAATCTTTGGATATCACAGGAAATACTAAAATTAATTGATAAAAGGAGAAAATATAAAAATGCAGTACACGAAACAGGCAGAATGGAGTACAGACGACTAAGAAATGAGATTGACAGGAAGTGCAAAATGGCTAAGCAGGAGTGGCTAGAAGCCAAATGCAAATCTGTAGAAGAATGTATAACAAGGGGAAAAGTATATACTGCCTACAGAAAAATAAGAGACATTGGGGACAAGAAAAGCAGCTGTATGGATATCAAGAACTCGGATATAAAATCAGTTCTCGGCAAAGAAGGGAAATCTGAAAGGCGGAAAGAGTACATAGAGCAGCTCTACAAAGGAAATAAACTTAGAGACAATGTTGTAGGAAGGGAAGAGGAAGTAGATAAAGATGAAATAGGAGATACTATACTGAAAGATGAATTTGACAGATCCCTGAAAGACCTAGGTCAGAACAAGGCCCTGGGAGTAGATGACATACCCTCAGAGCTACTAAAGCCTCTGGGAGAGACAGCCATGACAAAACTATTTCACCTGGTGTATAAGATGTATGAGACAGGTGAAATACCCTCAGACTTTAAGAAAAATAATCCCCATTCCAAAGAAATCAGGCGCAGATAGATGTGATAATTACAAAACCATCAGTTTGATAAGTCATGGATGCAAAATTTTAACACGAATTATCTATAGGAGAATGGAAAACCTGGTAGAAGCTGAACTCGGAGAGGATCAGTTTGGATTCAACACTTAAACCTATTGACCATGGCCTTCATCAGAGCACACAGGCACACCTCCCAGTCACACAACTATCATCTCCAGTGGCCACATTCTGAATCTGTCAGAGATGACGGTTGTGTGACTGTGAGGTGTGCCTGTTTGATTGTGTGCAGGGCCGTCTTAAGCCATGCAGGGGCCCCTGGGCACTCAGTGTTTTGGGGCCCTTAAAAGAACTAAATGAATGCATCAGGCCAACCGCAGTGGCCGAGGAGACTGAGGCGCGCCAGTCACGGTCTGCACGGCACTACGGTCGGGGGGTTTGAATCCCTTGGGCATAGATATTTGTGCCGTCCTTAGTATTAGGTAGTCATTAGTAGTTTGTAAGTTTAGGGACTGATGACCCCGTAGTTAAGTTCCATAAGCTTAACAAACATTTGAACATTTTATTTGGATGCATCAGAATGGTGTACATTTATTTAGTGATGTAATTGGTTAAAATATTATAATTTCATTCAAATTAATGATTTCTTTTAAGGTTCCAAAATACAAAATAAAAAAAAAAAAAAAAAATTGAAGTATGTCTCTTTCTATGCAGATAACTGACACAGAGATTAGAGAACCCTACACAAAACAGAATTTTCCTTTGAATGAACTCATCAGAATGATGTACATTTGTTTAGTGAATTTATTGATTATTATGGTTAGAAATACACAAATAAAATACTAGTGATCCCTGTTTTGCAAATTCGACTTAACATTGCTGTTAAAGGTTTCTTTTGGGAATTCTGAAATGCAAAATTTTCTATTATGTATTCAAAGTCCAACTGTTGAAGGATGTCACTATCTATGCACATGACTGAAAAATTAGTAAGTCGTTCCTATAGCATAGTCATTTGTAATTCATTTTTGATTCTCTTTAACTGGGTAAATGGACGCTCTCCGCTGCAATTCGTTACCATTAGACAAAGAAATATCCGGGTAGCAACTTCTACATTTGGAAAGGTTTCTTCTGTTTTATCTCATTTTATTAAAGAATGAGGCATTCCTTACGACACAGAAGTTACACCCCCCTTTGGTCCCATCAAATTCAGCTGGTCCTATTCCAAATCCCATGCCACCAACATCAATCTTTCAGAACTCCGGAGATGGGAACTTGCCCTTCAACACATTCTCTCTTCCCGTTCCCCTCCTGGTCTCAACCTCCGCTAAATTCAAATTCCTGCCCACCATCTTTAACATCTTTGCCTCGGTTCTGTGGACAGAGCCTCTGCCTCAAGTGGTATCTCTGCCCAACTTCTTTGCTCTTTACAAATGGCTGTCTAGGTGTGTTTGCGTTTGGATATGTGTGAGTGTGTGTGTATTTGTTTACCTTCATTTTTGTCCCCTAAGGTAAGTACTTCCACTCCTGGGATTGGAATGACTCCTTTTCCACTTCCTTAAAACCCATATCCTTCTCTTTCTTCTCCCCTTTCTTTTCCTCTTTTTCCTGAAGAAGCTGCCAGTGGTGGTGAAAGCTTGTATGTGTGTTTGAGTGTTCTTTTTATTTGTGTCTATCGACGAGCCGGTCCTTTTGGGTAAGTCATCCGTTTTTCTATTTGTTTATCCCACCAGGAAAGTTTCCTTATATATATATATATATATAAGTGGACTTCATCTATTTTTTACGTATATATATATAAAATAGACAAAGATTACTCACCAGGCGAAGGAGCACAGGTGTGACAGCAGCACAAATGAACAGAACACACACTCATACACACAAACGCAAGCCTTCGTCAGGCAGAAGGGAAGGAGAGGGAAAAGGAAATGATGAGGGTTTTAAGGGAGTGGATAAGGAGTCATTCCAATCCCGGGACAGGAAAGACTTACCTTGGGGGGAAAAAAGGAGGGTAAACAAATACACACACCCACACATATATATGACGCAAGTACACTTAGGCAGACATACTGTAGAACTGTAGAAAGCAAAAAAGTTAGAAGTTAGACAGAGATGCCACTTGACGCAGAGGCTCTGTCCAGAGAACCGAGGCAAAGATGTTAAGAAGGTTGGTGGGAATTCAAATTTGGCGGAGGTTGAGACCAGGTGGGCAACGGAAAGAGAGAATATGCTGAAGGGCTAGTTCCCATCTCCGGAGTTCTGAAGGATTGGTGTCGGTGGGAAGTATCCAGATAACCCGGACGGTGTAACACTGTGCCAAGATGTGCTGGTCATGCCCCAAGGCGTGTTTAGCCACAGGGTGATTCTCATTACCATCAAACACTGTCTGCCTGTGACCATTCATGCGAATGGACAGTTTGCTGCTGGTCATTCCCACATAGAACGCTTCACAGTGCAGGCATGTCAGTTGGTAAATCACGTGGGTGCTGTCGCATGTGGCTCAGCCTTTGATTGTGTACACCCTCCGGGTTACTGGACTGGAGTAAGTGGTGGTGGAAGGGTGCATAGGTCAGGTTTTACAACGGGGGCGGTTACAAGGGTAGGAGCCAGAGGGTAGGGAAGGTGGTTTGGGGATGTCATAGGGATGGACTAGGAGGTTACGGAAGTTAGGTGGGCGGCGGAAAGACACTCTCGGAGGAGTGGGGAGGATGTCATGAAGGATGGATCTCATTTCGGGGCAGGATTTTAGGAAGTCGTATCCTTGCTGGAGAGCCACATTCAGAGTCCGCTCCAGTCCCGGAAAGTATCCAGTGACAAGAGGGGTACTTCTGGGGTTCTATTGAAGGTTCTGAATTTGGGGGGATGAGGAAGTGGCTCTGGCAATTTGCTTCTGTACCAGATCAGGAGGATAGCTGCAGGATGTGAAGGCTGTTATCAGGTTATTGGTGTATTGGTTCAGGTATTCAGGACTGGAGCAGACCCGTTTGCCATGAAGACCTAAGCTGTAAGGAAGGGAACGTTTGATGTGGCAAGGATGGCAGCTGTCATAATGCAGGTACTGTTGTTTATTGGTAGGTTTGATGTGGACGGATGTGTGTAGTTGGCCGTTGGATAGATGGAGGTCGACATCGAGGAAAGTGGCATGGGATTTGGATTAGGACCAGGTGAATTTGATGGGACCGAAGGAGTTGAGGTTGGAGAGGAAATTCTGGAGTTTTTCTTCACTGTGTGTCCAGATCATGAAGATGTCATCAATGAATCTGTACCAAACTTTGGGTTGACAGGCTTGGGTATCCAGGAAGGCTTCCTCTAAGCGTCCCATGAATAAGTTTGCATACGAGGGGGCCATACTGGTTCCCATGGCTTTTCCCTTTAGTTGTTGGCATGTGTGGCCCTCAAAAGTGAAGAAGTTGTGGGTTAGGATGAAGCTAGCTAGGGTATTAAGGAAAGAGGTTTTAGGTAGGGAAGTGGGTGGTCGGCATGAAAGGGAATACTCCATCACAGCAAGGCCCTGGGTATGTGGGATATTTGTGTATAAGGAAGTGGCATCAATGGTTACAAGGATGGTTTCTGGAGGTAACAGGCTGGGTAAGGATTTCAGGCGATCGAGGAAGTGGTTGGTGTCTTTGATGAAGTGTGTGTATATATATATTGATGAAACGAAAATTATAGAGGGAAACTTTCCCGGTGGGATAAACAAAAATAAAAATAGAAAAGAGATGACTTACCAAAAGGACCGGCTCGTCGAGAGAAACAAATAAAATCACACACAAACACACATACAAGCTTTCGCCACCACTGGCAGCTTCTTCAGGAAAAAGAGGAAAAAAGGGGAGGAAAAGGGAAGGATATGGGTTTTAAGGAAGTGGAAAAGGAGTCATTCCAATCCCAGGAGTGGAAGGACTTACCTTAGGGGAAAAAAAGGAAGGTAAACAAATACACACACACTCAGACATATCCAAACGCAAACACACCTAGACAGACATTTATAGAAAGCAAAGAAGTTGGACAGAGATACCAATTGAGGCAGAGGCTCTGTCCACAGAACCAAGGCAAAGATGCTAAAGATAGTGGGCGGGAATTTGAGTTAGCGGAGATTGAGACCAGGTGGGCAACGGGAGGAGAGAATAAGCTGAAGGGCAAGTTCCCATCTCCGGAGTTCTGAAAGGTTGGTGTCGGTGGGAAGTATCCAGATAACCCAGACGGTGTAACACTGCGCCAAGATGTGCTGGCCGTGCACCAAGGCATGTTTAGCCACAGGGTGATCCTCATTACCAACAAACACTGTCTGCCTGTGACCGTTCATGCGAATGGACAGTTTGTTGCTGGTCATTCCCACATAGAACGCTTCACAGTGCAGGCATGTTAGTTGGTAAATCACGTGGGTGCTATCGCAAGTGGCTCTGCCCTTGATCGTGTACACCTTCCGGGTTACTGGACTGGAGTAAGTGGTGGTGGAAGGGTGCATAGGGCAGGTTTTACAATGGGAGCAGTTGCATGGGTAGGAGCCAGAGGGTAGGGAAGGTGGTTTGGGGGTTTCATAGGGATGGACTAGGAGGTTACGAAGGTTAGGTGGGCGGCGGAAAGACACTCTCGGAGGAGTGGGGAGGATGTCATTAAGGATGGATCTCATTTCAGGGCAGGATTTAAGGAAGTCGTATCCCTGCTGGAGAGCCACATTCAGAGTCCGCTCCAGTCCCGGAAAGTATCCGGTGACAAAAGGGGCACTTCTGGGATTCTTCGGTGGAAGGTTCTGGATTTGGAGGAATGAGGAGGTGGCTCTGGTAATTTGCTTCTGTACCAGATCAGGAGGATAGCTGCGGGATGTGAAAGCTGTTATTAGGTTATTGGTGTACTGGGTCAGGGATTCAGGACTGGAGCAGACTCTTTTGCCACGAAGACCTAAGCTGTAGGAAAGGGAACGTTTGATATGGAATGGATGGCAGCTGTCGTAATGGAGGTACTGTTGTTTATTGGTAGGTTTGATGTGGACGGATGTGTGAAGTTGGCCGTTGGACATATATAGTTTTCTTTGATTCTTGCCTGAGGACCTGAATACTTTCCAGCCAATTTGCTGTAGTATCATATCTCTGTCCACGGCAATATTTTATTGAAATGTCAAAGCTATTCAATAACTTCATAACAGTATCTTCTATACTTTGAGCCCTTTGCTCCTCCATAGGCAAAAATTGCAAATATCTCTCAACAGGATGTCCATATTTTACGTACCAAATGATGAAAGTTAGCTGGTCAACATGGGAGTGATCTGTCAAGAAATCCATGCTTATTGAATAGTACTTGCCTGCTTTTAATTCGTTGACAAACATCGTGTGTCCCATTACATTAATAAATTTATTGCAAATATTTGCAGACAAATATGAGGTATTTCCTTTGCCACGATTGCCATACCTTCATATATGATCAGAAAAAAAAGGATCCAATTCACTTATTAATACTAAGCATCCCAAATAATTTCCATTGTTTTCAGACCCAAAATATAATTTTCTCCATGAAAATGTAGTCCTCTTGATGCCAAAAATTTCACAACTGCAACAATTCTTTTGAATATGCTCCTTCAATAGTTGACCTTAGCATTAAACTGGGAAAGCAATCCAGTATCAACTCGTCCAACAATTTTGCTTCTTGCAACATAATTCATCATTGATTCCCTCTGCTGCAAACTATTCTCATGCCCGTTCGATAAGTTGTGTAAATGCTTCCAATCTTTGTATCCCCTGGTAGAACTCAAATTATTGCCAACAGTCTTATTGAATAGACGGCAATAACAACAGCACACAGATTTCATGGATGGTGAATACTGAAGCCGTTTTCTTTCCACACGCTCACCATTCGTTAATTTGTGAGTGAAAACAGTCCTAGTTAATTGTCTGGTTTTTCTTTTACCACTTACATCAGCAAAATGTGTATGGGTTCTGAGAAGTCACTGTTTTTGTTTTGAAAAAACTCTGGGCCCTTGTGAATCCAAATATCACGGTCTTCTTCTGTTAAAATTTCATCACAGTACTTATCAGGCTCGTGAAATATGTTTTATAACATACTTCTGTCTGGTGAATCCAAGTGGCTTCAGATGGAAGAAGCATGTTGTGATGTGTCTGTAGCTGTCTTCATAACTGGAAATGATGTACTCGAAACACAATGTTATCATCTTGTTAAACATGGGCACCATGAGCTTTGAGATTTAGATATATCTTGAGATGATGAGGTAAATGAATCACTCTGCCTGTTAGTTTCTTCAACAGTGAAAAATGGAGTAAGTTTAGCTAGTCTGCTAATGGTTTTGTTTTTGAATTGCAAGGATTTTTTTTCCTGAACCACTTAAGTTTGTTCTTTTTGACATTGTTGAAAGACACTACAAAAATATCAAGAAGACACTCAAGTAAACAGTGAATCGTGTACACGCTTCAAAGCTTCAAAGCGCCCCGATAATGAACTATCACTTCGTAAGGTAGAAACTCCAACAATGCCGAATTCACCAGGACTGGATTCATTGGCCATTGCGCTTTGTTGTCCTAAGCACCAGGCGAGTCCATTACTTTGTTCTAATTTAAGGGAAAGCCGCATCAGTCTGCTTCAGACCCTTCTAGTTCATGTGTTGCTGCTTCCATATGTATCTGATTAAATGGGCTTTGGTGAAGCCAAATAAAAGAAAGAAAAAATAAACTTTCATACATAGTGCGGCATTGCAGTCTCCACCAGTTGGTGCAGGAAGGGTTCTGCATAACCGGACACGAGATACTGTGTATAAGGTAATTAAGTTTATGTCGGAAGACGTAAAAGACAGGATAAAATCACTTAAATGAGTTCCCTTGATAAAGTTCAAGCTACTACTGGCCTTTCACTTGGGACTACAAGAAGAGTAAAGAAAGTGGAAGAAGAAGAGGTGCCCGTAGCTGACTTTTCCTTACTCTAGGAAAAAGGCGAAATAAAAAGACGAGTTCTTACATTTGTGGAGAGACTAACGTGCAACTTCCACATGACAAGCAGCGTCCCACAATAAAGTCAATTCCCACGGAATAAGAGAAAATGCGTCTTTTAAGTGAAGTACCTTCTCCACAAGTTAGACTTCAGGTATGTTAGATCATTTTTTTTAGTGCCAATCTATATATATGATACGAATATTATAGAGGAAAAATTCCTAACAGGAAAAAAATATACGTAAAAAATAGATGAAGAACACTTACCAGGCGAAGGGGCACAGGCAGTAATAGCAACAAATAAACACACAGACACACACACACACACACACACACACACACACACACACACACACACTCAAAAATGCTAGCTTTCGCAGCCTAGCTGCTTCATCAGGCAGAAGGGAAGGAGAGGGAAAAGGAAATGATGAGGGATTTAAGGAAGGGGGTAAGGAGCCATTCCAATCCCGGGACAGGAAAGACTTACCTTGGGGGAAAAAATGGAAGGTAAATAAATGCACATACACCCACACATTTACACAGACACAAGTACACTTAGGCAGACATACTGTAGAACTGTAGAAAGCAAAGAAGTTAGAAGTTAGACAGAGATGCCACTTGAGGCAGAGGCTCTGTCCAGAGAACCAAGGCAAAGATGTTAAGATGGTGGGTGGGAATTCGAATTTAGCGGAGGTTGAGACCAGGTGGGCAACGGGAAGAGAGAATATGCTGAAGGGCTAGTTCCCATCTCCGGAGTTCTGAAGGTTTGGTGTCAGTGGGAAGTATCCAGATAACCCGGACGGTGTAGCACTGTGCCAAGATGTGCTGGCCATGCACCAAGGCATGTTTAGCCACAGGGTGATCCTCGTTACCAACAAACACTGTCTGCCTGTGTCCATTCATGCGAATGGACAGTTTGTTGCTGGTCATTCCCACATAGAACGCTTCACAGTGCAGGCATGTCAGTTGGTAGATCACGTGGGTACTATCGCAAGTGGCTCTGCCTTTGATCGTGTACACCTTCCGGGTTACGGGACTGGAGTAAGTGGTGGTGGAAGGGTGCATAGGGCAGGTTTTACAACGGGGGCGGTTACAAGGGTAGGAGCCAGAAGGTAGGGAAGGTGGTTTGGGGATTTCATAGGGGTGGACTAGGAGGTTACGGAGGTTAGGTGGGCGGCGGAAAGACACTCTCGGTGGAGTAGGAAGGATGTCATGAAGGATGGATCTCATTTCGGGGCAGGATTTTAGGAAGTCGTATCCTTGCTGGAGAGCCACATTCAGAGTCCGCTCCAGTCCCGGAAAGTATCCGGTGACAAGAGGGGCACTTCTGGGGTTCCGTTGAACCTGATAACAGCCTTCACATCCCGCAGCTATCCTCCTGGTCTGGTACAGAAGCAAATTGCCAGAGCCACTTCCTCATCCCCCCAAATTCAGAACCTTCAACGGAACCCCAGAAGTGCCCCTCTTGTCACCGGATACTTTCCGGGACTGGAGCGGACTCTGAATGTGGCTCTCCAGCAAGGATACGACTTCCTAAAATCCTGCCCCGAAATGAGATCCATCCTTCATGACATCCTTCCTACTCCACCGAGAGTGTCTTTCCGCCGCCCACCTAACCTCCGTAACCTCCTAGTCCACCCCTATGAAATCCCCAAACCACCTTCCCTACCTTCTGGCTCCTACCCTTGTAACCGCCCCCGTTGTAAAACCTGCCCTATGCACCCTTCCACCACCACTTACTCCAGTCCCGTAACCCGGAAGGTGTACACGATCAAAGGCAGAGCCACTTGCGATAGTACCCACGTGATCTACCAACTGACATGCCTGCACTGTGAAGCGTTCTATGTGGGAATGACCAGCAACAAACTGTCCATTCGCATGAATGGACACAGGCAGACAGTGTTTGTTGGTAACGAGGATCACCCTGTGGCTAAACATGCCTTGGTGCATGGCCAGCACATCTTGGCACAGTGCTACACCGTCCGGGTTATCTGGATACTTCCCACTGACACCAAACCTTCAGAACTCCGGAGATGGGAACTAGCCCTTCAGCATATTCTCTCTTCCCGTTGCCCACCTGGTCTCAACCTCCGCTAAATTCGAATTCCCACCCACCATCTTAACATCTTTGCCTTGGTTCTCTGGACAGAGCCTCTGCCTCAAGTGGCATCTCTGTCTAACTTCTAACTTCTTTGCTTTCTACAGTTCTACAGTATGTCTGCCTAAGTGTACTTGTGTCTGTGTAAATGTGTGGGTGTATGTGCATTTATTTACCTTCCATTTTTTCCCCCAAGGTAAGTCTTTCCTGTCCCGGGATTGGAATGGCTCCTTACCCCCTTCCTTAAATCCCTCATCATTTCCTTTTCCCTCTCCTTCCCTTCTGCCTGATGAAGTATATATATATATATATACACAGATGTGGAATAATGCCTACAGACTAGCTTTCGACAAAAGCATGCAGCTAAAAAACCTGTTTCAAGTGCAGTACTGAAAGTTTCATTTTAGCATTAATCTCACTTGTGCGTTTATTTTAGCATCCCCCTACAAAAATGTATAAATGAGATTTCACTGCATATCATTGAGATTGATATATATATATATATATAAGTGCCATATTGGCTAAATGCTCAAAATTTTCAATGTGACCAACAAATCTCAATGATATGCAGTGAAATCTAATTTATACATTTTTGTAGGGGGGATGCTAAAATAAACGCACAAGTGAGATTAATGCTAAAATGAAATTTTCAGTACTGCACTTGAAACAGGTTTTTTAGCTGCATGCTTTTGTCGAAAGCTAGTCTGTAGGCATTATTCCACATCTGAAATTCTTCCTTTCTCATCGTTTGGCCCGATTTTCAAAGCATTGGATCTTATGTGTGTTTCATTGGTAAGGATAGTAGTTACGGTAGAGTATGAGATTATGAGACGCTTTGCGTTTCTCACTAAGATTTATTTTACATTTCCTCATGGTAAGACATCATCTTTCATTTTTTTTTTATGAGCTGTTCATTTCTGCATGTTTGAATATTGGAAACTACTGTCCTCTAAGACATTGAGTTCACACATTACAAAAAGACTCCTATTTCCAATAACTGGCTCTACCATCAAATGCCACTGCTCTGTACACTGTAGAGATGGGTCATTTGCAAACAAATGGGTTCAAAGGAACGGTTCACAAGAGTGAACGGAAGGACTGAGCAACCGGTTACAAGGAACGACCACTTTGGTGGTCTCGGTCTGTGGCCGTTCCCGTTCCACAGGGAGGCCATTCCCTTTTTGGTCGAACATTGCAGTTACAACTCAGTATTGAGCTGTCTATATTCTTTCTTTCTTTTTTTTTTAACAGCGATTTATATCGGTGCTCCATCGACTGTAGGGAATTAACTTTTGTAAAATGTGTAAAACTGAGTTGCTGAGTACAGAGCCAATGCTACTTGTTTGCGATTCTGACTGTTATGAAAACCATAGACATTGACAACTGGATAAAAAAGGAATGGTGAACGAGTGGAAAGGAATGGTTCTAAAAAAGAAATGATCATTAGTGAACTAGGTCCAAAAATGAACGGGTATGCCCATCTCTAGTGTACAGCGCTGTGTGATTGCTGCATTTCCCCCTCCTTAGGACCTTGTTACATTCTGCGGCACTCATACATTCCCATGTCACAGTGCCACATGCTGATACTGATAACGGTGCAGCTGCTGTATTGTTGTGGGCAACTTTGATGCCACCGCTACTGTAGCTGTCTGTGCTGACATCTTTTGGCATAAGTGCCTACCGGCTACTTGGCCAGTTAACAACAGCCCCGTGTGGTGTTGTGTGAAGGCCGCTATTGGATACTTTTGTGTCTTGTTGCCATCAGTTTTCCTACGTGTCTGTGGCTGAGCGGAGAGACATTGACACCCCCCAGGGGCTCACGGTTCTTTCGTGAGTACGTGCATGGCGAGCAAGGGGCCCCAAGCTAATGCAGTCTTCCTTCCTTCTTTACTTCCCAGACTGCATTTCCTTCCCCCTCCCCTCCTTTCCAATCCTCACACCTTTCCCTCCCCACCAGGCGACTGATAACTTCAGTAGTTTATTCCTCCTATCCCAACCAATCAACCCAACCCCAACCCAAGAGACCAACACAGGGAAGCAGGATGCACGCGTGTGCGGGTACGAAGTATGAGGTGACCAGCCACTGGGACAGTAGAAACTAGAAACACTCAGCTAGATTAGTACAAGATATATATTTTGTAGAAATATTATAATACTTAACTTTTACCGGTTTCATGACTGCAGACTAGTATAATGCTGATACATAGTTTAACTAGGTAGATGCCTGCCTACTGATGTGTCTGTTCTAGTGCTTATCCTATTGCCAAGAGACTGATACAGTTCAGTGCTGGCCGCAAGCAGGGTTGCAGCAGAGGGTGCTCATGCCTGACATCTGAAGAACGCCATGCCATGCTTGCATAGCAGTGCGAGGTGAAAGTACATGGCGCGCACTTCAGACAGCCGGCCGCGGTGGCCGAGGTGACTGAGGCGCTCCAGTCACGGTCAGCACGGCCACTACGGTCGGGGGTTCGAATCCCCCCTCGGGCATGGATATTTGTGCCGTCCTAGTTCGTAAGTAGTTCATAAGTAGTTTGTAAGTTTAGGGACTGATGACCCCGTAGTTAAGTCCCATAAGCTTAACAAACATTTGAACATTTTGAGCACTTCAGACTTGTGCGACCCCCCCTCCCCACTAAGTGCCGCGCCGTCGTGGCATAGGGTAAGGGCCATGGCAGTGGCACTGGGAGGAGGGCCTGGGCGGGGGCGTTATTGGTGGGACGGGCGTCGTAGCTAAGGATGGGATCGAGACGCCATCTGTGCACCGGTATCCACCTAGCGATCCCCCGGAAAACCCACTAAAACGAAGGGAAGGGCACACACCTCCGCCCAGAGGGAGCAGGTCATCTTCTTCTGAGGTGCGTGGCCCAGGCAGGGGGAGGGGGGGGGGGCATGCACGGTCCCAGAGTTCCACTCAGTGTCACAGGAAGCTGTGGTGGCGATGGCGGAGGCGGGGATGACTGCAATGGAGGCACGTCGACCTCCATTGGGATGAACTCGTAGTCCAATGACACTGGGCCCATTGGCAAGTGATGTGACTGTGTTCCCTGGTGGTGAACTGGGTCTGGAATCAAGAAATGCGAGACAGGATCGCGCGGCCTATGCTGGTGCAACTGGTTTGCATGGCACCTCAGCTCCGACCCTGTGGAAGAACGTACAACAAACATATTGCGACCTAGCACGCACTGAATGGTGACCGGCACTCTTGTTTCCAGCAAACACTTGTACAGCACTGGCATAGAATTCTGCAAACGTGAAGCGCCATACGAACGGATTCGGTGCGTGAGAGGCTGCAGCAGGTGAAGGAGAGTGCGGTGACAGCAGCCATGGAGCATCTCAGTAGGAGAAGGGCATACACTGATATGTAGACAGGAAAATTTGAATAGCTTGCTGCCTGGACTGCTGACTTTTCATCTTTTCCATTTGACATTTGAACGTTCAAATGTTCTGCTTCATCATTGGACTGAGGATGAAAAGGAGTGGTGGTGACATGCTGAATGCCATTCACAAGACAAAACTGTTGAATTTCCACACTAACAAACTGAGGGCCATTGTCACTGACAATAGTTTCAGGCAAACCTTTGATGCAAAATATTGATGTTAAGGCACTGGTTGTACTAGACGCCATCTTTGAGTTCATGGCAATCCTAAAAGGAAACTTGCTGAAAGCGTCTACAACGATCAACCAGCTCGTATTCCAGAAAGGTCTGGCAAAGTCAATGTGTAAATGTTGTTATGATCCTTTGGGGCGTGGCCAGTCCGAGAAACTTTGCGGAGGAGCTGCCTGATTCTCCGCACAAACCGAACACTGTGACGTCAAGCTCTTTATCTGGGTGTCCATACCAACCCAGGTACAATGACATCTGGCCAGTTGCTTTGTCCGAACAATACCCCAATGTCCTTGATGCAGGAGGCCTAAGACTTCTCGTTGCAGGGAACGAGGAACAATCACTCGTGTTTGGTCATTGTCAGTATGTAACAACAGAACACCCTGATTTAAAGTCAGTACATGACATTGTGCAAAATAACGTCAAACCAGGGGCTGCTCAATGTCTTTAGCTATGGCAGGCCACTTAGAGTGAAAAAAACGTGCTACCACACTTAGGTCCGCATCCGCAGCTGTTTTCTGTGCAACCCAACGAGATTTCAAAGAGACATCCACGACAGTGGAAGCATCTCTGGAGTCTATCTGTCAACATGCCATTTCTGAAGAATCAGACGACATCCTGGCCAACCGGAAGTCAGGAAAGTGCATCCGCATTGGTGTGTTTAGTGGTAGCTCGGTACAAAATCTCATACTGATAATTGGTCAGTACCAAGGACCATCTCTGAAGCTTCTGTGCCGCTGGCTTTGTGGGTGAGAACGACATGAGAGGCTTGTGATCTGTCAACAAATAGAATTTTCTACGATAGAGATAATGATGAAACTTTGTGATGCCAAAAATGATTGCTAAGGCCTCCTTTTCTATCTGACTAAAATTCTGTTGCGTTAGCATGTGTAGCTTGGATGAAAAGGCAATAGGACAATCATGAGATCCAATACGATGTGACAATACTGCACCCAAACTGTAAGAAGAGGCATCCACTGCTAGCACTACAGGCTTCTGTGTGTCAAAGGGAATCAAACATGCATCACTGAGTAGTGCAGACTTTAATTTGTCAAAGGCAACTAGGCAAGCTTTAGACCATACAAAACGAACATTCTTCCTATGTAAGCGATGCAGTGGAGCTGCAATCCAAGAAGCAATTGGAATAAATCTGAAATAATAGTTAAGATTTCCCATTACTGCTTGCAATTCGTGCATATTCTTAGGAAGAGGCAAGTCTTTGATTGCTCGAAGATATGAATGTAAGGGATCGATCCCTTGGGCATTAATCACATAGCCTAGGTACGCTATTTCAATCTGAAAAAACGAACACTGTGCTTTATTACAATGTAGACCTGCTGTAGTCAACACTTTGAAAAGACACTCCAGGTTCAATAAATGTTCTTCAACTGTGCGCTCTGAGACCACAATATCATCTAAATAGTTCGATGAGCATGGTACAGAAACTGTCAGCTGTTCCAAAAACGCTATAAAATAGGGGGAGGGGAAAGAACTGCCAAAGGGTAGGCATTGAAAATGAAAAAGGCCCATGTGAGTATTAATGATGAAAAACTTTTTTGACTCATCATCAAGCAGAATCTGTAAGTATGCCTCTCCTAAACCAATCTTAGAAAAGAAGCAAGACTGTCCTAATTTGTCCATCATTTCCTCAGTAAGTGTCTACAGTTGTTTGACTGTTCACTGTTGATTTAAAGTCCTCACAGAGGCAAATTTTTCCTGTCAGCTTGATTAGAATCACTAAAGGTGAGGCCAACTGACTCGTAGAAAAAGGAGAAATCAGTCCTCTATCCTGCCAACGTTTAAGTTCTTCAGCAACTTTATCATGCAGAGCAATATGCAATGGTCTAGCTTTACGAAATTTTGGTAGTGCAGATTCTTTTAAAGGCGCATGTGCCACAAAGTCTTTTGCGCAACCTAGTTCCAGTGAAAACAAGTCACTATATTTTTCACACAATGCATTGATTTTGTCCTGAGGCACTACTGACGAAATCTGAAGCACATCTCTTTGAATTGATAAGCCAAACATGTTGAATGCGTAGAGTCCGAAAATGTTCTGAGAAGATTTGGCCAGAAGAACTACAAAAGCTACAGTTTTGGTAACAACTTGAAAAGAGGCAGGCAAGCTACACGTTCCCAGGACGGAAATATTTTGTCCTGTATATGCTGTTAGCACTTTTTGAGATGGCGACAATTTTGGCAAACCCAGAAGTTTATACGTGTCTTTATTCATTAATGTGACAGCAGAACCAGTGTCGAGCTGAAATTGCACAGTCTTATTTTCTACAGAAAGAGTCACAAAAAGTTTTTGCTTGTGGCGCGCCGACAGGTGCGCGAATGTGGGCGACATCTGATACAGTTTGTTTGCTGCACTTGGCATGTGCAGGCTGCGTACGGAAGCAAGAAGTGCAGAATTGGCGCACGGCAGGTTAACAACACTGTCCCTAGATGGCACTACCGCTGGATCAGCTTCCAAGGAAGCGTGCGAGGCTACCCCAGATTCACCAACTACTGCACTAAACTTTGAGTAGCTACATTAAGTCTACTGTCACTAGATACACAGTACTGGGCACTTTCACAAGGAGAAGTTGCAGAAGGCACCAGGTTCACTACAGGATTGCACTGTACATAGTCATGTTGCTTGTCCTGAACCCTTTTCCGTTGAAAAGTTTGACGTGCTTGATGGTGCTTGCGCTGTGGCTCACTACATTGTTTTGTCATAGGCGCAATAGAACTTCCTTGCATTTGAGAGTCAAGAGAAGCTTTGTCCAAGTTCACAGCATGTATGACATTTACAGCATGAACAGTTCTCGCACTATGCGAAGCACTGTTTCTAATGGCACAGTTCTTGGAATTTTTGATTCTGCATACACACTGTCTGTACATGTCCTGATTTGGCACATTGATAACAGATGGCATTGCGACTAGGGCATTGC
Organism: Locusta migratoria; assembly: GCA_026315105.1. Lineage (NCBI taxonomy): Eukaryota > Metazoa > Arthropoda > Insecta > Orthoptera > Acrididae > Locusta > Locusta migratoria. The sequence continues at coordinate 112,557,228 of CM048747.1, forward strand.
TCACATTTGTGGCAAGATACACACTGGGGGCAAGATTTACGAAAAATTTTCTGAAAAGAGTATTGGCGCCCATTATTCACATTACTTCGTCGAACACGACGGGGTGACCTGTGTGTCATGCTTGCACACTGGCTACTGTTCACTGACTTTTTAGCACGGCCGGTAGAATTGAAAGAATCACTAGGGCTAGACTGAGAACTACGACTAGGAAAGTGGCCGTTGCGGCGCACTGAGGTAACACTGTGACTTTGCATTTCTACATCTGCCTGTCAAAGGTGTCATGTGCTTCAATAAGCTGCAGTACACTGTCTAATGAGGGGTCAGACTGTTTCAGAATCGCAGCCCTAATTCTGGGGTCTTGAATGTTCTGCGTTATAGCATCTCTCAACATAACGTCACTATAAGAAACTTCACAAGAGCAAGTAAATTTACATTTGTGGGTTAAGCCCTTCAACTCCATGATCCATTGCTGATGTGTTTGATCTGGTGATTTTTTCAGTCTGAAAAATCAGTACTGCGCAGCGGCTATGAGAACTATTCACTTGTGATGAGCATTCAGTGCATCTAAGAGTTGATCAAAGTCTAGATCATGAGGAGATGCATGGGGGAAAAGTTTCTGCAGCAATACATATGTCTTGGTGCTCACGACTGCTAAAAATAAGTGCTTGACTGTCTGACCTGTAAGTTGATGAGCCGCGACAAGTTCTTGGAATTGCGCCAAGTAATCGCTCCATTCTTCCTTCCTTTCATCGTACTGGCAAAACTTAGGGAGCGGTGCGGTGGCAGGTGTGGATGGTTGATGCGACAGCTGTTGTTGCTCAGCTGCTTGTGCCATCAACTGGGACACCACTTAGTGTAGTTGCATGATTTGTGCCGTCTGTAACTGAATAATTTCCATTAAATTTGGGTTCGGGGTAGTGGCCATGCCGACGGATTTGGCACCACGCAAACAAGAAAATTAGAACTAAACACAGATGCAATGTGAAAGAGGACTCTCTGCAACAAAACTGTCCACAAAACATGTAACAGAATATCATCCCCCAAAAATCTTATAATAAGGGTATGTGGGTGGGAGCAATTTCTGCGTGCTCCAACTGCTGCTTTCTGGCTGCTGCAAGCAGGCTGATCCAAAGTTCTTCTATCGCTCCTTGTCGCCACTTTTGTGTCTTGTTGCCGTCGGTTTTCCTAGGCATCGGTGGCCGAGTGGAGAGAGATCGACACAGGGAAGTAGGATGCGCGCATGTGCGGGTACGGAGTCTGAGGTGACCAGCCACTAGGACAGTAGAAATACTGAGCTTAGTACAAGATATATATTTCTACGAAATATTATAATACTTAACTTTTACAGGTTTCATGACTGCAGAGTAGTGTAATGGTGATACATAGTTTAACTAGGTAGATGCCTGCCTACTGATGAGTCTGTTCTAATGCATGTCCTATTGCCAAGTGGCCGATACAGTTCAGTGCTGGTTGCAAGAGGGGTTGCAACAGAAGGCACTCACGGCTGACGTCTTAAGAATGCCGCACCATGCTTGCATGGTGGCAAGAGGCGAAAGTATGTGGCACACATTTCAGACTTGTGTGATACCACAGATACAATGTTCCGCCAAGTTATATCTGAAACAGACTGCTACAAAATCTACTCAACAGTGTCGCCAGTGTTCTGTAGTAAGGCCCGCAATAATCTATGTTTTTGCATGCAGGCAACAAACCAAGTCACTTGCCACTCCATATGTGACACATTTCATGACAATTTCTGAGCCTTTATAATGAAAAAGTGCAATAAAAATTCACTTAAAAAGTCATTGCCTAGGAGAAAGGAACAAGTGTCTCGGGGCCCCCATCAGGTTGGGGGCCTTGGATCTGTGCCCCTTGTGCCCTTATGGTAGAGATGGTAGTGATTGTGTGCTCTTCATTTTGAAGAATGCAATGGCCGATAGCTAAATTGTTGTATTTCTATGTGTGTGTTTTTCATGTGCCTGTTGCAACTCGTCGTTACATCTTTGTGGTTGGTTGTAAACTGTCCTTATATAGTTGAAATCCAGCCTGGAGTTTTCATTATTAAAATGTTGTTTTAATTATTTTATTGGGATCTCTGTGTTTGAAGTTGGCTGATCCAGTTGTTTATTCTTGTCTATGCTTGTTATTAGGACAGTCTCCACCTATGATTGTTTCACATAATATGGTTATTGCTGCTCTACAGTATTTTCTTATTCAAATGGTCACCTCAGAGTTTTTATTCTACTTCTTCTTTCTCCATTCGAGTTCTGTCACCTTGGACGATGTTTATATAGTGTCCCAACTGTGTATTTCCATTGAGACACCACATTTCATTTAAATTGTAAATAATCTTTCTATGTTTTGAGGTAGAATTACATTGTTTTCTCTTCTTGTTTGAAACCAACTAGTCCATTTACAATTAAGGGTAAATTCTTGAAATTTAAGCTCGGACTTCAGAACTCAGAACGAAGTTGCAGTTTATTGAATATGTAGATTTAATTCAGAAATTGCTATGGAATAAACTGCATAGAGGCAAAATTTCAAGTTCCAGACATTTATTACACATTTCTTTGTGAACTGTTACATTCATTAGTACAATTGTGTGTGGACTTGACTTAAGAAGTGGAGCAACTTAATAAAAGAAAGCAGAACATTCAAAGCACAGAACTTTAAAACACAGAATATTTATCTTGCTATTTCTCATTCTTTTTTCGACCACATCTTCTCTGATTCCTCTGCATGCTCAACTACTGTGCTTCTGTCTAGAATGTGTACAGACAGTTCTCTGGGCAATTTCTGGTTTTGGGCTGCTTAATATCCCATCTTGAGTCGAGCTTAAGGAATGTAGTGTGTCACATTACACTACAAACTGTTTGTTATTTGAGCTGCCTTTTGAAGTCACTGCAGAACAAATTAATTCAGTGATAGTGCCTTGTGGGAGGGTAATCAGTAATTGCACAGAAAAATTGTCTTCTGCTCATAGGTTCCCCGAGTTGAATGGTATGAGGCAGTTGTGGGTAGATTTACTATCATCTTACATGTGTGTGAGTATCTTGCTATTGTTATGTATAACTGGCAGCCAAGGACTTGAATGACTTCTGACCATGTCAGCACTACCTTTGATATGCATAGTGGCAGTGAGAGGACTAAGCCCTCTGCAAGTTAGCCAGAACAGCACGGCTCACTACAGTGAACTGATTATGGAAGTCAGTGGCCTGATAGCAATAACGGAATTCAAGAACCAAAAAGTAGAACCATTTGCAGCGGTTCAGTAGGAATAGGTTTCAGAATTGAATATTCTAAAATGGAACGATCCTCAGAAAACAATTAGCCCCCCTTCTGTGAGAAACAGCAAAGCAAATTAGCAAAAATCAACATTGGAAAGTTGTTATATATCTGATTTCGAGTGATCCATTGCAATATAGTGGAAATTGATCATGTCACTGGACCATTTGTCATCCTGAAGGTAAAAGCTAATAAACACTTATAACATTGAATAGAAAGCTTTTTCAGAGACAAGACACACAGATGAAGACATGTCGAAGATTAAGCAATAAATAAATAGTAAAGTGGACAAATGAGTCAGATGTGGAAATAGTCAAAAATGAAAGAAAGTGGCATATACCTGCACAACAAGAAGTTAAGCTAAACAAGATGAAAATAATTATAGTGCGTCTCTGTTAGTAGATGTAATGTCTAATATTAACAGCGGTAATTTGTTCTCATGCATATATGGTATTTTTTGTATGCTGCACAACATAAAATATTCATATTTTTAGTGTACTTTTATAATACTGCTATAAACTAATTTGTAGTTCACGGGTCCAGTGTCAGATAAAATATTTTCTTTAGAGATATACATTGTTGTTTTGTCACATTACATAAATTTCTCTAACAAATAGCAGTATAGAACCAGGTGCAAGTTACCAGAGATGACCAATGCTGTCTCACCCAACATCACAAGCGTGTGAGCAATTGCATGGCCAAGTGAAAATCAGATGGACATGTGATTAGTTTCAGGTTCACTTCATGTTCTCTTAAGGTAACTTGCCTGAGAACACCTGGAAAAATGTGACAGATTTTCATAAAGTTTACACAGCTGTAACTTAAAACCCCTAACTCTTAATAGAATAAAATTGTAGGACAATGTTTCAATCTCTCTTTCTGAACAATTTGATTTATAGGTAGTTTCACTAATTGACATATTGAACTTTTTAGAGGTTTTTTGTGAAGGCCTGTAAATGATTTGCCGATTCATATTTTATTTTATACATTGACTAACCATCTTAGTTGTTGTAGTCTTCAGTCCGCACACTGGTTTGATGCAGCTCTCCACACTACCCTGTCCTGTGCAAGTCTCTTCATCTGAGAATACGTTCGGCAACCTACATCCTTTTGAATCTGCTTACCATATTCGTCCCTTGGTCTCTCTCTACGATTTTTACCCCACACACTTCCTTCTAATGCTAAGTTGATAATTCCTTGTTGTCTCAGAATGTGTCCAACCAATCTATCCCTTCTCTTAGTCAGGATATGCCAGAAACTCCTTTTCTCCCAGATTCAGTTAAGCACCTCCTATCATCATTTGTCTGTAGCACCACATTTCAAAAGCTTCTATCATCTTTTTATCTGAACTTCTTGTCCATGTTTCACTCCCATATAATGCTACACTCCAGACGAATGCTTTCAGAAAGGACTTCCTAACATTTCAATTAATATTGGATGTTAACAAGTTTTGCTTCTTTAGAAACGCTTTTCTTCCCATAGCCATTCTGCATTTTATATCTTCTTTACTTCAGCCATCAGAAGTAATCTTGCTACTTTTATTGTCTCATTACCTAATCTAATTCCTTAGCATCACCTGATTTTCTGACATTACATTCCAATATCTTCGTTTTACTCTTGTTAATGTTCATCTTACTTAGATACTTAAAACTTTAGGTACATATAATGAACATGTGTGTCTAGAAAGTAGACTACAATTACGTAATTTGATTCACAAGTTTTAATTCTAGAAATATATGCATTTGATGTTCAAAACAAATGCCACATTTTTATAATTAATCATTAGATATTTTTGCACCTGTTGATAGTAGGTTAGTGTGTGTAGTCTCCCTTTCAAAACATGGCAAGGTAATGATGCCAAAGCCATGTTTTAAAAGAAGGTCTGCAATCCTGGGCCTGAACAGGAGAGATATTAGACTCATTGTTGGCTTGTTGACGGGCCATGGGAATTTCAAGAAACACCTACATACAATGAGAATAACAGAAGAGGACCCTAAATGTAGTATCTGTGATGACGGTGATGAAACTGCATCACATCTAATCTTTGAATGCATTGCATTGGAGAGTAAAAGGCACAGAACATTTGGGACAACCAGACCCGAAGAAATTGTGTCTAATAAAGAGCTGGTAAAGGGACTCTTTGCAATGTTCAAGGGCATTGGTTGGCTTTACTAGATATACAGGGAGCGATACCACACAATAAACTTAGTTTCGGTGCGGGCAGTGGCGGGTTGGACCAAGACTGTTTTGGCTTCCCTGAGAAAATCAATTGATCAATCAGTCTACTTTTCTCCGAAAAATATACTGAAACATTCCAAAAAATTTCAGACCTCTAGCTCAAATAGTTTATTTTTCCATTAAACAAACAAGTCAGAAAATGTATTTGTCAAGAATTTCTATGTAAAGTATATATTTATCTATAATTCACCAGTGTTGGTCCTAATGCATTCCAGGTCCATATTCTTCTTGGTTTATATGTTCCTCATCTTCTCTCTTTCTTTTTTTTGCTTCCCATTTCTGTCCTGGCTTCTTTAGCTGCCTCAAGAACCACTTTTTCAGCTTCGGCTATTCTCAACTATCAGTTGCCACCAGTGATTGTCTCATATTGAACCCAGAAGATACTCCTAGCAACTCTAAAACTTCACATCTGCTTACTGCCCCATTATTAAAACAAATTACAGTGTCTAACACACCTAATCCCATGTGATGAATCCAAAATACACTGTTTTTGGCAGGTGTTCCCATATCAAATGGTTGAAGCATTCATTCATATTTTGTATTTTACCATGTAAGCATCGTGCCAAAAGTTTTTTGTCACTTAAGTCCCCATATATGGCTTAATTGCCTCCAATACTGAGGAGACTGAGAAATAACAGTTTTTTCAAAAAGTTCAATAGACCAAACAAGAAAGCGAGCTAATATGGCACTGTCATCCATGTGAGTTATGTTGTAAGTTTATAGTCTTAAAGTAAGCGGGAAAACAGGTACTCTTCAATGCACACCAGACAAAAGAGCAAGTTAATATTGCATAGCCGTCTGCATGTTAAAGGTTTCAACTCTCCATCTCTTATGTCACACAGCTGGTCACACCACCTCTGCCAGCCATATGGCAGCCGGTGGGTAGACTCGTTCACTACCCCACACACAGTGACTGAGCGGTGCTCCGCACTTGCATGGGAATCACATGGTGGGCAATGAGTGGTACTTGTGCGCATGCACTTTGTCCACATGTATGCAGTCCTCTAACTTGGATACAGTGTTTTCAACTAACTCATGTGGGAGGTTGCTTTGCTTGTAAATATTTTTATCTTTATCTTGTTTATTAATATGTGAATGTTAAAAAAATATATATATATTTTTAAATTTTATTTTAGCACGTGGTCTAGTCAACATAACGTTGTTCCTGTTTTGCTACTGCGGGTGTCAGGTGTCCCTGGAATTGATGAAATGGGACAGAAGAAGACAGGCAAAAAATCATCACAGTTAAGATATAATGTAAGAAAAGCTGAGACTTGTAAATTTGAATTTTGTTAATAAAGTACTGTCTTGAAAAATGTGGTAATTCTGACAAGAGTTTTTCTTTTTTTCCCCCATGATGCTTCAGAATGTTCTTACCTATTTAGCATGCAAAGTTTGAGCTACTTATGTGGCAGACCAAGAATGATGTTAGTAGAGACAATTTAACTTTCTAAAGATGCTACTTAAACAAGGTAAGTATTAGACAGAAAGAGTGAACTAACTCTGTTCTTTGATGCAATGAACCTGCTTCCAGCATTTCAAGTAGTTGTTACTTTATAATATGCCAACAAATTATGTAAGAACTGCAACTGTTAGGTATAATTGTTAGTATAACATTTTTAAAAAGATTTTCCAAAACTATACACTCATGTTCAGAAAAGTTTAACACTTTGAAAGACTAGATAAAAGTCCATATTAACAGGCCATGGTCACTAGTATGTTGTGAAGTATGATTATTTCAGTCAACTTAATTCAGTCGTGTTTTCTGGTAGTCGTAGGATCCAACGTGAGCCCTCATAAATTGTTCCAGTTGTGGTGAGATGACGTGTATATGGTGCAAATGGTGTCCTGCGGTATAGCAATTTATGTTGCATTCACCTGATTGTTAAGTTCATCTGTGATGGTCACCATTGGGGCCACAGTGGAGTGGCCAAGCATATTGAGACGCTATGCTCCAATGCGCAGGCCATTTCCCGCCGGTGTTTCGAATCCTCTCTCAGGAATGGATGTTTGTGTTGTCTTTAGTTGTTGTTGTGGTTTTCAGTTTGCAGACAGGTTTTATGCAGCTCTCCACTCTACCCTGTCCTGTGCAAGTCTCTTCATCTGAGAATAAGTTTAGCAACCTACATCTTTTTGAATCTGCTTACTGTATTCATCCCTCGGTCTCCCTCTACAATTTTTACCCCACACACTTCCCGCTAATGCTACATTGACAATTCCTTGATGTCTCAGAATGTGTCCCACCAATCTATCCCTTCTCTTAGTAATGATATGCCAGAAACTCCTTTTCTCCCCAATTCAGTTAAGCACTCCTCATTAGTTACGTCTAATTTTCGTCATTCATCTGTAGCACCTTATTTCAAAAGCTACTATCATCTTTTTGTCTGAACTCCTTATCATCCTGTTTCACTCCCCAAGACAAATGCTTTCAGAAAGGACTTCTGAACATTTAAACTGACATTGGATGCTAATAAATTTCGCATCTTCAGAAACGCTTTTAGTCTCATAGCCATTGTTTTATTTCATATCTTCTCTACTTTGGCCATCAGAAGCTATTTTGCTACCCAAATAACAAAACTCATCCACTACTTTTATTGTCTCCGTATCTAATCTGATTCCTTCAGCATCGCCTAACTTTCTGACAATACATTCCATTATCCTTGTTTTACTCTTTTTGATGTTCATCTTATACCCTCTTTTCAAGACACTGTCTATTCATTTTAATTGCTCTTCCAGATCCTTTGCGCTCTCTGACAGAATAACTATGTGATCAGCAAACATTAAAGTTTTTATTTCTTCTCCCTGAACTTTAATTCACTCTCCAAATTTCTCCTTGCATTCATTCACTGCTTGCTCAATGTACAGATTGTACAACATTGGGGAAAAACTACAACCCTGTCTTACTCCCTCCCTCTGTGTCCGTTTCATGCCCTTCAACTCTAATAATCACTGTCTGGTTTTTGTATACGTTGAATATGACTCTTTGCTCCCTATATTTTACCACTGTTACCTTCAGAATTTGAAAGAGTTTATTCCAATTGACATTGTCAAAAGCTTTCTCCAAATCTACAAATGCTAAAAAACATAGGTTTGCCTTTCCTTAGCCTCTCTTCTAAGATAAGTCTTAATGTGAGTATTGCCTCCCGTGTTCCTACATTTCTTCTAAACCAATTTGATCTTCCTCAAATATAAGGTAGTTTATAAGTATTTTGTAAGTTTAGGGACTGATGACCCCGCAGTTATGTCCCATAAGCTTAACAAACATTTGAATGTTTATTGTTAGCCTTCGGTCACAGTACTGTGTATGTTGTTTCATCATATACAACACATTTTCAATTGGCAATAGGTCTTCTGATCTGGTGGGCCACAGCAAAAGACTGACATGTTCCTACAGCAACTTGTGGTTGTGCATTGTCTTACTAAAAGTGGCATCTGGTGTGTCGTTCAGAATGGATATGGTTAAGAGTCACAGGATGTCATTTACATAGGTTAAACTGATTACAGTGCCCTTGAACATCCACCATTTTTTTTGTGGTTGTACCCAATAGACCCAACAGCATTAGGGACCCCTACGACAAACCAAAATGCAATCACAATTGAAACATAACCTGAGTTTGTCCCATCAGAAAACACTATCTGATGCCAATCCTTTCCCCAATAAAGACCTTGTATTCACTATTGTCATGTAACATGTTTCTTTACATTAACCGAAAAGTAGATGACAAGCAATGCTTGCCTTACTAAATGCAAGTGACTGTCACCCCTGGTAGAGTATGATATGTACACTGTTTTGCCATAACCAAGGATGACACAGATCTGTCCTGCAATGCTATTTGGATGAGGTGTTGATATTCTCAGGAGGGTGGTCTAGCTTCAGTATATTTCTGCTGCACTGCTGAAGCACTTCCTCCATAAATGCAACCATTCCCTGGATGGATGCATCACATTCTCTCATGCCCATAATGCACCCCCTTTCAAACTCGCTGATTTGACTGTACGGTTAACACATATCTGTGAGGCGGCCTGCATATCTGAACAGATCACAGTGATCCATTACCTTCCATGAATAGTGACAGTGCAAACTGCAGGTACTGGTAGATGATTTTACTCTGCAATATAGTTGCTGACCTTGCTAATAATTTTTTTCAGAACTTAATAATGTTTGTGTCCTGTGTATATGAACTTTGTATTAGATTTCAAAGTTATTCATAATAGATCATTTTTACTACTTGATAAAACTAAAGTTAAATCTTTTGTTTAATACTCTGTATCAAAAAGTAGAATGTAGAACAGCCAACTTGGAATCTAAGTAACCGTTTAATTGATAAGATAGTTGCTGTTTTACCTGTTATTTAATGGAAACTAATCTATGGTATACAATCTATTCTTTATGCAGAATAATTATGCTGACGTGGTTTTGCTTCCCTGCAAAGAAACAATTAATGGAGCAACTCCATAACTGAGACAGTGTAAATTCTGAACTTCAGCCATCATTATTAAAAGTAGTTAATGGGACTTAAAACTTACATGGTTGAAAGAGGTTAGAATACTTTATTACAGTTGTGCCATTACCTGGTCGCAGATCGATGGTTCTCAATGTTGAAGATGGTTGCTCTCGAAAGTAGCTGTCTGAAATTTCATGGGGTTGAGAACTAATTCACTACAAATAATGTAGGCAACACATAGAACTGCAATTCTTTATCACTCTAATGATTTATAATTAGTGCTCAACTGTCCCCATTTATGGCCAGCTTACAAGTTTCATTAATTACAATTAGTGTGACAGGTAGCACACATTCCACACATCAATAATACGAGTTTACAATATAATTTGTGGGTGAATACAAAAGTTCAAGGTGTACACCTTAATGTGGCCCGAATATTACTAGTTTATTCATAATATCGGCAGAAATACTGATGAACTTTTGCATAACTATTCAAATTTAAAGTTCCAATTGCCGTTGCGTAGCTTGTGCTTCAGATTGCGGCCGAAACAATACTCCGAACTGACATAGGTTGTGCATCTGACAACTGATGAAACAATACTCTTATCACATGCCGTGAACGCATCTATCTTTCAAACAATGTCACTGAATATTAAGAATTGTTAATTGAGTTCATTACATTAATTATATGGAAAAGTAAACAGTTACATACAATTGGCTGTAGTAAAAGATAGTGTAAATAATACTGAGTAAATTAGTATACAGATCTCAGTTCAATTAATAGTACTTCACTTACATATTTAACAAAATAGGTTTCTCAATAGTACTTTTGTAATTAATGGTAATTATACTGAAACTAAAGAGGGCAAAACTTTGCTAACATTACTTGTGAAACATAGTAATACCTGATTTAATATTATGAGAAAAGAGTTAGTTGTAACAGAAATACTAATTAGCACACTCTGAAATTTAACAATAAGTCTCTGGCATTAATTAATCAATATTTGCTAATTAAACAAACTTCTCCAGTGTCAAATAATAGAAAAAGACTTCTGCTAATTACTTTACAACAAAGAGTAACAAAAGTTTTGCAACAGAAAATTATAATAGACTTACATTCTTATCCATTATTATGCAACAGTGCTTTGGGAAGTTCAGTAATGCAAGCAGATTGGGATAAATCCCAACATGCTAAATTACCCAGTTAAATATCAAATTAGTGCAGAAAATAATTTAGTTTAATATATACATCAGATGGGGCATTGATGTTACCATTGAATAGGGAATCGAGGAGGAATTTTACTGGGGGACTATGCTCCAGACTGAATGCTGAAAGGCATAATCAGTCTCTGGTGATAATGATGTTAAAAAACTAAACATTTTACAAATGTTTTACCAGTCAAATGTGATTTTTTAAAATTTTATTTGACTTATTCACTTGAAATTATGTAGCTTCTGTAGATCTCTTAAACTCTGAAAGAATGTGTAATATGAATTACTATAGTGCAATGTCAAATAATTGTTTATCAGTTATAACAGGAGGAGTTATTACACATGTCAAGAAGGTGAAACAGTTATGAAAGCATAAATATTGTTAGATTTTGCAGTCTTCAAGATTCTGTAGTCATGGAACTCTTTAATAGCTACAGTCACTGTACACAGTGCCCCACATCTTTTACTTTGTGTAGCTTAAGATTATTCATATTTCTTTGTCACAAAAATGTAACGAATTAGATTTGACACTTTGTTTTCATTATTACGGTGCTTTTACTAACATAAAAGACAAACTGTTTGGAACATGTTTTTGTGCCACATTTTTTCTGTGATCATATTAAGTATGTATATGTCTATGCTACAAAATATTATGTGAGTGAAACATGGACACTAAGGAATTGAGACAGAAAGATGATAGAAGCATTTGAAATGTGGCGCTACAGACGAATGATCAAGATTTGATGGGTAGATAATGTAACTAATGAGGAAGTGCTCAACAGAATTGGGGAGTAAAGGAGTTTCTGGCATATCATGACTAAGAGAAGAGATAGGTTGGTGGGACACATCCTGAGACCAAGGAATCATCAACTTAGCATTAGAAGGAGAGTCTGAGAGACGATACATAAGCAGCTTCAAAAAGATGAAGATTTCTGTTCTTATTCACCGATGAAGAGGCTTGTACAGGACAAGGTAGTATGGAGAGTTGCATCAAATCAGTTTGTAGACAAAAGACCACAACAATAGGATCATTTCATGGGTACTCAGAGTGGCAGATTCAGCGGGCTCTCCGCCCAAACCACTAAAACACAACCTGTGGAAACGGATGAAAACGCAAGGGAGGATGTAGGCACTGTGTTCGTTCCATATACCGGCGCACTCTCAGGGAAGATCGCCCGCATTTTGAGAAAACACCAGGTTGGAACTGTTTTTTGTCCGCCGAATAAAATTCGTGCACTGGTGGGGAGCGCTAAAGATGATCTCGGTTTGAGGAAGGCGGGCGTGTACCAGATTCCGTGTCAGTGTGGAAAGTCATATATTGGACAGACGATGCGTACCGTCGATGATCGATGCGTTGAACACCAGAGGCACACACGATTGATGTATCCGAGCAAGTCGGCGGTCGCTGAACATTGTTTGTCGGAGAATCACGCCATGGAGTATGAACACACTAGGATTCTGGTACAGACGTCGAGATACTGGGACTGCGTCATTAGAGAGGCCATTGAAATTCGCACAAGTGACGACCTCATAAACCGTGACTCTAGCTATAATCTTAGCAAAGCTTGGGAACCAGCGATCAGGTTAATTAAGAGTAAATCTTGCAAACGTAACGAAGTGACGACCACGGTGGACAGAGTCCTCACACCGACGTCTTCTCAGACGCCGGCGCAATCGGTTCCACTGCGCGGCCGCGGCGCGGACCGCGGAGGGGTTGCTCCGCGGGCCGAGGGTATTTAAATGGCCCGCTACCGGGCTAGAACCCAGTTCCCTTCGAGCAGCCGTAGCGTGCGGATCTTCGTGCCGGCGCGTTTCCAGGAGCTCAGTCCGTCAGTTCACCTGATGATGGCGACATGTATGATCGCCGAAATATTGTGCCCGTTGGACACTATAGACCGGAAGTACACCCGTGGATATTTTGATCATTTCATCAATAATTTGTTGTTCCTACCCAAGAAGTCATTATTCATTAACCTTAGCTGTTTCTTGCAAGCTTATTAAATCTGTACAGACAGTAGGTTCACACTTGTATTATTAGTTTAGCTTTGATCTAAATGTATCAAATGAAATACTCCATTCTCACAAAATTTGTGACTGGAGGATACTAGAGTTTAGTGAAAAAGTTACAACAGTTGCAGATAGGTATTTTGCAAAACTTATAGAACCAAAATTCAGAGATGGAATCTGCTTGCAGAATTTTTCCGTTGTGCCCAACAACTTCATAGCTGTAGTGAGGTTTATCACTCATTAAGTTCCATCAAATATGTTGCATAATAGCAGAATGTTGCACTATTCATGAGAGACCCTAATCCCACATGAATTCAATATTCTTGTCAAGTTAAAAGTCTACAAGGAGTAGTACACAGAGAAACTGATAATGGACCAAGGGAGGTGGCGCAGGGGTAACACACTGGACTCTCTGAAGATGGTGGTTCAAACCTGTGTCCTGCCATCTAAATTTAGTTTTTCCATAATGTCCCTAAATCCCTCCAGGCAATGCTGGGCTGTTTCCTTTCAAAGTGTATGACTAATTTCCTTTCACATCCCTAACAAAAACGGCCTGAGCATGTGTGGGACATGAAACCCTGATCTTGTTTTCTACCTTTCTTCTGGAAATGAGTGCAAACGATGGGACGCACTGTGCTGTTCTCCACCAGCTTGCTACCGTAGGTTCAATGAATATATAGTAAATGGTGTATTATATAGTATAAAATAAAGATTTTTGACTTACCTAAAGTACAGGCTTGTCGATAGAAACACGAAACACACAAAAACACACAACCATTCGAGCTTTCGCCACCAGTGGTGGCTTCTTCGGGAAAAAGAGGGAGGAAGGAGAGGAGAAAGGGAAGGATACGGGTTTTAAGGAAGTGGAAAAGGAGCCATTCCAATCCCAGGAGTGGAAGGACTTACCTTAGGGGACAAAAAGGAAGGTAAACAAATACACACACACTCACACATATCCACATCCAAACACACCTAGACAGCCTGTACTTTAGGTAAGTCATTCCCTTCTATAATATTATATATATATATATACCTCGGTTGCACAGTGGTAGAGTGCCAAACTACAAATCCAAAGGTTGCGGGTTCAATCCCCGCCAGGTCCTAGGATTTTTATCTGTCACTTTCCACTTCTTTCACCTCTGGCAGTATTGCTCATGTGAAAAATACCGAGTAGCACCGTGGTTCGGAACCCACGTTAAACTGGCTGGGTAAGTCAGTTTGAAGGTCGGAGGAAGGCAATGGCATACCACCTCCAAACAGGACCATGCCTAGTAAAGCACTGTGGTGTTCAAACCAATCTTCGGATTGTTGACTGCTTTACCTTTATATATATATATATATATATATATATATATATATATATATATATATATATATATTATAGAGGGAAACTTTCCCGGTGGGATAAATAAAAATAAAAATAGAAAAGAGATGACTTACCAAAAGGACCGGCTCGTCGAGAGAAACAAATAAAATCACACACAAACACACATACAAGCTTTCGCTACCACTGGCAGCTTCTTCAGGAAAAAGAGGAAAAAAGGGGAGGAAAAGGGAAGGATATGGGTTTTAAGGAAGTGGAAAAGGAGTCATTCCAATCCCAGGAGTGGAAGGACTTACCTTAGGGGAAAAAAAGGAAGGTAAACAAATACACACACACTCAGACATATCGAAACGCAAGCACACCTAGACAGACATTTGTGAAAAGCAAAGAAGTTGGACAGAGATACCAATTGAGGCAGAGGCTCTGTCCACAGAACCCAGGCAAAGATGCTAAAGATAGTGGGCGGGAATTTGAGTTAGCGGAGATTGAGACCAGGTGGGCAACGGGAGGAAAGAATAAGCTGAAGGGCAAGTTCCCATCTCCGGAGTTCTGAAAGGTTGGTGTCGGTGGGAAGTATCCAGATAACCCGGACGGTGTAACACTGCGCCAAGATGTGCTGGCCGTGCACCAAGGCATGTTTAGCCACAGGGTGATCCTCATTACTAACAAACACTGTCTGCCTGTGACCGTTCATGCGAATGGACAGTTTGTTGCTGGTCATTCCCACATAGAACGCTTCACAGTGCAGGCATGTTAGTTGGTAAATCACGTGGGTGCTATCGCAAGTGGCTCTGCCCTTGATCGTGTACACCTTCCGGGTTACTGGACTGGAGTAAGTGGTGGTGGAAGGGTGCATAGGGCAGGTTTTACAACGGGAGCAGTTGCATGGGTAGGAGCCAGAGGGTAGGGAAGGTGGTTTGGGGGTTTCATAGGGATGGACTAGGAGGTTACGAAGGTTAGGTGGGCGGCGGAAAGACACTCTCGGAGGAGTGGGGAGGATGTCATTAAGGATGGATCTCATTTCAGGGTAGGATTTAAGGAAGTCGTATCCCTGCTGGAGAGCCACATTCAGAGTCCGCTCCAGTCCCGGAAAGTATCCGGTGACAAAAGGGGCACTTCTGGGATTCTTCGGTGGAAGGTTCTGGATTTGGAGGAATGAGGAGGTGGCTCTGGTAATTTGCTTCTGAACCAGATCAGGAGGATAGCTGCGGGATGTGAAGGCTGTTATTAGGTTATTGGTGTACTGGTTCAGGGATTCGGGACTGGAGCAGACTCTTTTGCCACGAAGACCTAAGCTGTAGGGAAGGGAACGTTTGATATGGAATGGATGGCAGCTGTCATAATGGAGGTACTGTTGTTTGTTGGTAGGTTTGATGTGGACGGATGTGTGAAGTTGGCCGTTGGACAGATGGAGGTCGACATCAAGGAAAGTGGCATGGGATTTGGAGTAGGACCAGGTGAATTTGATGGGACCAAAGGAGTTGAGGTTGGAGAGGAAATTCTGGAGTTCTTCTTCACTGTTGGTCCAGATCATGAAGATGTCGTCAATGAATCTGTACCAAACTTTGGGTTGACAGGCTTGGGTTTCCAGGAAGGCTTCCTCTAAGCGTCCCATAAATAAGTTTGCATACGAGGGGGCCATCCTGGTTCCCATGGCTGTTCCCTTTAGTTGTTGGTATGTCCGGCCCTCAAAGGTGAAGAAGTTGTGGGTTAGGATGAAGCTGGCTAGGGTATTAAGGAAAGAGGTTTTAGGTAGGGAAGTGGGTGGTCGGCGTGAAAGGAAATACTCCATCGCAGCGAGGCCCTGGGCATGTGGGATATTTGTGTATAAGGAGGTGGCATCAATGGTTACAAGGATGGTTTCAGGAGGTAACAGGCTGGGTAAGGATTTCAGGCGATCGAGGAAGTGGTTGGTGTCTTTGATGAAGGATGGGAGACTGCACATGATGGGTTGAAGGTGTTGGTCTATGTAGGCAGAGATTCGTTCTGTGGGGGCTTGGTAACCGGCCACAATTGGCCGGCCTGGATGATTAGGTTTGTGAATCTTAAGAAGTAGGTAGAAGGTAGGGGTGCGGGGTGTCAGTGGGGTCATGAGTTTGATGGACTCGATTGAAAGGTTTTGTAGGGGGCCTAAGGATCTGAGAATTCCCTGAATCTCTGCCTGGACATCAGGAATGGGGTCTTCTTGACAGACTTTGTAGGTAGTATTGTCTGAAAGCTGGCGCAGTCCCTCAGCCACATACTCCCACCGATCAAGTACCACGGTCGTGGATCCCTTGTCGGCAGGGAGAATGACAATGGAATGGTCAGCCTTCAGATCACGGATAGCTCGGGATTCAGCTGCGGTAATGTTGGGAGTAGGATTAAGGTTTTTCAGGAAGGACTGAGAGGCAAGGTTGGAAGTAAGGAATTCCTGGAAGGTTTGAAGGGGGTGATTTTGAGGGAGAGCGGGTGGGTCTCGCTGTGATGGAGGACGGAACTGTTCCAGGCAGGGTTCAATTTGTGTGATGTCTTGGGGAACTGGATCATCAGGAGTAGGATTATTTTTCCTCGTGGCAAAGTGATATCTCCAGCCAAGGCTACGAGTATAGGATAGTAGGTCTTTGACAAAGGCTGTTTGGTTGAATTTGGGAGTGGGACTAAAGGTGAGGCCTTTGGATAGGACGGAGGTTTCAGATTGGGAGAGAGGTTTAGAGGAGAGGTTGACTACTGAATTGGGATGTTGTGGTTCAGGATTGTGTGGATTAGGATTGTGAGGTTTGGGGGGGAGTGGAGCTGGAAGTGGGAGATTGAGCAGATGGGAGAGACTGGGTTTCTGTGCAATCAGAGGAGCTTGTGGTTTATTGGAGAGGTTGTTGAGGGAGAGAGTATTGCCTTTCTGGAGGTGGGTGACTAGGAGTTTGGATAGTTTTTTGAGGTGCTGGGTGGCATGCTGTTCTAATTTGTGGTTGGCCTGTAAAAGGATGTTCTGAACTCTAGGTGTGGATGTGGGAGTGGAAAGGTTGAGGATTTTGATCAGGGATAGGAGTTGACAGGTGTGTTCATTGGCGGAGTTGAGGTATAGGTTAAGGATCAGGCGGGTGAGGGCTGTGGATTGTTCTGTTTGGAATTGGTATAAGGCAGGATGAAAGGATGGGTTACAGCCAGAGATGGGAACTTTCAGTGTGAGGCCCTTGGGGGTGATGCCAAATGTTAAGCAAGCCTGAATGAATAAAATGTGTGACCTCAATCTGGCTAGGGCAAAGGCATGCTGACGGAGGGAATGTAGATAAAATTTGATGGGGTCAATGTAGGATGACATGAGTAGTATGGAGGAAAAAAAAACTGTTGGTAGAATAAGGTTGAAGGACGAAAATAATCTACCGAATGAATAGAAGTGAAAACGTGTAGAAAAAAGATCGGAAAAGTCGGAAAAACAGACGGAAATATCGAAAAACGGGAATGGAAATAATCGGAAAGTTGCTACGACATTCCGAAAATTGTTATGAAATAAAAACGTGTAGAAAAAAAGATCGGAAATGTCGGAAGAACGGACGGAAATATCGAAAAACGGGAATGGAAATAATCGCGAAGTTGCTATGAAATGCCGAAAATTGTTAAGAAATGTAAACGTGTAGAAAAAAGATCGGAAATGTCGGAAGAACAAACGGAAATATCGAAAAACGGAATGGAAATAATCGCGAAGTTGCTATGAAATGCCGAAAATTGATATGAAAAGCCGAAAATTGTTATGAAGTGCCAATTAAAGGTTATAGTAAATGAAGTTCTGAGATGATGTTTGCAGTAAAATAAGAAATGTAGATGAAAGGGGGATATTATCGAGATGCAGTTTTGAAGGCGAGAATATGAATAAAAATAATAATAATGACGTTGTTCGTTTTGTTTGGATAGGCTCACAAGTTAATATTACTGATTGTTGTACAGATTGTTGTGTGTAGTCTAATTGCCTGGAGAAAATTGAATTGTAACTAAGAGGGGAGGTAAAAATAGAGTGAAAATACTATGTAGAATATAAACAGAAGGAGAAAGTAAGAGGACAGAAAAGATTTCGAAAGGTAACAGAGTAATAACAAACGATCGTGATTGTTAGATTCAAATTGATGAAACGAAAATTATAGAGGGAAACTTTCCCGGTGGGATAAATAAAAATAAAAATAGAAAAGAGATGACTTACCAAAAGGACCGGCTCGTCGAGAGAAACAAATAAAATCACACACAAACACACATACAAGCTTTCGCCACCACTGGCAGCTTCTTCAGGAAAAAGAGGAAAAAAGGGGAGGAAAAGGGAAGGATATGGGTTTTAAGGAAGTGGAAAAGGAGTCATTCCAATCCCAGGAGTGGAAGGACTTACCTTAGGGGAAAAAAAGGAAGGTAAACAAATACACACACACTCAGACATATCGAAACGCAAGCACACCTAGACAGACATTTGTGAAAAGCAAAGAAGTTGGACAGAGATACCAATTGAGGCAGAGGCTCTGTCCGCAGAACCCAGGCAAAGATGCTAAAGATAGTGGGCGGGAATTTGAGTTAGCGGAGATTGAGACCAGGTGGGCAACGGGAGGAAAGAATAAGCTGAAGGGCAAGTTCCCATCTCCGGAGTTCTGAAAGGTTGGTGTCGGTGGGAAGTATCCAGATAACCCGGACGGTGTAACACTGCGCCAAGATGTGCTGGCCGTGCACCAAGGCATGTTTAGCCACAGGGTGATCCTCATTACCAACAAACACTGTCTGCCTGTGACCGTTCATGCGAATGGACAGTTTGTTGCTGGTCATTCCCACATAGAACGCTTCACAGTGCAGGCATGTTAGTTGGTAAATCACGTGGGTGCTATCGCAAGTGGCTCTGCCCTTGATCGTGTACACCTTCCGGGTTACTGGACTGGAGTAAGTGGTGGTGGAAGGGTGCATAGGGCAGGTTTTACAATGGGAGCAGTTGCATGGGTAGGAGCCAGAGGGTAGGGAAGGTGGTTTGGGGGTTTCATAGGGATGGACTAGGAGGTCCTACATAAAACCTCTTTCCTTAATACCCTAGCCAGCTTCATCCTAACCCACAACTTCTTCACCTTTGAGGGCCGGACATACCAACAACTAAAGGGAACAGCCATGGGAACCAGGATGGCCCCCTCGTATGCAAACTTATTTATGGGACGCTTAGAGGAAGCCTTCCTGGAAACCCAAGCCTGTCAACCCAAAGTTTGGTACAGATTCATTGACGACATCTTCATGATATGGACCAACAGTGAAGAAGAACTCCAGAATTTCCTCTCCAACCTCAACTCCTTTGGTCCCATCAAATTCACCTGGTCCTACTCCAAATCCCATGCCACTTTCCTTGATGTCGACCTCCATCTGTCCAACGGCCAACTTCACACATCCGTCCACATCAAACCTACCAACAAACAACAGTACCTCCATTATGACAGCTGCCATCCATTCCATATCAAACGTTCCCTTCCCTACAGCTTAGGTCTTCGTGGCAAAAGAGTCTGCTCCAGTCCCGAATCCCTGAACCAGTACACCAATAACCTAATAACAGCCTTCACATCCCGCAGCTATCCTCCTGATCTGGTTCAGAAGCAAATTACCAGAGCCACCTCCTCATTCCTCCAAATCCAGAACCTTCCACCGAAGAATCCCAGAAGTGCCCCTTTTGTCACCGGATACTTTCCGGGACTGGAGCGGACTCTGAATGTGGCTCTCCAGCAGGGATACGACTTCCTTAAATCCTGCCCTGAAATGAGATCCATCCTTAATGACATCCTCCCCACTCCTCCGAGAGTGTCTTTCCGCCGCCCACCTCACCTTCGTAACCTCCTAGTCCATCCCTATGAAACCCCCAAACCACCTTCCCTACCCTCTGGCTCCTACCCATGCAACTGCTCCCGTTGTAAAACCTGCCCTATGCACCCTTCCACCACCACTTACTCCAGTCCAGTAACCCGGAAGGTGTACACGATCAAGGGCAGAGCCACTTGCGATAGCACCCACGTGATTTACCAACTAACATGCCTGCACTGTGAAGCGTTCTATGTGGGAATGACCAGCAACAAACTGTCCATTCGCATGAACGGTCACAGGCAGACAGTGTTTGTTGGTAATGAGGATCACCCTGTGGCTAAACATGCCTTGGTGCACGGCCAGCACATCTTGGCGCAGTGTTACACCGTCCGGGTTATCTGGATACTTCCCACCGACACCAACCTTTCAGAACTCCGGAGATGGGAACTTGCCCTTCAGCTTATTCTCTCCTCCCGTTGCCCACCTGGTCTCAATCTCCGCTAACTCAAATTCCCGCCCACTATCTTTAGCATCTTTGCCTTGGTTCTGTGGACAGAGCCTCTGCCTCAATTGGTATCTCTGTCCAACTTCTTTGCTTTTCACAAATGTCTGTCTAGGTGTGTTTGCGTTTCGATATGTCTGAGTGTGTGTGTATTTGTTTACCTTCCTTTTTTTCCCCTAAGGTAAGTCCTTCCACTCCTGGGATTGGAATGACTCCTTTTCCACTTCCTTAAAACCCATATCCTTCCCTTTTCCTCCCCTTTTTTCCTCTTTTTCCTGAAGAGGCTGCCAGTGGTGGCGAAAGCTTGTATGTGTGTGATTTTATTTGTTTCTCTCGACGAGCCGGTCCTTTTGGTAAGTCATCTCTTTTCTATATATATATATATATATATATATATATATATATATATATATATATATATATATATATATATATAGAGCGAAAAATTCCTAACAGGAAAAATATATGTAAAAAAATTGATGAAGTCTACTTACTAGGCGAAGGAGCACAGGCAGTGAAAGTAACAAATATATAAACACACACACAAACGCTAGCTATCGCAGCCTCGCTTGCTTTCTACAGTATGTCTGCCTAAGTGTACTTGCGTCTGTGTAAATGTGTGGGTGTGTGTGTATTTGTTTACCCTCCTTTTTCCCCCCAAAGTAAGTCTTTCCTGTCCCAGAATTGGAATGACTCCTTACCCACTCCCTTAAAACCCTCATCATTTCCTTTTCCCCTCTCCTTCCCTTCTGCCTGATGAAGCAGCTAGGCTGCACAAGCTTTCGTTTGTGTGTGTGTGTGTGTGTGTGTGTGTGTGTGTGTGTGTGTGTGTGTGTTTATTTATTTGTTACTATCACTGCCTGTGCTCCTTCGCCTGGTAAGTAGACTTCATATATATTATGAATGAGACTTTCCTGGTGGGAAAAATATGTATAAAATAAAGATTGTTTGACTTACGGAAAGTACAGGCTCGCCGATAGAAACATAAAACACAAATAAAAACGCACAAACGTTCAAGCTTTCGCCACCACTGGCAGCTTCTTCAGGAAAAAGAGGAAGGAAGGAAAGGAGAAAGGGAAGGATACAGGTTTTAAGGAAGTGGAAAAGGAGTCATTCCAATCCCAGGAGTGGAAGGACTTACCTTAGGGGACAAAAAGGAAGGTAAACAAATACACATACACTCACACATATTGACACATAAACACACCTAGGCAGACATTTGTGAATGCAAATAAGTTGGACAGAGATACCACTTGAGGCTGAGGCTCTGTCCAGAGAACAGAGGCAAAGATGTTATAGAATAATGGTTGGGAATTTGAATTTAGTGGAGGTTGAGAACAGGTGGGCAACGGGAAGAGAGAACAATTTTTGCCTAGATTCTCTGGACAGAGCCTCTGCCTCAAGTGTTATCTCTGTCCAACGTCTGTGCTTTCTACAGTATCTCTGCCTAGGTGTGTTTGCATGTGTGTGTGTGTGTGTGTGGGTGTGTGTGTTTTATTTATTTATGTTACTATCACTACCTGTGAAATTCCTAACAGGAAAAATATATGTTGAAAAATAGATGAAGACTACTTACCAGGCGAAGGAGCACAGGCAGTGATAGTAACAAATAAACACACACACACACACACACACACACACACACACACACAAACGCAAGCTTTCACAACCCAGTTGCTTCTTCAGGCAGAAGGGAAGGAGAGGGAAAAGGAAATGATGAGGGTTTTAAGAAAGGAGGTAAGGAGCCATTCCAATCCCAGAAGAGGAAAGACTTACCTTGGGGGAAGAAAAGGAAGGACACAAACACATACAAGCTTTCGCAACTGTTGTTCGCTTCTTCAGGAAAAGAGGAAGAAAGGAGAGGAGAAAGGGAAGGATATGGGTTTTAAGGAATTGGAAAAGGAGTCATTCCAATCCCAGGAGTGGAAGGACTTAACTTATGGGAAAAAAAGGAAGGTAAACAAATACACACACACACTCTCACACATATCCAAACGCAGACACTTCTAGATAGACATTTGTCTTTCTGAAATGTCGGTCTAGGTGTGTTTGCGTTTAGATACGTTGATTGCATCGCAATATTCTAATCCCGAGATATTGTGACGAGAAGTTCACTTTTGAAAACCCCGAAATATGCTGCTAGTGCACGTCCTGAGGCTCAGGCGTGAACCCCATGCTGCCCATAATCGCGATGTGATTGACATGCATTATCGCACTTCCATACTTACCAAGAGGTCCGAAACAAATAATACAGTCTGCTACCATCCTGCATTTAAGTCATACATTCCAGCAGGTATTTATCCCATAGGCTAGGGGTGATGCGGTTCTGTAACATATCTGTATACCGCAACGTTAGTCACAAAGTTAACTTTGCTTATCGTTAATCCGTTACTAAAAAGTTAATGCCGTTCAATGTTAAAACTTTACTGTAGATCTAGTGCAAATTATGGTGAATAATTCACTCATAATAGCGATTTTCTAGGAAAAACGCACAAGTGTATGCCCACTGGTCGCTGTCCATAATTAGCTTTTAGCTGCTACACCCGCTCTTCGCTTATTGGTGATTCGCTGCTATACCCGTTCTTCACTTAGCGGTGATTTGCTGCTATACCCACTATTCGCTGCTGTGATATTAGTACAGATTTCGACCAACAGATGGCTATTTTAGACTTAGCTGCTTCTCTTCATTTATCTGCTTTTCGCGTTTCCACTATTCGCTGCTAAACCGGCGATTAGCTGCAGCTTTTAGTACACATTTCGGTCAACAGATGGCTCTCTCTACCATTTGTTGCTATTCCTGCTCTTTGCTACTCAATCACGATCAGATTCCAGATCGCCGCGACCGTGAAAACAGTGACTTTTCAATCACCGTGATTTCTAATGAATACATGATTTCTTGCCCATCCCTACTACAAAGAACAAAACTTTTCTAGCTTGAAGGGAGGAAACAGATGGTGCAAATTTAAAAAAAAAAAAAAAAAAGGCCTGGCTTTTTAGAGTGGAGCCCCTCCCCGCTCGCACTAGCATGGTGACCAACTCAGTAGTTCTACTGTCACCTCTGCATGTGTTAGTATGTTAATGTAGGCGTCACAGGAGCGGGTACTGTGATGTGTTCCGTACGTGTGGGTAAGATTACTCATTAATACGGTCCATATCAGGAGATAGTATTGGTCAAAAACTTAGAAAGAAGAGCGGTTTTAAGGGCAGAGGGAAAAAACTGCCAAGGGAAAAAAACCTCTGCGACAGTCAGGAGTGGGTAGTAAGGGCAGTAGAGGATTCCTTGCTAACTGCGATAGTTCATGCAAGGGTAGGTTATGTTAGTAGCGGGTATCGTGCATCGATTACCGTGTCAGAGCTAAGGCCGTCATAAAGACATCAATCCGTTAGTGCTGCAGCAGAACCTGCTGCGTTCGGCTGCACTGCTACACTTGACCGTCTGGCCAAGTGTAGCAGTGTGCCGCGATGTTTCTTGCGTCCTCTCTCCGGCGGTGGCGTCCTTTGTTGCGGTACCTCTACGCGCAAATGACTGCGCGGATAGGTTCCTGCCGCCGGTCGTCGGGGCCGCAACTTCACTGGATGGTGCCTTCTCCAGTGATTGCCCCTCCAGTTTGGCCTTCAGTACTTGAAGTTCTTCTTGAATCGCCCGCTCATGGGCAGGTGTGATCAGCTGGGCAACTGTCGACTGCGGTTGTACAACCACAGGAGCGCCAGTCGTCGTAGCTGTGGTCACCTCAGAGCTCTGCGCCGCAGGGGCGGGCTCTGTAGCGTCCTCAGCATCGTCATCGTAGAGGTCGTGCGCCAGTTCAGCGTGCAGCTGCCGGATCTGTCGGCAGACCTCGTCCCTCTCCGCAGCAAGTTAGGCCTGGAAGGCCACCCTCTCTGCTGCCATGGCGGCTTTGAATGCTGCTGTAGCCTCTTCCGCGGCAACACGCAGGTCGTCCCCGGGTCGCGTCGTCGACTTTGCGGCGGATGGTGCCGTCCCCCTTTCCACTCTCGGCCGTTCCACGCTGCCATTGGCGGGGTTTTCCTGCCGGTCGCGGGCAGGGGGCACGGCAGCCACGCCGTCCCCTCGTCGGCGTTGTCGTCGCCGTCTCCGCCGACGTTGCGGCGCCGCCGCAACGGCCGCCACGCCACCACCGGTTTGGCTTCGGCTTGAAAAAGCCGTGCAGCCTCGCCAGTTGGCAACGTGAGGACCGCCACATTGGGCACAAGTCGGCGTCTCTTCTCTGCCGCGCACACAATCTCGTGAGTCATGCTCACCAGAGCATTTGACACACCGCGCTGCGTTGCGGCAGTACTTGGCCACATGGCCCACCACCTGGCACTTGAAGAACTGGGGGAGAGGGTTCATGTAATAGTCACAAATGTATAAGTACAGGGTGTCATGTCACATTTCACCACTGCAGACAGTATTTGCTTCATGATACAGTACTCGTGTTAAAATGGACTGTTAACCAAGAGCAGGAAAGGTCGACATTGTATTTATGTTTGGCTATTGTGATCAAAATGCCCAATTGGCATGTGCTATATATGTTGATCGTTATCATGGAAGACATTGTTCAAGTGACTGGACCTTTTGTCAGATAGTTACGTTACTTAAAGAGACAGAAAGTGTTCAGCCACAAGTGAAACGGCAACCATGACCTGCAACAAATGATGATGCTCAAGTAAGTGTTTTAACTGTAGCTGCAGTTAATCCACACATCAGTAGCAGACAAATTGAGCGAGAATTGAGAATCTCAAAAACGTTGGTGTTGAGAATTGTACATCAACAAAAATTTCACCAGGATTTGCATGCCAAAGACTTTGAACATAATGTACAGTTTTGTCACTGGACACAAAATAAATTACAGTTCGATAACAGATTTTTTTCACGTGTTCTGTTTAGTGACGAAGTGTCATTCACAAACATAGGTAATGTAAACTGGCATAATATGCACTATTAGACAATGGAAAAACCACGATGACTGCAACAAGTGGAACATCAGTGACCTTGTCAGATTAATGTATGGTGCAGCATTATGGGAGGAAGGATAACTGGCCCCTATTTTATCGATGGAAATCTGAATGGTGCAATGTATGCTGATTTCTTACATAATGTTCCATCACTTTTACTACAAGATGTTTCACTTTCAACATGGCTCATGTGCAGCTGAAGCAGCCTGAAATAGAATATTTAAATGACAGGTGGATTGGTCGTAGAAGCACAATATGGCCGGTACCTTCACTGGAAAGTACATCTCCGGATTTCTTTCCGTGGGGAAAATTGAAGGATACTTGTTATTGTGAATCATTGAAAATGTGCACGAGTGCATTGTCAATGCATGTGAGAACGAACTACTGTTGAGAGGAATTACGTTACGCATCTTGCCAAATGCATTGAAGTTGGACATCATTCTGAGCATTTATTGAAGTCCTGGGGGTAATTACAGGTAATCACGCAGTAACAGCATGCATTCTCATAATGTATGGTAATTTCACAAAAGTACATGTATCACATTGGGACAGTAGAAATAAAATTTAAAAGTACCTACGTTCAGTGTTTTAATTTTAAAAAACTTACCTGTTACCCATTCTTTGTCTACAATTGTGAGCAATATGTTTGTGAATATTACAGCGCCATCTATCACAAGCGACAAAAGTGTTCCAAATAAAACGGCCATATTTATTTACATACTAGATAAATATGTAATAAAAAATGGAGGTACCTATTTAAAAATGCAGTTGATATCCATGTGACCTATGGTAGCGCCATCTAACAGGCCAACCATAGTGTCATCTGTTTTCCCCCTTCGAGTTTTGTTCTTTTGTTTGATGCTTATTTCACAATATATAAGGAAACTTTCCTGGTGGGATAAATAAATATAAAAAATAGAAATTGGATAATTTACCCGAAGCATAGGCTCATTGACAGGTACAATAAAAACACACACAAACACACATACAAGCTTTCGCAAGCATTGGTAGCTTCTTCAGGAAAAGAGGAAGGAATGAGGGGAGAAAGGGCAGGATATGGGTTTTAAGGAAGTAGAAAAGGAGTCGTTCCAATCCCGGGAGAGGAAAGACAAACACGCACACACACACACACACACACCAAGGCAGTCATTTGCAAATTGTAAAGAGGTTGGACAGAGACGCCAGTTGAAGCGGAGATTCTGTCCGGAGATTGGAGGCAAAGATGTTGTAGAATGTTGGACGGAAATTTGAAACTAATGAATGTTGAGACCTGGTGGGCAAAGGGAAGAGAGAATATGAAATGAGATTCATCCTTCAAGACAGCCTCCTAGCCCACCGAGAGTGTCTTTCCGCCACCCACCTAACCTCCTAGTCCATTCCTATTAAATCCCAAAACCACCTTCCCTACCCTCTGGCTCCTTTTTCCCCAAAGGTAAGTCTTTCCTCTCCCAAGATTGGAATGACTCCTCACCCACTCCTTTCCTTTTTGTTGCTCCTTCTGAGGTGTGGATTAACTTCAACTGCACTTATTTGGGCATCATCATTTATTGCAGGTCGTGGTTGCAGTTTCACTTGTGGCTGAACACTTTCTGTCTCTTTAAGTATTGTAACTATGTGACAAAAGGTCCAGACACATGGATGATGTCTTCCAGGATAACGATCAACATATATAGCATATGCCCATTGGGCATTTTGATCACAGTAGCCATACATAAATACCATATCTACCTTTCCTGCAGTTGGTTAACAGTCCATTTTAACACGAGTAATGTATCATGATGCAAATATTATCCGCAGTGGCGAAATGTGACATGATACCATGTACTTATATTTTTGTGACTATTACAGAGCCACCTGTCACAAAGTGACAAAAGTGTTCCAAATAAAACATTCATATTTATTTACATACTAGATGAATATGTAATAAAAATGGGGATACCTATTTTAAAAAATGCAGTTCATATCCGTTTGACCTATGGCAGTGCCATCTAGCAGGCCAACCATAGCACCATCTGTTTTCCCCCCTTAAACCTAGAAAAGTTTTGTTCTTTGTAGTAGGGATGGGCAAGAAATCATGTATTCGTTAGAAATCATGGTGATTGAAAAGTCACTGTTTTCACGGCCACGGCGAACTTGAATCTGATCGTGACCGAGTAGCGAAGAGCAGGGATAGCAGCTAATGATAGAAAGAGCCATCTGTTGACCGAAATGTGTACTAAAAGCTGCAGCTAATTGCCGATTTAGCAGCAAATAGTGGAAATGCGAAAAGCAGATAAATGAAGAGAAGCAGCTAAGTCTAAAATAGCCATCTGTTGGTCGAAATCTGTACTAATATCACAACAGTGAATAGTGGATATAGCAGCAAATCACCGCTAAGTGAAGAACGGGTATAGCAGCGAATCACCGATAAGCGAAGAGTGGGTGTAGCAGCTAAAAGCTAATTATGGACAGCGACCAGTGGGTATACACTTGTGCGTTTTTCCTAGAAAATCACCAGGGCCTGGCAGGGAAAGGTTCCAAACTTAAAAATGTATCTTGTCCATTTCACCGGTAGTCATCTAAGAGTGTAGATCTTGTTTCTGCAGAGATGAAGCCATCGAGGACGAGCGACATGTGGAGTCATTTCACCACTTTTAATAGCAACTATGCGAAATGTAATTTGTGCGGCAAAAAGTTGTCGCATAAAACTTCTATCTCCAACTTGAAGAACACCGTGAAAAGGCCCATGTCACCGCGTGCTTTGCGATGACTTCTTCAAGAGCTGTCAAACCTGTGGTGCCAGAGCAAGGTATGTTGCAACCAAATTGTTTTATAAGTAATTAACTTTTGTCTGTAGACTCCTTCAGCGTTGAGTATTGTTCTAGCAATAAAGAGCGCAATTGCATCATGCAGAGCAACAAGTAAGCTCTACACTCACTTGAAATGTGCGCGCTTGTGCTCCGCTACGATGTTGGCAATACCACATGATAGCCAATCAGAGTCCGAGTGTACTCTCTGCTGCTGTTACCAGCCCATGAGCAACTCGAAAAAACATGTTCATAAAATCATTCCCAATGGAACTTGAGCTGGAATACTGATATCACATTAATTGTCTCAATTATAGTAAAGATCTCAGCTTCTTATTTCATATGTATGCATAAATGCACTGAAAATCAAACTGCAGTAACTTTTTATTTATTTAAGCATCCAGTTAGCTGTTTATGACACTGCTTTTTTTTATACGTAACTATACATCTTAAAATATATGGCACTTAACAGTAAAACTGATAGTATATTATTATAAGTAATTGAAGCATGTAAAGTAATATGATTACCATCACAGGCCAGTGTATTGATCTAACAGCACAGTCTAATAATTGCAGTATCAGTTACATTAAAGAAACAAGTTATTAAAATTGAGGATGTATATTCATTGACACTGAAATACAACCTTGCAAATAATTTTTACACTCACTAAGTATATTCACTACTCTTTAATTGTCTTGATGCAGTTAGGAAGACTATTGTACACCCCCTTCCCTTTTTATGCATTTGCCGTGGCCCATATTTTCTTAATTATGTAAACATGCTGACTGAAGGTCCAATTTTTGTTTTGTGCCACTAATATATTTATGTACATAACCACCTCATGAACAGACTTGGTGATGTTAGTATATGCTGTGCTTTAAAAATAGGTTTGCAAGAATTACAGGGTGCTTTATTTTCAATTGACCATATGATGCTCTGTTACTCTATGAAACAGTTTTTGGTTACTGACAAATTGTTCCCAAAATGATTCCATATTGCGACAGTGATTGTGTTTAGACATAATTAAAAAATAATTGTTTGTGTTGTAGACCTAGCAAGAATATCCTAGCTGGCCACATAAAGCCTTACAAAATGTAAAGTTATGCAAATAATAGACTTAAGTTATATGCTATAGTGCCATCCGAAATGTAGAGAAAGTTTTTTACTGTTTCATTGCACACATTATTTTGTTAAAAATGTACTACTTATGATAAGTTTGATTGATTATAGGTTCTGGGCACTTCCACCACCACCATCAACACCTTAAGGCCTTACTATGTACCACAGTGAACAGTATGTGAAATTAACACAGAAAGGCCAGGCTAAAATGTCATGCAGGTAATAATCCTTACACTGTTAAGCTCTCAAATTACTTGTCACAAGTGGTGGATTTAGTACAACTAAATTTCCTTTATTTTGTCACAAATATATTTTTATCTTTAAGTTCAATTTTGTATCACAAATATAGGCTATATGTGTCATATAAACATTTGGATAACACTAACTGCCCTCTATTGTTTTAAAACTATCCAAAATATGTGTATCACCATACATTAAGTATTAATTTAAAGGATAGCTGACATTTGGTTGACTCTCTTGTCCACAGAAAGGAGACAAATGAAGAGAAAAATGGAATCACTGTAGGTCTGACTTATTGATTGGCTACCATTAAGTCACACAGAATTGTAATACATATAACGGTGAGTTAGCTTAAATATTTTATGCTTTTTATATTAATCCTACTGTTTTAGTTATGTTTCAGGACAAGTGTTTTGATAACGAATACCCTCTGTAATATTAAGACAGGCAAGAATAATCTCTAAACTACAGCCAAAAAATAAATGTATATAGTCCTACCAGTAATGGTAGTTGTGACATTTTGTAGAAAAACAGTGAACCATGCATAATAAATGTGGTAATATGTGGAGTAATGCTGGAAGGCACAAAGAGTTTCAACAGTTAAATTTAAATAAATGAAAGAGGGCAGACCAGGGGAGCCATGCAAGCAAGTGTTAAACAATTGTTTCCATTTTGCATTAAAAAAAAGGTTTCCTTTTGTTCAGTGAACATATAAAAGTATGTACTAGTTACCTGTCTCTTGTTGGAAATTATGTATGAGACAGAGAGAGAGAGAGAGAATGTACAGCATGTGAATTGTAATTTGTATGTTTTGTTTTGCTCTTATTTGTTGCACAAATGTGTCATGTAATCTGACAGAGCGAGCAAGATTCAGAGACAAGAGGAAGTTGATAAAGAAAATGTTGCAAAAAGAAGAAATCAAACTGTTATAAACAACATACAATCTTATATGTAGTTTACATAATGTTTTGTAAGCCTAAATGGTGCTAAAAAATTAAAGTTGTAACTTTTCTAAGTATTTGCATTCCATGTAACAATTGAATAAATTGTATAAAAGATAAACATATATGGTATTATATAAACCAGTTGTATAATTTCGTCTCTACTAACAAAGCCACGTGTAACACCACAATTGTTTACAGGCAAATAAATGGATTTTAATGTGAGTTTCTTGTTTTTCAAATCGGTCTGATGCACTTTACCTTCCAAAAAGTATCTCTTAACTCTTTTTATGGGGGGACTGTTTAGTCTGATGTGTGCCAGAAGTCTGTTAATTTGCTTATTGTATTTAATTTGACTACTTAATATATGCACAAATAAGGCTCGAAAGTATGAAGGTTTTTTGTAAAACTTGCCGTTATAATTATAAATAGCTCAGACTTCACTTTAACTACCATGTTTCTTGGAACAAAATTAACAGGCAGTGCATAAGCAACTTTGAAATTAAGGGGGAAAATTTTAATATTTCAGCTTTGTAAAGGAGTTGGGTACAAAGGCTCCATGTTAACTCAGTGTGTCAAAATTGAAGAAAATATAAAACTTAACAAATTTTTTCCACAACTGTAGGTGCCATCTTTTCAAAACAAATTACTGGAAAATGTTCCGACTTGTTATATAAACATTTTAAGCTATAGGCACTGGAAAAGAAATACTATTGGCCAAAATATGTGTGGCTTAATACTCACAGTTTCTGAAATATTACTTTGCCTTTCTGTTAACTGCACTCTGGTTGGTTAAATTTTACTAATGTCACTGGCCAAGTGTGTTGATGTTGGCAACTAAACATAGGTCAGTAATTTCCAACAAGTGATGTACATCAAACTTGGGGTGCCAATGTGATCAATACATACTGAACTATAATGAACTAAAAACAGTAACTTTACCTTACTTACTTTATAAATAATGCTGTTCCTGCTCTATGGTTCTTGTATGTATCCTTGTCTGGCCACTTTCTCAAATGTATTTTGTGACTACCAACAGACTGTCATATTAGCAGACATACGTATAATACATATCTGATGACTTATGTCCTATGAGTAGAATTAATTTACTGACCAGGCAAAGGTACATACGAGAACCTATCATCCACAGAGCAGGAACAGCATTAATTATTTCACAGTCAACATAAAGGATTATCTCCCTGACTCTTCTGTGACTGAGTTTTCAAAGAGCATTGAACAGAACACTAGACTGGTGACACAATAAGTAAAATGTTACCCTATGGTTACAAGCACCAGATCTGATCACATACACTGTTATCTCTGAGTTATTGAATTAAAAAACAACAGCCAAAATGGCACTCTGAATCCATGCTATAAATGATTGGGCCAAGCCTACTCAGCAGCAATTGTGATTTGTAGCTGGTCAACTACAGCTTAAGTGTAAATTGGGCCTATACTGTATTAGTCAGCACAATAGTACTTCTCTGAATATATTTAGAGAAAAATAACTTAGAAAATGTATTTAATCCTGCTCCCAACAAGACACGTTACTGCTACAGAGGCTTTTTAATATGGCATGACTCCTTTGGCATGTTTACAAGTGTAAAGAAGCACCAATCTGTTTTATGGAATCATCACAGTACACCTATCACGATGTCCAATGGCATGATTGTATTTCAGTACAATGTAGGCTACGAAGAAGAGAAGCAAAAATTAAATAAATAAAATACATCAGTAGCCTAAGTATATATATATATATATATATATATATATATATATATATATATATATATATATATATAATATTATAGAAGGAGACCTTCCAGGTAGGAAAATGGTATAAAATAAAGATTTTTGACTTACCTAAAGTACAGGCTGGTCGATAGGAACACTAAACACACACAAAAACACACAACTATTCGAGCTTTCGCCACCAGTGGTGGCTTCTTCGGGAAAAAGAGGGAGGAAGGAGAGGAGAAAGGGAAGGATACGGGTTTTAAGGAAGTGGAAAAGGAGCCATTCCAATCCCAGGAGTGGAAGGACTTACCTTAGGGGACAAAAAGGAAGGTAAACAAATACACACACACTCACACATATCCACATCCAAACACACTTAGGCAGACATTTGTAGAAAATGTAGACATTTGTAGAAAATGTAGACATTTCTACAAATGTCTGCCTAAGTGTGTTTGGATGTGGATATGTGTGAGTGTGTGTGTATTTGTTTACCTTCCTTTTTGTCCCCTAAGGTAAGTCCTTCCACTCCTGGGATTGGAATGGCTCCTTTTCCACTTCCTTAAAACCCGTATCCTTCCCTTTCTCCTCTCCTTCCTCCCTCTTTTTCCCGAAGAAGCCACCACTGGTGGCGAAAGCTCGAATAGTTGTGTGTTTTTGTGTGTGTTTAGTGTTCCTATCGACCAGCCTGTACTTTAGGTAAGTCAAAAATCTTTATTTATATATATATATATATATATATATATATATATATATATATATATATATATATATATATATATATATATATATTAGCTCCAAGTAGGCCTCCAATATTTCACTTTAACTATTCATGGTATCAAATTTCAACTGGAAGATCTGTGTTCGCACTTCATTCACTATCTTACCATAGATCTAAAAAGTAAACCAATGACTTCAAAACCCAACTTGGACCTTAGGATATGCTTACAAGTAAATCTGTCACCTAATTCAAGATTTCGGGGGGAAGGGCCCAATATCACCCTAATTCCAAATTCAAAATGTTCAAATGTTTGTAAATCTATCAGACCAAACTGCGTGGTCATCAGTCCGTAACTTACAAACTACTTAAACCTAGGTAAACTAACCTAAGGACAAACACACACACCCATGCCCCAGGAAGGACTCGAACCTCCATGGCGAGCAACCGCGCGCTCCGCAGCGAGACGCTTTAGACCGCTCAGCTACTCCACTGTGGCCCCTAATTCCATAGCAGAAAATTTATAGGTATTGGACAAGGAGACAATGAGTATTTCACATTTATTTATCATCCATTTAATGTCACATACTGTAATGATTCCAATGAAACACTGTTCATTCATACACAGTTGCTACACCAAATTGCACACTTATGTTATCAGTGATGTCACATTAAAGTCGCGAGTTCTTCAAGAGTTGTCTTGAATCTTCAAGTTTCCCAGAGTAGCAAGTATTCATGGTGGGAACTGCATCTGGAAAATAAAGGGCATTATTAAACTTCTCTATAAATATTGATTAGTATATAATTCATCTCGACAACACAATTTCATATTTGTTTCAATTAATATAAAATTTAATCAAAAGTAACAAAAATTGTAAACTATATTTATTATGGACATTTGTTGAGATTTACTTTTCTCTGTTCACAACATAACTTTCATAACAACGAAGAGACGATAAGTTAGTTACTGGCGGATGAAACATTATAACAGTCCTATCTAACTCAATTTTTGTCAGTTCCATGGTAAATCATACGATAAATCACACAAGTCACCGCAGTTGTAGAAGTACGAAAGCCAGGAATCACTGCGATCATGGAATAGCGGAAAGAGCAGAAATCACGAAATAGCAGGAGTAGTAGAAATTGCGGAGAGATACATTTCGTAAATTCCTCAAACAGCATTTCTAAACCAAGAATCATGGTGATCTAAAAGTAGCAAGCCCGGAAATCACTGTTACCGGAAAATCGTGTTTAGCCAGCACCCCATAGGGGGTGCTGGTTTAGCCCATCTCTACAGTACTGTATAGCAGAAGCTATGCATCCTGTCGACCCAAGCTCCTCATTGGCTGAAACAACCATATAGTACGGTGCAATTAGACCTAAACCCAGACATCCAAAGTAAAAGTTTCCCTCCAGCACCAAAGTGTTCTACACAGCCCACATATTGTATGGTAAAAAGTTACACCAGTTTGAGCGTCGGGTTTGGGGGGAAGGGGGGGGAGAAGTTAGAAAATTAGCAGTTTTTTACAGTTTCTCTTAAATATTTAGAAAACTATGGGGTTTAGTGCGAAAAGTGTCTCAAGGTGCGCTACTTTTTAAGGGAAAAGAGGCTTCCACAGGCCTAGGCCATATCAACCTGTGGTACGGAGAAACCCACTCTGAATTTTCTCTGGACAATTCCGCACTAAAAATGAATATCTTTCCAACATAAATAATCTGTATTATAATTACGATATATAATGATATCATTTCTAACATAATGTTTTTAAAACTACAGCTTTTGGAGGTTTTCCTTTTGAAAAAAGGTATAACTGAATATATATTGCAACCATGTTTTATCAAAAGATTTGAAGTTAACTGAGTTCAATTGTACTATTGAATAAAAAGGTAGAATGTTAAATGTGACCTTAAATTAATGTAAGTGACTTATAAGTATTCAGTCGTCTTCAAACATGGCACCCTCCTCTTCTGAATCTTCGTCTGTGATATTCATGTCGCTTTCATCACATCCTAGGCCTGAGCAAATACCGCACATGGTTGAGCAGTTTAGACCACTCTTTCTGCACTCGCAGTTACGGACACATTCATCTTTACAAGTGCACGCTATGAGGGAAAGTAATTCCTGGGGAGCTGCAGGACGTACTGTTGTAATTGGTCTCAGGTGTTCACCAATCTTCTTCCACCCCCACTCAATCGGATTCTTCACCTCATTCAACCACTGTTGCACTTGGTGGTAGGTTCTAAGTGAATGTTGCCTGAAAGCTGCTGAAGTGGGGGGAAGTGCAGCCAACTTGAAAAGTGAATGTATAGACTGTTTTGCAATAGTCTGCAAGTAGCACTGGTAGCGGAAACAATCTAGATCTTCAGTGTTCTTGGCTCCAAACATGGCAAGAAGGAAATGCTCTCCAGCGTCAGCCACTGGGGGGTCAGCTTTTGGGTCATTGAAGACTGAAGTTTCGTACGAAGGGCGTTGCTGTCTTCCACTGGTGTATTTTTCCCCTTCTTGTAGACAGCTGATACAGTGTCACATCCAGTGAAGGTGTATATTGCTAATAGTACGCCTTTCATGTCCCCAATGACTCGCTGAATGTCAGAAGTAGTGTACACTTTGTCCTGCTGACTGCCTTTCTTTGGTAGGACCATTTGTTCTCTGGTGGAGCGTGGACAGTCAGCAATACTAATATGTCCGTGTCAACGGCAATTACGCAAACTTCAGCTCCTTTCTTAGCTTCTTCAATCGCTGTTGAAACTATTAATATGTCAGCGTCACCCAATGCTTGATGAACTGTGCAACCACCTCTTTGCAAGTGTACTGTAAGGAGAGAAATGAGCCCCAGTTTGTTCTTAGCATTAGCGAGAAACTCACTCTGATTAATATTTACGTTGATTGAGTCTTCTACTTTCACTTCAATGCTGGTAGAACGTGATCTGCATAGGTGTTCATCTTTTGTGTTTCCTTGCTCGTACAGTTGCTGGGCCATAATGAGCAATTATGTTTATTTGTTTATTTATTAGCCTTTCAGCATGTTCACCACGCAATTGGCTTCGTCATATAGGGTTTTACATATACATTTTATCTTTTTTAGATTACAAATTGATCACATAATTTACACATCATTACAGTTTTTCTTTTACATAGATAATTATGTCATTATACATCTTAATTACTATCAATCTATGAATTTAATTTAATTGTGCATATTCTCTAAGTTACTTTGGAGGTATTCTTCAACTGAGTAATAAGGCGTCTTTTTGAACCATACCTCTAACACTGTTTTAAAATTACTTAATGTAAGGATTTTTACAGACTGTGGTAGCTTATTATATAATTTAAGACCTAGTTGTTTGTGGCTATTGTGTATCAGGGACAGTCTTGAATATGGAATATCTAACATAGTACTGTTTCTAGTATTGTGTGTATGTACATCCAATCTGACAGTAAATTTATGTATATTTTCTTTTATATGAAGTAGACAGTAGTAC
Organism: Locusta migratoria; assembly: GCA_026315105.1. NCBI lineage: Eukaryota > Metazoa > Arthropoda > Insecta > Orthoptera > Acrididae > Locusta > Locusta migratoria. The sequence goes on from CM048747.1 coordinate 112,594,003, forward strand.
ATGTAGAGACTTGGGAGTGTCATTATACTGAGCTCACTGAAGTGTTTCCTACAGGATTCTCTAGGTCCCAGCCCTTGTATACATCTAATTGCTTTTTTCTGCAATTTGAAAATAAGGGATGTGTCTGGTGCATTTCCCCATAGCAATACTCCATACTGCAACTGTGACTGAAAGAATGCATAGTAACAGAGAATCAGTAATTTTTTGCTTACACACTGCCTTAATTTATACAATAGAAAAATCACACGTGCGAGTTTGCTAGATACATTTTTTATTTGATCATCCCAAGAAAGTCGTTGATCTATTTTAAGGCCCAGCAGTTTAACACATTGATTGTCTTCTTTTCGTACCTTTAAGTTAAAATATATTTCCTCAGTTTTTGTAGTATTTATACATAACTGATTGGCTTTACACCACTGATTACTTTTTTCATATAGTTGCTTATTTTTGTCTTTCACTACCTGTTTATTTTCACCAGATATAATCATTGTCATATCATCTGCATACAGCACATTTTTACAGGATATATAATTTGGAAAATCATTAATATTGACAATAAAAAGGAATGGTCCAAGGACAGACCCTTGTGGGATTCCTCTCTTAATTGTCATTAATTTTGACCTCTCATTGTTAACATATACTAGTTGTTGCCTGCAGCTCAGATAAGATTTAAATAAATTTAATGTTTGGCCTGCAACACCATAGAATTCTAGCTTTTTTACAATAATCTCATGTGATACGGAGTCGAAGGCTTTACTTAGGTCTATAAGTGTAGCACATATGGTCTGCTTCCTTTCATAACCATCATGAATTGCAGTTATCAGACTTTCGACAGCTTTTATGGTTGAGAGGTTTGATCTAAATCCAAACTGACTTTCATTCAGTAAGTTATTATTTTCAAAATACTTGTATATCTGTACATGCATGCAGCTCTCTATTATTTTAGAAATTATAGGGACAATTGATATTGGTCTATAATTTTCTGGTTTATGTCTGTCACCCTTTTTGAATATTGGAATAGTAACTGTGATTTTAAGGCATTCGGGAAAAATCTGTAATCTGTGTATTGCTCGCAAATCTGTCTGAAGGTAGCCGGGCGTCGCCAGACAACACGGTGAAGGAGGTGGCCTCCATCAATGATGTAGGACACTTCTTCTGAATCTGGGGTGATTGATGATTGAATTGACTCTGGAACCAAAGCAGTCACCATTGAAGATTTGCTTCCCATCCACAATGTGAACATTGTAGTCTGCATTATCGTCAACAAACTGCACGTATCCTTTCTCAATTCTTGTGCTTTCTTGGGAATCGATTGATCTCTCATATTTTAAAACATCCTTGTAAGGTACACAAACACCCAAATTGCACAGGATATCGATCAAGACCTCTGAGCCAAATTTTCTGTTCAATGAAACAACAGTTCCAAGTTGGATAGGGGAGAAAAATGATCTTGGACGTGCAGCGCTTATTATACTGTGGCATATTGAAGTTTTTTTCCTTTCAGTAATTTGTTTCGTTCTTTGAAATTTTTCGGGTGTCTGTCTTTTAGAAGTAGGTTGTATGATTTCAGTTATCAAGACACTCAGGACTTCAGGTACCAGTTCATCTCCTCCTTTACAAATTTCTTTAGTTGTTGGAAACTGAGAATAGTCGTAGCTTTTCGACTTTCTCATGTCGAATAATAGTTGCTGCAGTTTTGACCACTCTCAGTTCCTCCTGGGCGTCTTTAGAGTTCCGATTTCTATATCAATTATCTGTTAAAATTTTAGTAAATGCTCCAGAAAAACAAATCACATTTCTTTTCCCTGATAATTCTGTAAAGTTCAAGCTATTACCGTAGCGCTGGATAAGTTTTCCTTTCAAATGTTTGTCAGTGTATGGCTCAACTTCGGGACAAAATTGAAGGAACTTAGTTTGTAATTCTTCAAATGCGTACTGACATTCATCATTTTCTTCCAAATAATCACATAGCTTTTCAAAAGCATCTTCCCTTTTGGCATCACAGCTTGACCCACCTTTGGTTGTTGCCGCTCCTGTTTTGGGCTGTGATGAACCTGGCTTTCGAAATGTCTGGTAACAGTGCCAGTGGTATCTCCCATCAGAACTAATGAGGTCTACGACCTGAGAAAGCCAAACAGTTACCTCATCTCCCCACTTGTCATGCCTGTTATTTGCTTCCGTTCGGATGCTTTCAATCATTTCAAGTTTCTGCACTAAGCCCCACTTTTCTTGAGCTGGGTTTCTGCATTTAGATACATCTACACACTTGCGACCACAAAGAAAACATATGGTTTTAAAATAAAATGTTTCACGGGGAATCTTTGCTGGAGGTTCTTTTTCATGTTGAGGTGGCTTTGGGCGTAATATACAACTTTGTCGACACTTACTATGTACTTGAAGCGGACAGGAATTGTCTTTAACACCATCTTCACGAATTTCACTGCACTGTATTATTTTGTCCACCGCCTTCCTAGTCTGAGTAATTAGTTCACCACCCTTGTCCTTACATGGCTTCAACACACACTCCGCCATAATTCACACACTTTTAAGTGATTATCACATAGTTCGCACAGTATTCTAAAGACGAAAGATTAAAAAAATGACAGCAGAACTTGACTATAAATAACACTCACAAACGCACTCAACTGGTCTCCCACTACGACTGAAGGGAAGACAGTGGATGACAGACAGGTCCCGGCTGCAGGTAGTCGGCCGGTCCCTTACCTGTACCGCCCCTACAACACGCCCTACGCTCGGCGCATCTACTAAGCCGGTTCTCGTTACCAGTACAGTATTTATACGCTTATGACCCTCTGTGGTGCCTCTTAGCCTCTTTCGGACTACAGTTCGCTTGAAGAATATGACTTTTTAATAAAACTGTTTAGTTATGTCTGTATAATTTTATTTTTTCCAAAAAAAAAAAAAAAAAAAAAAAAAAAAAAAAAAAAAAAAAAAAAAAAAAAAAAAAATCGAAAAAAATCCAAAAATTTCTACATTTTCACCCTGCGTAACTCTGTAACCGTTCACATTAGCTAGATTATGTACCAGGGCCGGCGCAAGCCCAAGTGCCGCCCCGTGCGAGCTGCTAAATTGCCGCCCCCCCCCTCCAGGCCGTTTTTTTGTTATAAAATGTTTGTGTAATTTTATTTAAACAAATCTACTAATCTGTAGGAAAAGTCAGCAGTCAATCGCAATTATTGTTTGTTCTTTTCAGATTTACCCAGGTTTCGGCCACTGAGTGCCCAGTTTCAGAGTTTTTAATATATGCTTACATCTAAACCGTCATGTTGACGCCAATAATAAATAATAATTAAAAAAACCGTCATGTTGACAGTTACGTTCAGCACGACGGTATAGATGTAAACATAAAGCATTGAGAATAGCCACTCTGTGCCAGAAATCTATGAAGATATGGGAAATAAAAACAGTTGAAACGGCCAAAGAGCCGGGCGGAAGACAATGGAGAGAGGAAGAATAAGGAGATGGAATAACATAATAACGCAATAAATACATACTCGGGAACCAACGGGTACTGATGCTAGTCGAAATATATTAACTTACTGCACTGCGGTTATTCATTTCAAAGAACTGACACTCGCCATCTGTCGTAATTTGTATGTGTCAGTTCTTTCGTGTCTGATTATGGAATAAGGGGCAACAAATTAGTCAACGCCATATCATTTCACTTTTCTTCGCTTTATTTTCATTCTAGCTACTGGGGTGACGCGTGTTTATTTGTCGAGTTGCCAATTTTTTAAGTAACAGATCATAGGAAAAATAAATTTTTCTATTCTGCATTCTTGAAGGAGAAAAATTTTAACTTATGAGTAACGTGCATGCTTCATACTAATTGTAGGTTATATGAAAAGCACTTACCTATTACATCCCAAGTTGCAAAAAATTAGGACGCAATGAAACTGCTTCTGACCAATCTTGACTCTCTCGGCCAACTATCGAAACGATTTCTGTAGTATTCGTTGTAGAGAACGCAACAATACATATTGTCTGGAAAGGCGAAGTGGTGACGCGGCAGTGCCAGGAACTACAATGAATAACTTTAATATTCGGACACACTGATATTTCAATCTTGGAACATCACAACTTTATTTATAACAAAACAAACAAAACAGATAACCAGTTATTACATTACGTGATGTGTCTTGTAAGTAATAATATAAATTTTATTAAGATACCTTACATAACTTTCTTAATAATACACTTTAAAAACAACTCGGTCCTATATTCGCGTTACTTTAATTCGGACACTTTGCAGAACTAAGTATTTCAATACAAAATTTTATGGAAAATAAATGTTTCAATATCTTTTTGGGTAGCCATTCTGTTTTATCACTTCTTTCAAACGCTGCGGCATACTGCTAATGATATTTTTTTAAAATAGTCCGCACGTAGACGGTCCGATTCTTCTTTTAGTCGACGCTTCAGACGTTCTTTGGAAGATATTGGTGTACTTCTAATACGTCGCTTCAGTTCTCCGCACACATTCTCAATCGGGTTGAGGTCTGGTGACAGAGGTGGTAGTTGTAGGACTCTGGGGGAGTTGTACAACAAATATTGCTCCACATTGCGAGCCTAATGTTTCGGGTCATTGTCCTGATAAAATTTGAAGGTGTTTGATATCCCATGGTTTCAGCACTTTTTCGTAAATTGTTCTTTAATATGTTCAAGTAGATATATTTGTCCATAGTATTGTCGACGAACACCAATCTTCCCGGTCCAAATGTCGATATACAGCCCCAGAAAAGGACGCTGCCACCTCCATGATTTACAGTTGGTTTAATTTTTGTGACTGTAAAGTCCTCATTCTTCTTCCGCCACACCATGCTTCGTCCTTCCGACCCACAAACGTTAAATTTACTTTCGTCGGAAAAAATGACGTCATTCCACCAAATTGCATCCTTCGTAATAAACTCCCTAGCAAAGTCCAAGCTTTTCTGTCGATTCTGTTGATTCACATACGGTTTCTTCCTAGCCACTCTTCCATTGTATCCACTTTCTTTCAATGCTCTGCGAATCGTTTGAGGATGTACCTTCTTGCCAGTCTCGTTTAGACGCTCACGTGCTAATCTCGGTATATACTGAGTGTAGGATCCTACTTTATTTTTCGTATTAGCTTCCTCTTGTCACGACCATTCAACTTCTGTGGCTGGCCCATTTGTGGTATGGAGTCCATACGGTCGTCGCTTTTGAAACGCCTGACAATATCTGCCACAGTACTCTTACTCAAGTTGAGCATGGCAGCAATTTGTCGATATGATTTTCCTTTCGCATTGTGAAAAATCGCAAGTTGTATCTCAAAGCTGGTATTAGCGGTGGCCGAGGGGACTGAGGCGCTTCAGTCACGGTCTGCACGGCCACTACGGTCGGGGGTTCGAATCCCCCCTCGGGCATGGATATTTGTGCCGTCCTAGTTCGTAAGTAGTTCATAAGTAGTTTGTAAGTTTAGGGACTGATGACCCCGTAGTTAAGTCCCATAAGCTTTACAAACATTTGAACATTTTTTTTGCTGGTATTAGCTTTGCGTGGCATCGTACCGTCTGGACAGTCAACCGCGTTTGTAAACACACACCTGCCCTCTGACGAAGCAGGCCTCCTCACCCAACACCTTCTAGAGTATTTTAGAAGGTGTTGCCTCACCCCGGCGTGAAAGGTGACAAGTGGGACACTGCCATCTGTCCGGATATTAAAGGAACGTGAGCATCTAAGAGTGGTTTACATTAATCGCATTCTTAACAACTGTTTTGCGTTATGTAAACAACGTTCATACTGTTATTTCCAAGACATGTACCTTCATTTAATACTTGGTTATATTATATTTTTGTTTGTTCAGAATACAGTTATAACGCAGCAAACTAAAAATATCTTAGTGTCCGAATATTAAAGTTATTCACTGTAGGTCACGTGACGAGGTACAGTGAGGCTACGGTTAAACTAGCGCCCAAGAAGAAGACGCAAGAAGCTCGCAATAAGTATGTGACCGATGATGTGGATAAATGTATTATCAGGCAGTAATTTTTATAGCATTACGAACAATAGAAAGAAACACGAACTTTGCGAAAACTGCGCAACTTTTGTCAAACAGAAATGAGCTTCAAAGCTAGCAAGGAAACCCTTAAATTGATAGATCTGAAGCATTGAATTAAAATTTGTGGTGCGGCCGGGAATCGAACCCGGACCTCCATGCTTACTAGGCAGACGTCTTTTTTTTTGGAGATCTATGGGTCGCGGTCGTTCGTTTAGTTTGTTCGTGGTTGTTCGGTGAATGGTTTAACCGTTAGACTACCACATCACTAACGATTAAGGCGCCTCGGAATAGTCTATGTACGATTTCCCTCCACAACACAAACTTTAATTCAGCTTCTTTGTTCCAAAGATAATTGCCACTACTGCCAAGGCTCTCCATGCAGCGGAATAGCACCTCAGCAATGGACATGGTGGAACAATCCTGTTACGGTGATATAAATATCAATTGATAGAAATATAGAATCCCAGAGACGGATTTACGTCTCAAATATGTCAAAGACACTATTGATAGATCTGAAGCATTGAATTAAAAATTAAATGTTCAAATGTTTGTCAAGCTTAAGGGACTTAACTACGGGGTCATCAGTCCTTAAACTTACAAACTACTTATGAACTACCTACAACTAAGGACGGCACAAATATCCATGCCCGAGGGGGGATTCGAACCCCCGACCGTAGTAGCCGTGCAGACCGTGACTGAAGCGCCTCAGTCCCCTTAGAAGTAATGTTCTGTCTGTGGATTTTCGTTTCACAAGATGTCAAAATTAACGTTTTGTTTCGCTTGGACGAGAAGGCATTGTTGCTAAAAGACCATACTTTCTCAGGTTTTCATCAGAACCAAAGCCACCAGTAGTTTACTTAGACGAAACATGGATTCACACGCATTATACAGTAAATAAATGTTGGCAAAGATAGTGTGTGAGTAGTATTGTCACACAAAAGTGCTAGTCAGAGTTTGTGTTCATGCAGGCGGAGACAGGTGTTTCAGGGCTCAAAAACCAAAACGTCCGACTATCACTCAGAAATGGATAGCAAAAATTTTCAAAAATACGTCGAAACCTAACTTACGCCAGGCTTACTGTCAATGTCTTTATCCCTTGTAATTACTCACAGCGTATTTACCCTTTCGGAATACTTCTAGCCATTGTAGGTGGTCGCGGTGGAGTAGCCGAGCGGTCTTAAAGCGTCTCGCTGCGGAGCGCGCGGTTGCTCGCCGTGGAGGTTCGAGTCCTCCCTGGGGCATGGGTGTGTGTGTTGTCCTTAGGTTAGTTTACCTAGGTTTAAGTAGTTTGTAAGCTACGGACTGATGACCACGATAAATTTACAAGAATTTGTTTTTTTTTAAAAAAAAGAACTTGTAGTTGTTGAACATTATTTGACTGTAGTAATGTTCAACGATTTTTTTTTCCATAGCGCGAGAAGAATAAAACACTCAACTGCCATCGAAGGGATTAGCAAAATTGCTTCAGGCTTAACATGTAAACGCAGTATCGAACATTGCATTCGAATTTCCAAATTAGAGTTCGTCTCCTGCAAAATTAGTAGTGAGTTAACGCACGGCGCGTAACACGCTGGCAGCGCTCCACTCATAAGAATGTGCGCCAGACTGCTTCCCTTCCGGCGTAAACACGACGGCGCTGCCACAGTGGCAAGGGAGAAATTAGCCCTCCTCCCTCCCCTTGTTTAACAGCGGCTGCCGACAGGTAGTCGAGGCGCCATGCCACAGTTCACGAAGCCGCTCCCTTCGAGGTTTGGTTTCGAATCCCCTCTTGGGAATGAATGTTGAGTTTGTACTACAGAAAAAAAGGGGGGCGGTAGATTTGCCGCCCCGTGCGGCTGCACATTTCGCACGTGCCTTGCGCCGGCCCTGTTATCTACTGAACAATTTTTGTTCACAATTCAATGTAGATTATTTTTGTATTTCGCACATTTCGCGCCAAATCGCATAGTTTTGTAAATATTTAAGAAAAGCTGAAAAAACTGCTAATTTTCTAACTTCTCCCTCCCCTCCCCCCAAACCCGACGCTCAAAATGGTGTAACTTTTTACCAAACAATATGTGGGCTGTATAGAACAGTTTGGTACTGGAAGGAAACTTTTACTTTGGATGTCTGGGTTAGGCCGTTTTTTGAGCTAATTGCACCGTACTAATAGACCAATCAGCGTCGCGACTAGTGGATCGCCAGACGCAGGTGACAGGTGTGCTTCATGCACACAAGGATTACACATGACGTCATTTTGAAGTCACTTCCAAGTGATGCTAGCGCTTCCCTACTCGCAAGTGATCACGGTAGCAGAGTCTAACATAGCATGACCGTAGAGACATCTATCGGCCGATCGGGTGTCCTCCTACGCTGATTCAGTCGCCTATGGGAGAACCGAGGACTTGCCAAAGCTGGCGGTAGCATGACCGCAGAGACATCTGTTGGGTCGTTCTGTAGTTGTTGGGAGGAATTAATGGCCGGCCATAGTTTCGAAGGCAGCGCGTCATCCTGCCATCGGTCGGCCATTCTAAGTAACATTGAAGCAGACATGTTGAGCCAATTGTGCCTCACTATTCCCAGTTTTGCAGGAGAAAGTTAGAAACCATTACCGTTTGCTGGCGATAATTTTTTTTTTTTTGACATGTACACAGTAACGGATTCCCGACAATGTATAATTTTTGGTAAGCTCGGATCTGTTACTCTGAGCTTATTAACGCAGTGTAAAATATTCGAAAGTCTAATGGTGGGGTTATGTAATTATTGGCACTTGGCAGTGCGTTGCGCAGTTCTGACTTCTGTTCGAACTTCGTGTAGTTCTCAGCCAGATATACTAGAGCTGGACAAAACAATTTTTTTTTCGTATTAAATATCTAATGTTTCTCCAATTTCATCACTTTTAATCTCTTTTTCAAGGCTATTAAAAGGTGGTAACATTTTTATCTGTTACTGTACCGTATCAACAAGGAATGGAGTGGTCATTTGCAACCTGTCTCTTATAATCACATTAAATGTAATTTCTACTTATGAAAGATTCACATTTTTTTTTCCTTTGAATTTTAGCCGTCAGTAATGAGGTGCAGTAGATCTGTTCTAGTAACAAATATTTTGTTTATCAATGGATCATATCTGGCAGTGATACCAGATACGTCACGTATGCACTGTTTTAAACAAAATGTACAGTTTTTCATATAGTGTTGCCCGTCTTTTACTTTAGATGTACTTGTACTTTCTATGAAGTTAGTTCTGAGCAAAGCGACAGCCCACTAACTTAAACATTTCCCGCGTATCGTTGGCAGATAAGCAGCGCCAGTCATTTATTATCTGAGTGTTCGAACAGTTCGATACTGTATCGAGTTATCTGCTGTATCGGGAAATCCCGAACATGTTCGAACGCGTGTATCATTTGACCAGCTAGTTTTTTTATCGGTTAACTCCCAGATGGCATTGCTACAACATACTGATACCAGATACCAATATAGTGCGTTAAAACTACTTTGTACTTGACAGCTAGCCGCGTGTGTGTCCTTGAGAGGGTGAAGCCAACCCCACGGCGAGTTCAACCCCCCCCCCCCCCACCCAGCATAGTTGCCACTACTTCCTCGTTAGCGGTCAGTAGCTAGCTGCTAATACGTGGTGTTGTACGCGTCGTGTCGTGAACTCCGTGTTATATTGCCGTCTACTTGTGCGCTCGCGCGTGTGTGTGTTAGATTACTGCAGTGTCCTGTACGTACGAAATGTCCGAAAAAAATAAGCGGGGTCGTCCTAGAATCCACAGTCCGAAATCATCTTTGAAAAAAGTCGGACAAGGAATATCATTACGAGGACAATCGCGTGAATACGTGTGCAACGCAAGACAATATTTTGAGATGGAAAGGGAGAATGGAGGGCCTCTTATTTCTATTAATAAGGTTGTCGAGAGGACTGCAGCGGCATTAGGCAGAACAACCGTTATTAATATAGGAAAGGAACAAAATGAAAAACTGAATGCACATTCATCCCTCAAATCTTAATTCGAAACTGCCAAGTCTAAGAACTCCGGAAAAAAAAAAAAAAAAAAAAAAAGATGTGTCGAGAAACGTGTGACCAATCTTGATTTTTTGGAGGAGTTTTTGGCGTATCCTGACTAAGAGAAGGGATAGATTGATAGGACATATTCTGAGACATGAAGGAATTGTCAGCTTAGCATTAGAAGGAACCGTGTGGGGTAAAAATCGTACAGGGAGAGCGAGGGACGAAACAGTAAGCAGATTCAAAAGGTTGTAGGTTGCCGAATGTATTCTCAGATGAAGAGACTTGCACAGGACAGAGTAGCATGGAGAGCTGCCAGTGGCGGCTGGTGACCAGAAAAGTGCACTTTTTTCACCAGTTGCCCACCTCTCCAGTATGGCAGCTCAACGCATTCCGAAAAAATCGCTATTGAGCCAAGAGATCATAGATGTAGAAGAATAAAAAAACTCTTCCCTTTTCCAAATAGGATTTAATAATGAATCTAATTCTGCACTAAAATTAATCAAGGCCAGGATTGGAAGATGATTCAGTCTCATCGTGTCCTGTGATGGCAAGTTCATAAGAACCACAGGAACGAATACAATTAATTATTAGATTTAGTGTGTACTTATTATCTGTAACCTTTTGATTGTGTAATGACACGGACTTTCTCTAGCCCTGACTAATCAAGTGGCTATATTTACAGTGCCTGGACTTGCCAGATTCAAAACATTATTGACATGGACCGAAGAAAGTTCGTGTTTCCTTATTTTATCTTGAAGGTGTTGAATGTCAACGACTCCTTGTTTACTCCAGGAAACTCTCCTCAAAATAATAAACAAGGAAAACAAAATAAGGTGTTTTTCATATCACAGCCACACATTCATACTTGCTGTACCGTTCCGAGTTAAATTTTATGTTGAATTGACGACTTTTCGTTTTAACATCTGTGAAATTCTCAAACTGGGAATCGGTCTACCTAGCCTCTTGATTTCTAATTTCTATTCAAACTTGCGTAAATTAAAGCGTTTTCAGAAAGCAAGGAAATTACCTGATTCATTATTTCACCTGTTCACTTGAGCTTCAAAACTCACTATAAAACACGCTAAACAACAGACAGAACGCACAATTACTTCGCTTGCAGCTACACGTGAACCGGTTAAGAAGGCTCGAAAAGCCCGCTTCGTTCGAAGGGCGGACGACTCCGGTTGTCTTCAGGAGAGTTCGGTCTCTGTTTCTGCGGCTGACGGGGTGGCTCGGCCGCGATGTGTATACACTCAAGGCGGCTATAGGGGAACACTGTTGCCAAGCGTCGCCCCCGCATCCCGCACACCCCCTGAGACACCCTGGTCGGCGTTTGCAGGCCGGCTGCAAACCCAGCCGCTGTCGGCGAAGTTCGGTCCACTCGGGAGTGCTCGGTGCGTAACAGCCCGGGCGTTTCAAAAGAGATAAATGGAGCGCTACTTCTCCACCTGCATAGAATTTCTAAACAGCAAACGGAATTTAACAATATTATTATTCCTGGAGGTAGCGCTAACCTGCAAACCTATACAGGAGCCGCCACTGAGAGCTGCATCAAACCAGTCTGCGGCCTGAAGACCGACCACAACAACAACAGTATTATTTTATTCCCTCTAGGAATTTTTCTGCAGGTATCTGACTTTTACATAAATATAGCGCCTTTGAAAGTAGGATCTGACTTTAAAAATTAAATTTTGCTTCTTGCATACAAGGATTGTATTACAAAATCCAATAACTGTGGATCACTATTAGTGATTGACCTACCGGTACTATAAAAAGGTTGCCTTGTGCAATTTTGAAAGCAACAACTGATCACTGCTTCGTTTTAATTACGAATAGTTTTCATATTCATTGCTTCTAGCATAATAACTCTAGCACCAGCCTTATGTTTGCACCCTGGGCACTTTGCAGACTCTTCCTATCAACTTAATGTGTTAGAATACGTAACCTTTCATGGAATTAGACAATTTACATCATTGGTTACGTTTGGTCATGAACAACATTTTAGTTTATCAACATTTACATTAAATAGTAGATAATTAGTACCAATCAACGACGAAATTTATGAGAAAATATATACCACAATTTACATTTTTGGATTGAAGGAATTGGACAAACCAAATTGAAGTAAAACAAGATCTTAAAAGGGAAACTGGTGTCTGGAATTATTAAGAGCTTTGTTTAACGATTTGACATAATTTCATTCAACATAATTGATGTTTTTAGATATGCATTATTTGATTAATGAAACACTGAACAAATTATGCATGTTGTTATGCTTCTATTAAATATTGTATGTATTCTTCTTTATGTATGCACGTTGATGAAACCCATATCATATAAATGATAAATGGTGAAGAAATAAATAAACATATAAATTTACATGACGTGCATTGAGTACTTCTCGAAATGAAACATTTACGTTCGTAATGTAGGCTATTTCTGTTGTTTAACTGCCTCTCTTGCACTGATTGGCTTTAGGTGAAAGCTGTAATTACCACGAAAGTCCTAGGTTAGAGAGCCTGTATAGGGAGAGAGTGGCCATACGAGAAACCACTCCTGATTGGCTGAGAGCACAGGACGCCATGTTTTTACTAGATTTGGCGAGCTTTACATGTGTGTGGATAGCTACAGCGTGCGTTTTTGTACTGTGGTGTGTATTAGAAGCTTCTGCCAGCTATTTCACTGTACAGTTAGGTACAGATTGAATTACGGTAGCCACTGCTTCACTTTTGCACATGTATTGTCAGTTCTGAAACTTCCTGGCAGATTAAAATTGTGTGCTGGAACCCTAACTGGAACCTGGGACCTTTGCCTTTCGCGGGGAAGTGCCTTTCACCAGGAAGCGCTCTAGAAGGTGAGGTACTGGCAGAAGTGAAGTGGTGAGGACAGACCGTGAGTCGTATTGGGATAGCTCATTGGTAGAGCGCTTGCCCGCGAAAGGCAAAGATCCCAGGTTCGAGTCCCGGTTCCGGCACACAATTTTAATCTGCCAGGAAGTTTCATATCAGCGCACGCTCCGCTGCAGAGTGCAAGTTTCATTCTATTGTCGGTTCTATTTACGTAAATTAACGTGTTGCTCGTTGGTCATTGACGATAACCTTAGAACTTAATGGCAATTTTTAAGATTAAATGTTGATTTGAAGTGATTTACTGAGTGTAACTAATAATATCTATTACATAATCATTAAGGACTGTCAAGAGAAATGTCTTCTTGTTCCTCTGTTGGCTGTAAAGCCGAAGTGAAGATTGGTATGTGGTGCTTGTGTTAGCAAGGCATGAGGTCATACGGGAACAGTGGGCAATGAAAGTTAACCAAGAAAGTGGGTACCGTTAAGGTGTCTTATGGAAATCAACGAATTATTCCTGCCTGTGAGAAGTGAGTATTTTCTGCTTCTCGTGCCCAAAGCAAGAAAGGCACTGATAAAATTTATTAATAGAACTGCCGCCTCTGAAGTTCCCATATGGTGTAGTACTTGCATACTGGATTCATAATTAAAAGGTCCCGAGTTCGAATCTCGTAAATATTTTAAATGATTTTTTCTAATTTTTTGTTAGTCCATGGTTCTGGTTTTTGACATATCGTGCTACAAGGTATCAGAGGCGGCTAGTGCCTACGTTTGCAGGTTTCCGCTACCCCCAGGAATAATAATATTGTTAAACTCCATTTACTGTTATAGATTCTATGAAATGAGAGAAGTAGCGTTTAGTCTTGTGTAGTTCGCGAATGAACTAGTTTGGAAGAGCGCTCCCACAGGCGAACTACACGAACTAGTTCACAGATCCCTCGCCTCTTAGTTCGTCTGCTCCTTTCCCGAATACTGATGGGGAACAGCGAGAGGACGCGAGAGCACGCAGAATCGCCAGTTACCATCATTTCGAGCTAATATGCAGCTCAGCTGTAGTTTCATAGTTCACTGTCACAAATTTTCTTTTCTAAGGTGTTCACTGTAAAGAAGTAAAGAGAACTCAAACTTAACATCCTTTGCATGATACTGTTGACAGCTCGCGGCGTAGAATGTTGAGGATAACGTCGTATAAGCGACACTAACACTATAAAGTAACGAACCCGTATAGAATTGAAACTTCCTGGCAGATTAAAATTGCGTGCCGGAACTGGGACTCGAACCTGGGACCTTTGCCTTTCGCGGGCAAGCGCACTACCAACTGTGCTATCCCCACATGACTCACGATGCCGCCTCACAACTTTACTTCCGCCAGTACCTCGCTTCCTACTTTCCAGACTTCACTTTCGTTCCGTGTATAATTAATTAGCTGCAAAACTGTAGTTTACTGCCTGTCATCAGAATGTAAAGGTTGAAACCCAGTGTCATCAATGTCGCTAGTGTGAAGATCAAAAATTTCTTCCATTTCATTTGTTAATACAAAATCAATTTCTGTAATAAGTGTGAGGTTGACCGGACTTGCTTAACTTTCGATGCAACTAAGGTGGCCACCCCTCCGAAACAAAGGATTGGATTCGCCCAGCACCGAAGACAAAAATGAGTTTCTGTGCGTGAGAACTTGGTTGAGAGGGGGGGGGGGGGGGGGAGGGTTGACTAGTGACTTCCCTCAGCACCTGTTTGCACAAAGTCCCCAACGAACAAAGTTTCAAAATTAATATTGTTACATAATAATATGTAAATTTTTTTGATATGTAAGTTGATAATTAGAAGAATGAAGAATATTTAAAGAATGATGATATTAAGCACAAAAAATGAATAAATACGTTCTCATTCAGGACTCATGATTATTTTTTGTGTGTCTAATTGTTAAGCAACAAATTAGAAACGTTTCTTTTGTTAATGTTATAGGTACATAATAGTAGTATTTTTTGTTGATCACTTCCAAAACTTTATAAAAATTAAAAAGTCTTTATAAAAGTGCATTTTTATTCACGATAATAGACGCATTTAGCATATTTTGTAGGTAATGTTCCTTCAATGACCTATTAAATAAATAAAGAAATCTATTTTAAAAATAAAATACTCAGAGTACTCTGTATGCAAACTAGTTGAATGCCATTGTATCGCCCATTCCTGTAAGTAACTGGTTTATTTGCTCAAGTATTTGATGTCTAATTGCCCAAAAATACGGGTAATAGCACACGCTTGGGCAACACTGATTATTATACAAAAAAAAGCTGTCATAACAAAAGAAAGAGCTCTTTTAGTAGCGGTAGCAAAATCCAAAAAGAGCGGACGAACTAAAAAGAGCGAACTACTTCGCGGCCGAGCTGCGAACTAAAAGGAGAGATACCAGTCGCGAACTAAGATATGCGCGATTGGTCGAGAAATAAAATATGCGCGATCGGCCGTGAACTAAAGCACATGTAATCGGTCGCGAACTAAAACATGCGTTACCGGTCGCAAACTATTATGCCAAACGTATCTCGCTTCTTACAAGGAAAGTACATGGGCTCGAATAAACACATCTGTATGAACGTTTGGTTACAGGATCTCTACGTACACCTCAATGTGCTGGTGGGTGTAGTTTTTCTCCAAAGCTCTGCAACTATGCTCTAGATAGCACTGTAGATGTAATTGCAGACACGATACGTAATGCAGATATCTTAACTATAACTTATGTAATAATCATCGTACATGTTCTCTAGCGAATTGTCATCAAAAGGCGTGATGATAGTTGCAACTTTAACCTTCTTTCCGAAAGACTGTTGGTATTCACTGCCACTGCTTCCATCACTTCTTCCCGCACTTACCGTAGCACTACCGCTTGCAATGAGTTGTTTTGTTCGTCATTATCATTCCTATTATCATTATTATGAGTTTGTAACAACCGTATCTAACTTATGCTCATATTTCTGTACCATAACAGATACGAGAAAGCATGCAAATGATTCATCTTCTACAGTAATACCATCTTCACGAAGAAGGGTTCTTCATAACTTTATCTCAACTAATCGCAATACCTTTGCAGCATTGATTAGCAATCGCCGCCCCATCTGATGCTTCACCACACAAATAACATCACAAAACGCAACTTTGGAGGCATATTGCACCGCTCCTACTGGCGAACCGACAGGTCAAAGTGCAATGCGGTATGGCACACGCAGAGGCCTCTAACGGACGACTGCAGAGTTTTGCAGATGTGGGAGTATCACTAGTGCAATAAGGGATCTTTACATATCTCTCATACGATTTTGGTGCATATGTGTTTGCTCGAGCCCAAGTACTTTCCTTGTTAGTTCGTTGGATTCTTTTCTGAAGACCGACGGGCAATAACGAGAGGGCACGCAGCAGAATTAAAAATCACATGTTTGCCTTCTGCTGATGAGAGCCATTTCAAGGTGAGCGTCTGCCTGCTAGATTACACAGTTCAGTGCTACAAAATTTCTTTTTTGAAGTATTCTGCACTCGGAAATATCTGACTAATAAATTCCATAATGACAAGATATAGAGATAACTCTAAATTTAAATGCGTGAAATTTGCGACAAACTGTTTCTTTTGGTTTCCGTGATATTGTTAGCGGCTCAAGCAGAAAGCGCATGAAGCAGCTGGTGGGGGAACTTCTCCCTCCACCTCCATGTACAGACCACGCCGCTCAGCCATCACTGAAAGCGAACAAACTAAAAGAACGAACTAGTTCGCGAGCTATTATGCGCAAGTCTAGTAGCGCTCCATTTATCTCTTTTGAAACGCCCGGGCTGTTAAGCACCGGCAAGTCCCGAGTGGACCAAAATTCGCCGATAACGGTTGGGTTTGCAGCTGACTTGCAAACGCCGACTAGCGTGTCTCAGTGGGCAACAGTGTTCCCATATAGTCGCCTCGAGTGTATAAACATCCCGTGCCCGAGCGACTAATAAACTCATAAAATAAATCACAATTTGTGATCAGTTATGGCTTCGCTGTACTAGGTTTAGATGAAATACCACAGTGCGGCGATTGAAAATTTGTCCCCGTGCAGGATTCGAACCTGAGATCTCCTGCTTACTAGGCAGACACGTTGATCACTCCGCCACCGAGGACACAGTGACCAACCTGACTGCAGAGGACTCTTCCCTGCACGTCTCCCGCCACAGCCAAATCTCCATTTGCCACGCTGTCTCTTTCCTATAACCACAGCCTATTTTGTTCTGCAATGCTTGCAGCCTCAATACTGTATTCCTGCATCAGGGAGAACAGACCATGTGGTATAGAGACACAATCAATTGCTGTCAGGAGCCTAGCCTCGGCTTGTATACAATTATATATATAATTACATATATTTACAGCTAATAAAAGAAGTGAGTCCCGGAAATCCGCAACAAATTTGAAACTTCGTGAGGAAGGATGTGACCTGTTTTTAAGAGCTGCTGTTTGTAAAGTTGTACGCATATCATTGAGCAGTAAACTATTGCTGACATAACTTATGATAAAGATTCGTGTGGGTTATACAAACAACTTTCCTCCCTGTATGCCTGAATAATGACTCAATTTCATTTCTATAAGTATGAAGCAACCAATGTAAAAACGCCTTTTCATAAACACCTAGTATGAAGGTCTGCTGAAAAACACATGTTTTTTTGTTTAATTACTGCGTTTATGAAAATCTACTAACTGAAAAAAACGGGCAAATACCGAAACACGGAAGTCTGAAATCACAAATCAGTCGTAACCATGAATGTCATACACAAATAACAAGCATGCACACGTTAGCGCTGCCTAGTGCGCATGCGCGGATTCACGTGAGTTTGGTACTGGTCTCTATTCCGGCGTGCGACTAATGTGTCTGCTAATAATCATGGTTCCATGGTAGTTCCACGTGTTTTGCCGCTAGATGGCTGTGGCGCTAGACCTATACCTTTCGCGATGGATCGTTGTGCAATACCGCCTTAACCACGAATGTCATACACAAATAACAAACAGAATGCTTATTGCAATATCCGCTTCTGCACATGTGCGCGTTAGCACTGCCCTAGTGCACATGTGCGGATTCACGAGAGTTTAGAACTGGTCTCTATTCTGGCGTGAGGATAAAGTGTCTGCTAATAATCATGGTTCCGCAGTAGTTCCACGTGTTTCGCCGCTAGATGGCTGTCACGCTAGACCTATACCTTTCGCGGCGGATCGTCATGTAAAGGCGGTATTACACTATGATCCGCCACAAAAGGTATTCATCTAGCGATACAGCCATCTAGTGGCAGAACACGTGGAACTACCGCGGAACCATGATTATTAGCAGACAGTTTATCTGCACTCCGGAATAGAGACCAGTTCTAAACTCCTGTGAATTTGCGCATGCGCAACTAGGCAGTGCTAATGCATACAGGTGCACGAGTAGCAGCAGTGAGCTTTCTGCTTATTACTTGTGTATGACATTTGTGGTTAGGACTGATTTCTGACTTTCGTGTAATGGAATTGACCCGTTTTTTCAGTTAGTAAGTTTTCATAAATGCGGTAATTAAAAAAATACATATGTGTTTGTTTTGACACAGTACTGTTGACACACACCATTGGTAGATATAAATTCCAAAGTACTTCAGAAGGTGAAGACCGTATACTTGTAAATGTGTGAGCCAAGATGGCAGAGCTGTGTCAAAGTGTTTATTTTGTGCATCAAAGTGTAATAAGGTCATATTTTTCGTGGCTATTACTCAAACATCATTATAGGTTTAAAATCTGGACCTTTTCCCATGCAGAATCCTCCTGTGAAGACAGCAAGACCAACTGGAAGCTGCTGAGATGTTACAGCATTGCGCTACCATAAGTGTTAATTATGCCACCTTTGTCATGGCTCTGAATACGTGAGCAAAACTGAAAATCTGGTTATATATTGTTTTGGGTAGCTGTCATGCTATAACCTCTTCTCGACAAAGTGAAAGTGGTTTTGAAGATGCCACACCCGGAGACACAAGAGGGCTTATGAGGTTACCTCGGCACGCTGAATGTTTACCGACGCCACCTCAGGGAGTCCCCCGCGGTGCTCAAAATGTTCAAATGTTTGTATAGTTTATGGGACTTAACTACGGGATCATCAGTCCCTAAACTTACAAACTACTTACGAACTAGGACGGCACAAATATCCATGCCCGAGGGGGGGATTCGAACCCCCGACCGTAGTAGCCGTGCATACCGTGACTGAAGCGCCTCAGTCCCCTCGGCCACCGCGGCCGGCGCTGCGGTGCTCGAACCCCTGACTGCTGCACAATGTGGTCACACTGCAAAAGAAAGTGCTCCCACCACACGGAACAACAACACGAAGCGCAGCATTGCGGGCTAAATGGTGCCCCACTGAAGCAGTCCTGCTCGCTCATTCAGTTAGGTGCAGCGCTGCAACGACGCGTCGACAACAGCTGGCAGCTATACTTGGGTTCTTCTCGAAGAAACTCTCGGCATTGCAACGTACCTGGGGGCCGCGAGCTGCTTGCTGTGTACCGAGCAGTGAAGTATTTTCTTTCGTCAGTAGAAGGCAATTCTAGGGCCGTGGGTCACACGAGCAAAATGAGGTGACAATTCCGTTTTCTTCGGGACGAATGGTAGGTTTCAAGTGGCAAGGTGGGATTCATATATTGTTGTGTAAGATACCGATAGAGGTCGAGCCTGGATTAGCATATTTACGGTGATGCCTAAGTCAGTTACGCCTTTGCCGTTGTTTTAAATGTATATGTCATGTATGAACTTTGAGTTTTTGCAATTTCTATGACGTTATGCAATGATGATAGATATCGTTTGTTTCGGAGTATATTTCTGAGTGACTTATGTTTGCTTTCGTTTGTGGTACTGTGTATATTTAATAAATGTACGATAGATGAACATATTGGGTGTTTTCAAGATCATTATTAGCATGATCATTAAGCACAAAACATATTATTTGGCGACGAGTGCAACAAGAACCGAACGGCGATGCAGAATGACAATGACGGAACTTTTAAAAATGTTAACACTTCAACAACAGAAATTTATGGAACAACAAGAAGCATCGAACAACGCGAACTGTTAATACTGATGACAAAGCGCAACGCCACATCACTGGAGAAAAAGTGAAATGTATCGACATTTCCGGCAGACGACCAAAAACGGGCGTATTTTCTGTCATGGGTTGGCACTGACATTTTCGATTTGTTGGCTATACTTTTTGGGCCAAAGGTCGTCAGTAAGGACGGCCGTTTAAAAGCAAAAACGCACGTGATAGCGGTTACATACAAATTTCTCAGTACAAAAAATATGTCTGAACAGACATATTCTGAATGGGTGGCTCATTTACTCGGCATTGCAGGGGACTGCAATTTTATATGTGATCATGATGGCCAGGAAATTATGTATACTGACAGAGCGATCAGGGATGTTATTATACTGCATACTCCTCAAGATAAAGCGCGGAATTCGGCCCTGCAGTACAGCAATCCACTGTTGGATGTGGTTTTGAAAATTGCAGGAACATATGATGCTACTCAACAGAGACTGAGAATTATTTGATTAACTACTCAACACACTGTAAAAACGATCGAAGGTGAAAATACAGAAGATACATCAGAAATTTTTCAAATGAGCAGTAATTACAAGCTCGGAAAACCACCTTCAAGAAGTTCATAAAAGGAGTCGAACTATAACCATGGCAAAAATAAGTCATGCCCAAAATGTGGAGTAAATCATAGCCACAATGAATGCAAATTTAGGAATGCAGTGTGTAATATCAGTAGGAAAATGGGCCACATATCCATAATATGGTTGAAGAAAAAAAGTTACTCCTTTCACTTCCAATAAGTATCAACAAACCACCTCATGGAACAAGAAGTCACACACTAAAGAAAATGAAATTGTATCATTTGCAGTGGCGGCTGGTGATAATGTACTAATGTGCTGCAGCACACTGTAAATATATTACTAAAATTTGCCATTTCTCTTCGAAAGCAAGCGAGAAATCGCTGTGAAATTACATCCTTTCTCTTGGAATGCGATCCAGATATCACAATAAAATTATGCCACTTCCCTTCCAATACGTATTACAATGGTAGTAATAAGGATAAAAACGCATTTTGGAGCGCTCTCGCCGCGATAGCTGGAAATCAGCTCCGTGTGCTGAAGTGGGATTCAGCCGCGCTGGTACGTGTGCAGAGAGGCGGCGCAGTCGTCTGTTCGCTAGTGCGCATGTGCAGACGTGATGTCAGGTCTGGCAACTCATGTGTGCTCAGACCGACTGCAGCACCAGATCAATATTTCTTTTCACACTGCGTGTAACGGTTGCGGAAGAATAGTATATGACGAATATTGCGGCATACAGTGTCAAATGGCGCGCTGGCTCAGGCGTCTTGCATGTTGTCTCTCAAACCTACTTGTGTGAGGCTTGGATTCAAATACCTCTGAGTCCAAAGTTTTAATTTCTGTAAATAAAACTTCAATCACAAACAACATTAGTAATGTATAGCCAACATGCGAGTGAAACTGCGCTTTTCAGCCAAGCAGTTTCATTTGTCACTTGTGTAGAACGCAGATGACGTGGTGGGGATATTGCTAAGCTCAGTTATTTCCATTGTCAGTCACGCTTTTTATTTTAGTATATTTTGTTTCCTGTTTATTTTTGTAATATTGCAGCACACTGGTCAAATTTTGTACAAACCACCACTGATCATTTGAAGAGATAAACAGTTATGAAATCATTAGCAGTGACAATGCAGGAAAAATCTATGTATCAGTTGAAGTCAATGACTGTAAAATGCAGTTCCTGTTAGATACAGGGGCAACTTGTTCACTAATAAACCTAGATGCTTATGAATTGTTAGGGTCACCTAAATACTCCAGGCCAAATTCAACATTAAAAGCAACGGGACACAATTTACATCATATGATTTCAAACATTTTTGTGCCAAGACTGGAATAAAACACTTGACAACAGTTCCATTTATCCCTGCTTCAAATGGCAAAGCAGAAAGATTTGTCAGCCATGAAGAAGGGCAGCTGGGTAGGAGAGAATGGGTAGGAGAGAATAAAGATGATGCTCTACAAAAAAAAGTTAATTACTTATTGTACAACTCCAAATCCAATAACAGGAAAATCACCTGCTGAATTAAGTCATGGCCGTCAGCCAAGGACCACATTGTCACTATTAATTCCACCCGAAGAGGAGTCAAAACCAAAGATTAGTTCATAGCTCTAGATTGGTGATAAAGTGTATATCAGAAATTTTTCAAACACTTTTTCAACTGGATTAAGATAGATCATTGTAAAAGTAATCAGACAGATATGTTTTACATTGTGTAACTGCCCAATGGAACAGTAAAACGACATCAGAACCAACTGAGAAAATGCATCTTGAAGAATATGGGACCACACAAAACTGAAGATGAATGGTACTTAATCCAATTGGTATCTGAACCAACAGTAGAAGAAAACTGCAATCAACCCCAAGATAACGTGTCAGGGACCGAACCAGAAGGTACACAGACCAAGGTGGTATCTCTTGAAATTAGGAGGTCAGCCAGAATTTGTCGGGAAGTGATATTTTACAGTCCTTCTTGAAAATTAACTGGGGAGGAAATGTCATGTATGGGCTTTGATTTTGTGCAATTTCTATGACGTTATTCAATTTCTATGATGATAGATGTTTGTTTCAGAGTATGTTTCTGAGTGATAAATGTTTGCTTTCATTTGTGTTACTGTGTATATTTAATAAAGTATGATAGATGAGCATATTGGGTGTTTTCAAGATTATTATTAGCATGATCGTTAAACGCAAAACATATTAGTATACTATTTTGTTATTTTGTTTATTACAAGCTATGCACATCACAACACTTATGATTTTTCCATTACATTCTTTTCTGAAGAAAAGAAATAACTGCTCAAACATACTATGGAAATAAATATGTTGTCTTACCTTTAAACACAAGGGCTAAATTGAATTGTCTAATATTTTTGGTTCCTCAATATTCTCAGTACTTCAAATAATAACAATCTTGTTTCATTAAACACACGAATAAAATCTAGTGGTTTCTGGTATTTTCTACCAAGCTTTTTAGTGGGAAATCCCATTTCACTGTTGGTGACACTGCTCTGAACCGGCCCAACACCGATCAGGGTGGTGCTAAGCTCACTTGGATAGCTTTTTGAGGCCAACGAGAAATACAGGCCGCAATGCGCATGTCATGTCACGTAAGCAAGGTAGTTCTAAGCCGGCGCAATCCATAGCTGATAGGCCGGTCGCTGGGGCACGGCCCACTGCCTCATAGAGGACAGCCACTCAGCTAGCGATCGCGCTGGCTTAGGACTGCCTTGCTTACGTGATATGACGTGCGTGCCACGGCCTGTCTTTCTTGTTGGCCTCGAATAGCTTTTGGTGTGGCGTCAAAATGATG
This sequence comes from Locusta migratoria, assembly GCA_026315105.1. Classification (NCBI taxonomy): domain Eukaryota; kingdom Metazoa; phylum Arthropoda; class Insecta; order Orthoptera; family Acrididae; genus Locusta; species Locusta migratoria. The sequence continues at coordinate 112,617,328 of CM048747.1, forward strand.
TAATGAGTCACGCTGTAGTGTAACAGCTTACACTGCATGTTTCCTACTAGAGGCTCAAGAAATTCGAGTATAATAATTAAATAAAATCATATTTTATTTAGGAAAGGGTAGGAGAATGTATTCTGTCTCCAGTTTTTCTCTGTACAGGTTATGTGCAGCAGAAAAGAATAAATGAAGAGTGGGATACTGTTCCAGTGATGTGATTACTCCATGTTGAAAAGTTCTATGTTTCGTATGTATATGTATATTCTATGGAAAATGACATTGTTATTAATTACCTTTAGTCTTGATTGGTTGAAAGAACATTTCTTCTGTTGAGTTGAATTCCAATAAGCATGTAATTCAGTGATGTAATAAAAGGTTATTTGTGTTACCTTAAAGTCACTGTTTACTTGAATTCAAACTTATCGGACTAAAAGGTGATTGCAAATGATATTTATTATCATGATTGGAAAATGAAAGTCAAGAGAAAGTCATCAGAAGCAGTTGTTATATTAGGAGACACGAACTAGACGGTCCTCCATATGAAGTTATAGATGTAAGTGAACTGTGCATAGAGGCAAAATTTGAAGCTGCAGCCATAACATTTCCAAAACAGGAAATTATTGTAGGATCAGTATACCCTCCACCTAAACACAATGTAAGTTTATTAGTGGAAAACCTGGAGAAATTGATACTTTTGTTACTTAAACACAAAAATTACGGGATAGTAATATTTGGTGACATAAATATAGATATTAGGATTAAGAATAGAAATGTTAACCATTTGCTCAACTTCTACTGCATAAATACCAAACCCACAAGGCAGGCTGCATGCTTAGATAATATAATACGAAATTTTCATTTAAACACAATTGATTTTGACACAAGTAGTCTTTGCATTTCTGATCATGATGGACTATGGCTCAGACAGACTCTTAACTATAAAATACTTGAAAGCTCCACTGAACACAGAATAATAAGACCAATTAATGACTCAAAGGTAAACCAGTTGATTAGTAAACTGAATATTGTAAAATGGGATGAAATAATAACTAATGTAGATGCAAATGAAGCAACGAATAGATTTCTACTCCTAGTAGCTGAACTTTTAGAAACATGTAGTCCTAAACACTACAAGAAATCAGTGAAGTAGAGACAATGCAGTAAACCACAAAATCTAAAAAACTGGTAGACTCCACATTTAAACAGAATAAGAATTCTGATGCTGCTGTATCATGATAAGGCATAGCATAATAATGCTGACAAGGAGATGTACATGAAAATTAAAAAGCTTTACAGGTATGAAATCAAGGCAGCAAAGTGTAAAACTAATGATGCATATATATTGAATTCAACAAATAAATGCAAAGCTGCATGGGAAATTATCAAAACAGAAATGAATTATGATCATAAAGTGTACCAGATACCTATTTCACCCAACACATTAAATGAGCATTTTGTTGGTACACAATCAGATAACACTACAATGCAGGATGTGAGGAAGGCAGAGGCATTACTGCCAGAAACAAGCAGTAATCTCACAAAAAACTTTTGCTGGTCTCGTGTAACAGAGAAAGAGGTCTATGAATCTGTAGCAAAGCTCAGTAATTCTAGAGCAGAGAATTACTATGGCCTCTCAAATTTTGTTATTAAATCTGTCAGAAAACAAATTTTAAAGCCACTGACTAAAATAATCAATATGATCTTAGAAGAAGGCCACTATCCAGAGTGTTTAATAATATCTGTTGTCAAACCAGTATATAAGAAAGGTGAAGTAACATCTCCAGAGAACTATCGACTATATCGCTTATACCTATAATATCAAAAATAATTGAGTACTGCATGCACAAACAGATGTGTCAATACTTTGAAACTAATAATATACTTAGTGCCTCAAAATATGGCTTCAGATCCAGGCTATCTACAACCAAAGCATTTGAGATTATTGTATCAAAAATACACAGTTCTTTTGAAAAGAAAGAGATTGTTTGTGCAACATTGTTGGACCTCAGGAAAGCATTTGATATGGTGTCCCATAATATTCTTATAAAAAAACTCCAGCACTATGGAGTGAGAGGGAATGCTATATGCCTGATGGAGTCCTACTTGGAGAACAGGAAACAGTTAGTCAAGATAAATAATGAATCGTCAGAATGTCTTCCAGTTCTAAAAGGTGTACCCCAAGGATCTGTTCTAGGGCCTTTCCTTTTCATTGTTTATATTAATGATTTACCTACAGTTGTGCCATGTGATGCCGTGCTTTATGCGGATGACACAACTCTCATCACATGTGACACCAATCTTGAAAATGTGCAGCACAACATGGCAGTAGCAATGGAGAAATGCAATACTTGGTTTGAAGCCAATGTCCTGCAGAAAAATGACAGTAAAACTGAAGAAATTGTATTCAATCTCACTGCTCCTAGTCAAGACAACAAAACTGTCAAACTATTAGGATTTCACATAGATCAAAAGCTTAACTGGGACACCCACTTAGATAAATTTTGCAGTAGACTAGCCCGTGTCCTCCATCTGCTATACAAAACTGAGGAGTAGTGTCAGCAAAGAAGTTCTATTATATTCATACTCTGCATTCTTTCATTCTCACCTGGACTACGGAATAATTTTATGGGGTAATTCTGTAGGCTCGAAAACAGTTTTCAAATAGCAGAAGAAAGCTATTAGGTGTATTGCAGGACTTAGCCCACGTGACTCATGTAGAGGCTACTACAAAGAATTAAACATCATGACAGTACCCAGCCTGTATATGTACAATTGCCTAGTATATGTCAAAGAAAATTTAAATAACTATGTTCTAAGAATGACAATTCATGACCACAGCACAAGAAGTGGACACACAATTGATGTGCCATATGCTAGACTGGCAAAGACACACAATTGTTACAAATACTTGGGACTCTTCTACTTCAATAAATTACCAAAAGAAGCATACACAGTGCCAGTAGATCAATTTAAGAATACTATTGTCAAATGGTTTAAAAGCAAGGTATTTTATTCTGCACAAGTGTTTCTTGAATGTGGGACAAAAGACTTAAATTTCTTGTAATAATAAATTACAAATAAAAAGTGTTGTTTATTATATAACTATGTACACAGTATGGTAGTATAACTTTGTTACTGTCTTGAACACATTGTAATAAATCTGTATGTTTATTGTCTGATATCTATTTATGGTAGTGTACCTTATCTGATAACTATAATGTAATTGTTTATTATTCTGGACATTCATTTCACATTATTTTCTTCTATCTTATGGGATTTTCTAAGTTATTTATTGTTGCTATTTTGTGTTATCATTATTACTATTTTATCTAACCTTGACGACGCCGATTGCATGTAAAAATGCTCAAAGGTGAATAAAGCATCTTATCTTATCTTATCTCCTACAGAGAACAACAGTAATTTATTTGAATAATTTGTATTAAGAGACAGTACCATCAAGAAATGGTAATGAGTTTGTTTTTGACATACACGGTTGGCATCGGACTTTATCAGTAACGGCCGTCGGAACATCTCAATGCGAAGCACACTTGTTGACTGCTATCAAGTTTCACGGGCTTAGTCAAATCGAGCTCCGTGAGTGACAGTGAGAGAAACACAGAATGCATGAAGATGACGGTGTGTGCGTTATAAGATTGAGTTTATATTATGCAGTGAATTTATGCCAATAATACGCACTATTTGTTGCATTCACACTACAGCAAAGAAAAGAAAACTTGTCTCCATTCGTCATTTCCACATAATTTATTGTGCACGGTTAAACATGCAAAGTTTACGAGAACTATGAAAATATGAAGTATGGTGAATTATGTATAAGGGATTGCCATATCAATGCAAACGAGGTAATTACAGATCACAAATTGTTTACACTAGGTAGCTAAATTTTTAAGGTACTAGCTGTAAATCCTGGCGTTGGCCGGGTATTTATTCATTTATTCCAGCCTTGGATCAGTACTTCTTCTACCCCTTTCTTTCTCTGTCCGTCTCCTCCTCTCCCCTCTCTCATTCTCCTCCTCTCCCCTCTATCTGTCCATCTCCTGCCTTCCCATTCTCTCCACCTACTCATCTCCATCCTATATATGTATGATTTATGCATTTATTTTCAAATTCGCATTATAACAACACGTTGGTAACAATAAAGTCTTTCTGCTGGTGGTTTTCACCCCCGATGAATTAGTACGCTTGGTATGCATCAGAGCTGACAGCCTAAAAAAAGTCATTTAAAAATCTGAATGAAGTATGCTTTCAACTGAAGCATATTAAAAAAAAAAAAAAAAAATAATAATCCTTACTTTAAATTTCGGAAGAACTCCGCAAGCGTGTAACACGCTTAGAAGAAGGCGTTGACCGCCCCTCCCCTCCCCCTGTAAGCGCACGTGGCTCGTGTTGTGTGCGCTAGCAATGGATGCAGTTCGGAACACGGGGATGATTCCGCATTTGAGGAGGAAGATCCTCGAATGACGCGCAGCAAAATTCCCGTGCGGGAGAGGCGCGCAGCTGTAACTAGTCGGGAACACGGACAGGCGTTCGACCATAACCATTTCTTGTCGGTGCGGAAGTTTCAAGTCTTTCGTAACTCGGCGAATGGGAGTTTTAAATAATTGCAGCTCTTTTATCTGGCGGTTTCCAGCCAGGATTCGTCATTTGAAATTTAACAAACGTCTTTTATCTGCCAGTTCCCTGCCAGGATGAGTTATTTGAAATTAACAAGCCGCTTTTAACATATATAAGTATGATGCAGAAGCAGGTCGAATAATTGCTTTTAGACACTTAACACGTGGTGATTATACTTCGTAAATGGTCATTATTTCATCGAATGTTGTATACTCAATCACTTTGAGAAGTACTACCTCTCTTAAAAAGTAATGTGCGAATGAAATGCCTGTATAAAGTTGTATGTGTTATTGGAATTATTAATGCCCAAATTCGAGGAACTTGAAAGAAAAATTCTATGTAATATGGATAGGAATGTAGCAAAAAATGTGCTATACTAAAATAAGCATGCAAAACCTGTTGAGTAGTCGGCAAAAAGCAAACAGAAACTGACAGAAAATTACGCGAAATAAATAATAATGTGGTCCTGGAGCCATCCTCATCAGATCACATGTATATTAAATTCAAGGTTGAAATGGGAACCAGACAGACTATGGCCTATAGGAATCCCAGGAAAACGAAGTGGGAGACATATAGGAGAGACCTTGACTTCAGCCTATCGGAAATTAAAACTTCGATAAGGAATCCAGCAGAGTTTGAGGAAGTAGCAGAGGTCGTAACCTCAGCTATAGTGACCTCATACCAGGACAACTGCTCAATCACTAAGAAGTGCACAAATAGGAGTGTGCCTTGGTGGAATAATAACCTGGAAATGCAAAGGAAACAGGTACGAAGACTGTTTAACCTTGCGAGGCGCAAAGGACAATGGGCAAAGTATCGTGAGGCCCTTGTCAATTACAACCTTGCCATTAGACAGGCAAAGGAGGCATCCTGGAAGGTATTCTGTGAGGAAGTGGAGGGCACGGCTGCTCAAGCGAGACTTCATAAAATTCTCACTAGAGTACGAACTAATCCAGGAGGAACATTGAGGAAGGAGGATGGGGAGTATACAAAGACAGCACATGAAACGCTGGAACTGCTCCTCAAGACTCACTTTCCTCAATATACTCTGGGGGATAACTCAGACCAGAATGTGATTCCTGAAAGACAACGGTTCTCAGGTATTCGCAAAGAGGACTGGGATCTGGCCAAGGAGTGTGTCGATTTCAGTAAGGTCCGATGGGTGGTGGGAACATTTCAACCGTTCAAGTCACCTGGCCCCAATGCAATCTTTCCAGCTCTCCTGCAACAAGCGCGAGAAAATCTTATTAGATTCCTATGCAGGTTATTCAGGGTTAGCCTAGCAGCAGGAATCATTCCAAATGCCTGGAGGGCAGTGAAGGTTGTCTTCATTCCAAAGCCAGGGAGAATTGATCATACCAAGGCCAAGGATATGAGGCCAATCAGCCTGTCCTGCTTCATTCTTAAGACATTTGAAAAGCTGGTTAATGTGCATGTTGGAGAAAGGAGGTTAAGTAGGGCTCCTCTACATTCAAACCAACATGCATATCAACCAGGTAAATCATGTGACACAGCTCTCCACCAACTTGTTGGGAAGGCGGAGAAAGCACTACACTTTCAAGAAATAGCCCTCTGTATCTTCCTGGACATTGAGGGGGCTTTTAGCGACACGACCTTCGATTCCATGGTTAGGGCACCAGAGGTGCATGACCTAGGGACCACTATATGTAGGTGGACTAGGGCCATGCTCAGTGGAAGAAAGGTTGAGGCTTCCATGATGAATGAAAAAATGGTAATCAACACCACTAGGGGTTGCCCGCAAGGAGGAGTACTTTCCCCTTTATTGTGGAATCTAGTGGTGAATGATCTCATTGGAGAATTAAACTCTAGGCAGTACTTTTGCCAAGGATACACAGATGATCTTGTCATAGTATTTCTTGGCAAATTTGCTGACACAGTGAAGAATATGGCACAAGGTGCTTTGGACGTTGTGCAAGACTGGTGCAGAAAACAGGATCTGGGGGTTAGTCCTAAGAAGACTGTTGTTGTAGCATTCACAAGGAAACATATCCAACACTCAAGTTGGAATCTAAAGCTTTCCAATGAAGCGCTACCTGTGAAGGGGACAGTGAAATATCTAGGGGTTACCCTAGATGAGAAACTGACATGGACCCCTCACATTAGGAATATTTGCTCCAAGGCAAAAGGTACTTTAGTAAGTACCAGGACAGCTTGTGGCAAAAATTAGGGCCTGAGCCCCAAGGGTATGCACTGGATATACACCACAGTGATTAGACCCAGGATCACCTATGGGGCGATCGTGTGGTGGAAGAAGGTAGAACAGCAGGTTGCTGCTAAGGAGCTTGGTAAGGTGCAGAGACTAGCCTGCTTAGCCATAACAGGCGGACTTAGCAGCACACCAACTGCTAGGATGGAAACCATGCTGGATATGCCCCCATTACACCTTTGGGTCAAGATGGAGGCGGCAGCTGGTGCCTACAGACTCAAATCTGGCAACAACTGGAACTCTTTGGAATATCCAGAATCACACACTAAAATAGTGAGTGAGGTAAATATAGGAAAGGTTGGGGAAATGCCAACCGACTATATTATCACCCCATACTGCTTCAACAAGCCTTTCAGTATAACAATTGGAAGTAGGGAGCAGTGGGAGAAAATAGTTCGACACCGTACGGGGGATATTGTCTGGTTCACTGACGGGTCAAAATCAGACCAAGGTGTTGGGGCCGCGGTATATGGGGTGCAGCCAAGACTGGAGGGCGTCATCTCTCTAGGGAAACTGGCCTCAATATTCCAGGTGGAAATCACTGCCATCAGGGCATGTGTGGAGGAGAATTTGCATAGGTGCTACAAAGATCGTAGCATCTATATCTATTCAGACAGCCAGGCAGCCCTGAGATCACTGGCAGCTCCGACAACAAGGTCTAAAATTGTTGCAGAATGTCACAGGGTTCTGGTGGAGCTAGGGGAAAGCAATAGAGTAAACCTATTGTGGGTCCCTGGCCACTCGGGGATCAGTGGCAACGAACATGCCGACAGATTAGCCAGGATGGGGGCAGAGGCTCCATTTATTGGACCGGAACCTGTCCTGACAATCGCCAAGGCAATGATTAAATTGGAGCTACGTAACTGGCTCAGAAGACAGCATGTAGAATATTGGACCAAAGTCCATCAACAAAAACATGGCAAGGTAATGATGCCAAAGCCTTGTTTTAAAAGAAGCTCTGCAATCCTGGGTCTGAACAGGAGAGAGATTAGACTCATGGTTGGATTGCTGACAGGCCATGGGAATTTCAAAAAACACCTACATACAATGGGAATAACAGAAGAGGACCCTAAATGTAGGCTCTGTGATGACGGTGATGAAACTGCATCACATCTGATCTTCGAATGCATTGCATTGGAGAGTAAAAGGCACAGAACATTTGGGACAACCAGACCCGAAGAAACTGTGTCTAATAAATAACTGGTAAAGAGACTCCTAGCACTGTTCAAGGGCATTGGTTGGCTTTACTAGATATACAGGGAGTGATACCGCACAATAAACTTAGTTTCGGTGCGGGCAGTGGCGGGTTAGACCAAGACTGTTTTGGCTTCCCTGAAAGAATCAAATCAAATCAAATCAGTCGACAAAAAGCAAACAGAACCTGACAGAAAATTACGCGAAATAAATAATAATCACACTCTCTGCTACTTTACAAGTTTCATGCAATCATCTCATGCAAATATCTGAATGCAAAATCGCTCCACCTTCTCAGAAAAGGGCCTTACATTCTTAAATTTCGTGTCTGTTTGCAGACGTATTTCCATTACTGGGTCATTTTTCTAAAAACAAACAGGCGTTAATTTGTGCTTCATTTTGCTCTTGTTGCGTCTCATATACTTCAAATCGCAACCCCAGTGCTAGGATTCTTCCCTGCAAATGGCGGCGATCAGCTGCTTCAATTCGGGGACAGTTGCCTCACTTCTCCGCTACGGCGTGGTAGGGGCTTGGTGTTGACTACACTGTTGAGATTTATCTTTGGAATGGAATGTTTTTTAGGCTGAGGAAATACGCACATGTTCAAGTGCAGCGAAAGGAATCAGGTATTCGATTCTCTTATCGACAGCTTGATGTTCTGCGGTGGCAGCATCTTGACGACATCTCTGCAGTTTTATTATACAAAGTGCAGGATTCCACGCCTTGTCCAAATTAAAGCCATTATCTCTATTTATTAAACTGTCTGCTAATCTGATTTCAACAGCTTCCTTGAAAATTGATTTAAAAAATGAAGAGGAAGTTGTTAAAATTTAGACATCACAATAATTACATCGAATGACCAATATCCAAACAACAGTCTTGGACAGATTGTGAGATTGGCCAGACGATACGCGGTCGAAATATCAGTGGAAGATATGGAACTTGCATGGCTACACTCCCGATATTTATTGTATTAAATATTTAACTGTTTGAAAAGATGTGGGTGAGAGCAGCCTTTGAGTATGCATAAGGTTAGGAGGGGGTGCTACTTATAGTGTACCATGACCCGAAGGTAGCTTGTCTCTTCATCATAACAGATTCATTTTGTTAGTCACTTTACAGTGGCCACAGCTGAATGTCCAAGCGCATTGAGGCGCTATGCTCCGATGCGTGAGGCCGTTCCCTGTCTGGGGTTCAAATGCCCCCTCAGGCTTTGATGTTTGTGCTGTCTTTCGAATAAGTTAGCTTATAAGTAGTTTGTAAGTTTAGGTACTGATGACCACACAGTTAAGTCCCATAAGCTTAACAAACATTTGAACATTTTGAACCTAACAGTGAAATCAGTTACCCACTGTGTATTAGTGTTCATGTGCATATCCATATGTTCTTAGTGTTTATTATCAAAGAAAAATGAACAGCGTTCAGTATCTTTTATAAACAAATTACTCAGCTTTAAGCTTGGAAGAGAAGTGTGAAATAAAGAAGTTTGGTAGAATGACGCCTCAGTTCGAGTTGTAGCAAGCGCAAACAAGCCGAGATAAAACATTCTGCAGATCTTGTAATGAAAATATATCCCCCGGTGCCACTTGGAGAGATGCAACAAATTTTCTGTTTGGCCGCCGAAAACATTGACGATTTAGGCGCCGAGCGGGAGGGAGGGGGAATGGGGACGACTATCAAGATCCGACACTGAAAGAAGTGATCCCACAGTCATCTGAAGCACCAGCCGCCACTGCTATTAGAGGAATTTCGTGTGTACATTAAGTACTAGAGTTCTGTCGATTATTATCCTGTTGTTATTGTAGCTATAAAAGGAAACACTGTCACGTTTGCACTTTATTTTAGTACAGAATGAAGTAAAAAGAACATGAATCATACATACTTATACTACAGACACCACACTGTAATTAATCATACTAAGAACGATATGTTTTTGATTATTATTCAGTGCGCTTTTGATTTGAAATAACAACAGCTGAGTTATTATAATAATATCATGAGATACACAGAGCAAGATAGTGTTTGCCCGGGAGTTTCCACCCGATCCTGAATCTTCGACTTTGTACAGTTCGGTAACCTCCGTTAATATTTGGAGGTGGATCCGTCTAGTAGCCGATCTGTGAAATATGTTAAGTCATACTTCTCTCTCATACTAGCAGTGATGGGAACAATCGAATGAAAACAATCGATTCATTCGGTTGTTGGAAAAAAATCGATCATTCGGTTGTAGTTTCTCGTATCGGTTGAATTATTCATTCGTTCTTCTGAGTGAAACCAGTCGGTGGGATCAACCGAATGAAACAACCGATTCAGTCGGTTGGACTATTCATTCGTTCTTCTGAGTGAAACCAGTCGGTGGGACCAACCGAATGAAACAACCGATTCAGTCGGTTGGACTTTTCATTCGTTATTTTGAGTTAAACCAGTCGGTGGTATCAACCGAATGAAAAAATCGACCAGTCGGTGGGACCAACCGAATGAAACAACCGATTCAGTCGGTTGGACTTTTCATTCGTTATTTTGAGTTAAACCAGTCGGTGGTATCAACCGAATGAAAAAATTGGACCACTCATTCCTTTTCTTTTGAGTTAAATCAGTCGATGGGGCCAACCGAATGAAAAAATTTACACATTACGTTGGCCTTTTCATTAGTTCTTTTGAGTGAAACCAGTCAGTGGGAGCAACCGAATGAAAGAGTCAGTCGGTCGTAGTTTTACTTTATTTTTTTTCGAATGAAAGTAGTCTGTGGGAACAACCGAATGAAAACATGCGACACTTTTGCAGTTTTTGTAAATTATCATTCTTTCTTTTAAAGTGAAAAGAGGCAGTACGTTTTTCGCGGGGAGCGGGGACTCGAGAGGGGGTGCTGCCTCGCTTGCGTTTTCACTGCTGACAGCGCCAGCAGGCGCGCGCCGAACTCCACACAACAGTGTCTGGCGGCGTCGCAGGGCGTGCCATCGCCGATTGTTGTCGGTTACTTACTGTCTCAATAAAGAAGCGTCGAAACTACAGGGTGTTCCAAAATAATCGCTACAAGCTTAATCTCGCATACTGTATCCCCGAAGTGGGAATAGGTAGAAACGTGCGGTTTGCGGCTTATTGTTCATACATATCTAAGGTACTAGTAGGACAGAGTTAAGTATTTTAACTTTGAGCATATTTGCTAGATCCAAATTCGAAGATCACTAAAACATTAGATATTGTAAAAAAAAGTTTATTAAAGTATTTTGTATAAAAATGTTTCTTATAAAAATATTTTTGTTAATTCCATCTAATTTGAAGGAGTACGAGAAGACATACAACATTTATCAGTGCTGTAAATTTCCTTCAGCGGATCTGTATTCGTCAACGGTGTATGAAAACATTCATCTCAAGTTTCATAATTATTCACTCTTGTCACAGATATTTCTGTGGTTATCGGTGAAACGGTGTGCAGGTTTATTCCATCCCTCGCCATGTACCATACAAAATCTTAGATGCCACTTGTTTTGAAAGTCAAGTGTGCTAAATTTCATCAGGATCGGAATAAACTCTATATTGGCGTCGAATTCTGGAATACCTTCTCCCATGCATCGAACTAAAGTAGATATAGACGGTGACCATTCTCTTTCTTTGAAGGTGAAGAGTGAAATATATCATTAAAATTCGAATACAAACGGAATTTGTTGAAGTTAGTAGGTATAGTACCCTCCGCCATGCACCTACGAAATTTATTGTACACAGTTACCTTCGCCTTGTTTTAAAGGTCTAGTGTGCAAAATTTCATCAAGATCGCAGCCAAATTGTGGTTTTTGTCGAAGTTAGTATGTAAAGTGCCCTCCGCCATGCACCGAATTAAATTTGATGCAGGGAGTGACGTTTCTCTTGCTTTGAAGGTCAAGTGTGCAAATTTTCATCAAGATTGGAACAAAACTGCAGATTTGCATGCAATAGAAACAGACACACGGACACACTGCTATATTCTTAAAATTTGTCTTTAAGAATGTTTCATGCTGAATCACGGTTCATTTATACCCGAAAAGGCTGAAGGAGTATGCAAAGTCACACAAAGTCGATGAATTAATAAAAACATCCATATAACTGCAGAAACCGACAAAGACTTTTTCCAGTCGGTTGTATTGCATCAAGTGAAACCACTCAATGCCGAGAACATTCATATAAAGGACAGAGACTTGTTTCATTCGGTGCTCAAACCCACTGAATGAGTGAAAACATTCATATAGCGGCTGCAACCGACAGAGACTGGTTTCATTCGATTGTTTCGCACCGACTGAAACCACTCAAACCCCACCAGTGAGTGAAAACATTAATACAGCCTCAGAGACTATTTTCATTCGGTTGTTTCATTCGACTGAAAAAACCGACTGAACGAAAAAACAACCGATTGACCAATCGGTTGTTAAAAACAGTCGGTTGTCCCATCACTACATACTAGGTGTCGCTGATACTCAAATGATCTACGTAGCTACAAACGTACAGCATTGTACTTGTTTATAACTTCAGTACTTTATTCAGCGCATATCTCGAAACTGTAGGCTACATTATAAATTATAGTTGATGTTAAAGCAGAATTTTAATACGCTCGAGTTGAAACTAACCCATTTTGTGTTGGCCACACTGGCCTAAGCTATAACTTTGGGTATTGGCAGTGCTCAACTTGAAAAGCGAAACAATTGAAAAGGTTTGTGTGATTCTTTTATGGTTGTCTCAATCGGGTTAAACTTGTTTAATGATTTCGTCCATCAAATAGCGATTAAAGGAGGTAAGCCATAAGTCTGTATACCTATGAATTAATGGAGGGCGAAATATTAAATATCATTTGCCATGGTGTCATTGTAATGCTAAGTATCAAAAGGTTAGAACGGTTTTTTGAAGTGTTAAATATTTACTTTGTTTAGAGTTACGTGGTATTTATAAGTCAGTGAGCGAATAAAAAGTGTGACGCAGACTCTCAACAAACAACTTCTCGTAAAGTTCTCTGCAAAACAATTTGAATATGCCACGCATTTTCATTCGTATCATGATCAAGCGGAACAAATATCTTCGAAAATACAAGACCATGTTAAATGCCAAAATTGGGTTACATTTTTTTAGTGCGGACAAAACGCAACCAACTAAAAATATATATTGTTGTCATCGCTATGCGGGTCATTGATATGTGTTTTGCTGTCCCCCCCCTTTTTTCCCTTTGTATAGATCGGTTAATTCGGCTACGGAGCTGACTTGACTTAATAAAAGCTGTATAAATAATTACGTTATATTTTGATGTAACGTTTGAATTTTAAATTGTTTTCGATTAGCTTATTATATCTGACCTGATGTATGTGGAGCGTTAATGTTGTGGAACTGTCCCCAAATTACGACAATATAAAGTTTTTCCCGATTTTGCAAAATAGGCCCACGGTTATGAGCTTGACTCAAGTAACACCATCCATTATCTCGACATGTTAATGCAATCTCGGTTTTATGTCAAAAAGTTGATGTAGGTCTTGAAATCTTCCGAAAAATATTCTTTAAGAACTACTTCCGCCGCAAAAAGTTCAATGTAATAGGCTTCTAAATTATGTTAAGAAAATTTGTACTTCATTTCTGCAACCCCATCTCAGTTTCCCGACATCCGATGAGGCTCCACTTAGAAACAGCAACCCAATACAATACCATCCTAATATGTGGACTCTGTAAATCCGATACCAAAGGTGTCAAACTTACTTAGAAATTAAATGATAACTAATTAAAATAGTCTTTGGCAAGTATCTTTATAGGTAGTTAATTTTGAAAATAAATCCTGTTCATTTAATTATTTTTAATAGGGCCTAGTAATCTCTCCCGACAATAACACCAAAACAGCATCATTTGGAAATGTTTTCTAGATATACTAGTCTCACGGTGGCATCCTTAGTGTTCCCTTGATTGCTTTGACCAATGACCTTATATCTGAGTTAAAGACAATAGTTTGTTTACAGCCAGAATATAGATTACGATTTTATGTTTAAAAAGTGATATCTTATTGTCTTAATTTTACATTCTGTGTCGGGGCGTAGTGTAGTGTTCAGGCGTTGGCTTTGGCCACTGCATGTGACCAGCCATACTGGTGATAGTGCATGGCAGCCAATGAAATTCTCGTTTCTCTCTCTCTCTCTCTCTTTTTATTTATTTTTTTTATTCGCGCTATATTCGAATACTTTCCCATTAACGCTATTGTTCTGTTATTAATTATTCGGGTGACGATTACAGTCAACTTAGTGAACAGACAGAGGGGACATCGAGAACCTGTCAACCATAGAGGAGGAACAGCATTAATTATTTACTTCATTGACAGCGGAAAAAGCAATCACTTATTACAAACAAATAAGGTCAATTTATGGGTCAATTAAAGAGCAGGATGCAACTCGTAGGCTTTGACCAATGACCTTATATCTGAGTTAAAGACAATAGTTTGTTTACAGGCAGAATATAATTACGATTTTATGTTTAAAAAGTGATATCTTATTGGCTGTTATCGTCTGTGCTACTATTGGTCCGCTATGACCGCTGCCATCATCGCACCGCGACACGGATTGTAAAATTTGGCTAAAGTCTAGTTTATGAGTCCCGGACTGGTGCTAGGCGTGTTAAGCCCCGTTTACACCGAAGCGAACGAGCAGCAGCGAACGAGAATGCGTTCTGGTGTAAGCGCTATGCGCGCGCTGTTCGATCACGCTCGTCTCGCATTCGCAAGTGTTCGCTTGTGATCCGCTGGGTGTCGGTTTCAGGGCGAACCATCAAAGGAAGTTCGCGTACTCTCCGCTTCAGTACTAGCGTATGGGGCAAACTGCGTATGCTCGCCTTGCGGCAGTGTGCTGTTTTCTCTTCCGTTCGCTCCGGTGTAAACGCCTATTCGCATGTACAAGCCAATGCGTGCGCGCACAGGCGAATTCCTGGCGAATGCGCATTCGCCTATGTTCGATCGTGTTCACTTCGATGTAAAAGGGGCTTAAAGCCCCGTAGATGTTGGCAACGGCGCGAAGGCAGCCAATCAGGAGTCGAGTTCGCGCGGCCAATAGGATTGTTTGTTTCATGTGTATTGAATTTGGCGTCAGTTTTGAAATTGCTGTAAGACCGAAGTTTTCGTTATGAATTTCAGTGATCTCGTAATTAAAGATTATAAGGTTTGTTAAACATCGATGTAGTTTTCGAGGGCAGTGTTTTACGAGGATAGCTGATTTATTGACCGGACTAGGGTACATGTCAACGATAGAGCAGGAACAGCATTAATTAATTTTCACAAATTTGTCGGGAATTCCGAGGGCAGTGTTTCACGAGGATAGCTGATTTATTGTCCGGACAAGGGTACATTGAGAACCTGTCAACCATAGAGCAGGAACAGCATTAATTAATTTTCGCAAATTTGTCGCGAATTCCGAGGGCAGTGTTACGTTGAGACTGAAAGTGCAGTAGGCAAACTTTCGTGACGAGGAAACATGTAAAATTCACGTTCAGCATGAGCAGATATATGATAGCATCCCTTTATTACTATTATTTGTTTACATAAATACTAAAGCTGTTTCTTATTGGCCACGCAAACGCTACTCCAGATTGGCTGCCTTCACTTGCCTCATTCATCACGCCCTTGCATCGCGCCGTTACCAACGTCTACATGCTGAGCACTAATATCGGACTCATAAACTAGACGTTTACATAAAATTTTACCAAAATAAAGCATTTCCAGACCCAAGTTCATTGAACATTATTTCATTGTCTCTGTATGAGGAAACTGTCCTGCAATTTCTGTCGTACAATTTTTGTGAATAGGTACTCTATATTTTTTTGGTGGTGTTGGTCGATATTCCAGCTGATAGAATATCGCGAGTGTATAATATTCTTAGGTGTTTGGAGCTAGTTTGGTTTGAACCCTAGTTCGTCAGATCCTGTTGATGGTTCACTTCTGTATGAATCTTATTATTAGCAACAGTGTTTCGTCGAGTATAATTATATAATTACATGAATTAGATTAATTTAATACTTGTTTCATAGATCATGAATACGACACTTTGTAATGATGTGGAATGTGTCAGGTTAATAGAGGGTGTCTCTACAAGATGTTAAATTACACAAAATATTACATGATACAAACATATATAGGCTATATAATTTTTGATTTTATTTTTAGATTTACTAATTTATATGGCATCTTAAGAAATCATCCAATCTTAAGAAATCATCCAATGAGTACAGTAGGAGTTGTCATTCAGAAATTTATCGAATTTATTTTTGAACGCTAGTTGGCTATCTGTCAGGCTTCTGATGCTGCTTGGTAGGTGACCAAAGACTTTTGTGGCAGCATAATTTACCCCTTTCTGTGCCAAACTCAGATTTAGCCCTACATAGTTAAGATCATCCTTTCCCCTGGTGTTATAGCTGTGCACACTGCTATTACGTTTGAACTGGGTTGGATTATTAATAACAAATTTCATATGGGAATATATATGCTGTGAATTTACTGTGAAGATACCTAAATCCTTAAATAGATGTCTGCAGGATGATTGTGGGTGGGCTCCAGCAAGTATTCTGATTACACGCTTTCTGCAATAAATACTTTTTTACTCTATGATGAATTACCCCAGAATGTGATGCCATATGGAAGCAGTGAATGAAAATATGCAAATCAATGGACACACTTAAAATTTTGAAAATTCTACCTTTTTTTACAGACTTTTGTTCAAAGTCTATATTTATTACTGGAGTAGTACTATTTACTGTACGGAACTGTTTATACTGTGTTTTATTGAAATTTAACGGGAATCCATTTACAGAGAACCACTTAATAATATGTAAAAAACATTATTTAGTATTACATCACTTAGTTGTTGTGTTTCGTATATGATTACTATACTTGTATCATCAGCAAAAATAACTAACTTTGCATCTTCACCAATGTAGAATGGCAAGTCCTTTAGGCCTATGTATATCAAGAACAGTAAAGGACCTAAGACCGAACCCTGTGGCACCCCATCCTTGATAGCTCCCCAGTTTGACAAATCGGCTGATGTTTTAACATTATATGAACCACTTATTTATAATTTCGTAATTACTATATAATATTACCATATAGGCCCTATGTATTAGATGGTAATTAGGCCTACTATATAATTACATGGTACTCTGCGACACAAATTGTAAACTTTTAGCATTACCATGTATACAATTTCTTAATCTTCTTAATAATTTAGGCATAAAAAACAACAGAAATGATTCTGTTTTGATGTTTGACCATTTGAGTATGAGCATGATCTGCTACAGATTGGAGTTGACCTTACAGTGCATTCTCTGTTTCTGAAATTATCCTGGCCTCAGTCCTAAGCTGTAACTCATTCCACCCACATAGTACCCTCATGCAGCAGTTTATCCATCCCCACTACCACCTTGTATCCTTCCTGTTGCCTCTCCCATTCCATTGCTGTAGAGAGTTACTGAGAATGCAACAGCAGAGATGATGGTTGTGACTGTGAAGTGAGCCTGTTTGATTGTGTGAAAGAGGGTAGGTGTATGTGTCCTCCCGATGGAGGCTGTGGCTGAAAGCTGAGTTGTGTGTAGGGCCTATGAGAATCTTTTTTTATGTGGCAGTAAAATTTTACCTACTATCCTGATGCTTCACCAGTTTATGTTGGTAACATCAACGTGGTAGAAAATCTTTGCCAAAATGTTAATATTCTTAGAAATCCACATGGAATTACCGGTACTTGATTAGTGTTTAGTACAGGCCATGAAGTAAATAATTAATGCTGTTCCTGCTCTCTGGATGACAGGTTCTTGTATGTACCCTTGTCTGCTCATAAAATATAGATTTCAGGCCAAAATGTTTGCTTTGCCATGGGATTGGCTAATGTTCAACGTCACATGAATACCAACTTTACCACGTGAGGTCACCAGGACAGTAAATGAAATTTAACCTATGTGGTTGTTGCGGCTCAATGAATGTCATTACAATGTATTGCAAACTATCCTCATTATATTGTTAATAAAAAGGTAAAGCAGTCAACAATCCGCAGTTTAGTTTTAAACACCACAGTACTTTACTAGGCATGGTCCTGTTTGGAGGTGTTATGCCACTGACTTCCTCTGACCTTCGAAGTGACTTACCCAGTCAGTTATAGGGGGACCTACAGTTTAATGTGGATTCTGCACCACGGTGCTACTTGATATTTTTCACATCAGCAACATTGCCGGAGGTGAAAGAAGAGGAAAGTGACAGATAAAAAACCTGGTGGGGATCGAACCTGCGACCTTTGGATTTTTTAATCTGGCACTCTACCACTGTGTTACCAATAGATGATAATATTACAGTAAAATGAATACAATATGGCAGTTTAAAGTATAATGGATACTATAAACATATTAACAATGAGAACTAGATTACAATATACTTTACATTCATAACCAAAATTCCATCCACAGGCACAGGTAAGCCAATTAGTACCGACTGACTTCTGTGTCATTCTCTAACAGTGGCGTCATTGGATGTGGTATGTATGAGAGTAGGCAGCCAGCCATACTGATTACTCAGCTTTAGAATCAAAGTTTAGTAATAACATACCTGTAAAATCAGTACTAGAACAAAGTGTACTGGTGGTTAAATGGCAAAAGTTGCTGTTCTTGGCACTAAATTGCAGTAAGGTAAGTTATACACTTTTATCACCAGGGAAGAATTATTCAATACTGCACCAAAGTAGCTCATATATTTGCATTAAATTTGTTATAAATTGCTCCTTTGGTCATGAATTATTGTCCTTAGGTAATGCATTAAATACACCACATGATAAAAATGTGAAACATCAAGGAGATTAGTGTTGTTAACATTTACTATTGTTAGCAGGTTTGGTATTACTTGATATCACATATGCATTTCCTACTTAGTTTATGACAAGGCAAAACTACATAAATAACCTTTCACAATTAGAGTTACTCTGGGTACTTAACATTGAAAAACAGTTGTCTTTTTGGTAGAAAGGGGCGGAAGTTGGTATATGGGTAGGTCATCTACATGTGGCACACAGTGGTGGATGTTAACAGTTCACTACATTTACAGTTTGGAGGTGTGTCTGCCAATTGTACAGCAGTTATTGTGATGAATCTTATCCATGGCAGCAACTGTTCAGGTTATTAATTCATAAAATGCAGCAACCAGTTGCAGATAATAATTTATTTTTGATGATCAGTTTCGGGCGCTTGAGTACCCTTCTTCTGGTCTCTATACAGGCAAACAAGTGCATTGGTTTTACAGTAAATGATATAAAACGCACAAAAGTTGGTTACAGAGATTGGAAATAGTAAGTTAAAAGTATTCAACATGAGTGTTAGAATTTATAAAGCTAATACAATGAGTGATGCAGTTTTGATACAAATAGATTGTAATAAAAGATATGTTCATATAACGGGATAAAATTTACACTTATATTTTAGTATTGTAGCTTAACAAAATGTACATGCTAGCAGGAGACTGAACGCTAAGTGAATAGATTATGCAAGGAATAACAATCAGCTGCTAACGAAGTATCTATGGATGAGTCTCAGAGTGAAGGGTAAAAATAAATAAGGAAAAAAAAGCCATGGGATAAAAAACAGTAATAATCGCTGTAGATGACTTTAAAAGTGTAAAAAGAGGAGCAGGTGACCAATAAATCAGTTGCTTAACAGATTAATATTCAGTGTTATAAGAAGTATAATGATAAGTGGCGCCATAGGCGGAATATTTCAGAACTAGTCGCTGACACACTAGTAGGATGCTGAGAATGCTGCTATCAGGGCAACTGTAAATATAAAGAAAGTGTCATTGTGTCTATGGCCCAAATATTTGAAGCCATAGACACTATGTGTATATTGACGGTTGCCCTGTTAGTGGCATTCTAAGCATCCTAATAGTGTGTCAGCGACTAGTTCCGAAATATTCCGCCTATGGCGCCACTTTTCATTATACTTCTTATACCACTGAATATTAATCTGTTAAGCAACTGATTTATCAGTCACGTGTGCATCATCAGGGAACAAGGATGGAGGAGCGATTGATTGTAAATGTCTCCACAGCTGCGAAAGCATCTTCTTGCCCATCAGTTCTCCATGTAGGATCTCCTGACACTGTCGGCATTTTTGCGACCCAAGCGGTGTAGAATAGTAGCCTTAGCATAGTCGTACCAGTGTGGGCGATAAGGCTGGCTGACAAGGTTGCAGATCAAATCATCGAATTCGAACAGATGTGACATAACACATAGGAACTTGGTTGCATTATCGAACCCACAATGCTCAAAAGTGTCTTCAGCCACTTTAAACCACATAACAGCTCGTTGGTATTTGAATTGTGCAGATTGGGCAGGTGGGCAAGCGTGTGTAAGTCACTTGCTACATCGACTGGGTTGATATCTTGCGGATGCAGCTGAAAATCCACTCGGCGAGCATGAAGAGAGGAGTACGACGACGGAGCAACAGGCTGCGACATAGTGAGAGTATGTATAGTGCATGGCATTGCGGGACGTGGACCTGTTGTTGCAGTGGCAGCACTTGTCGAACACCCGGTGTGTCGGCAACAGACCGAGGTGAGCCGTAGGAAATGTCCAAAACAACACTGTCCTGAAGTGCTGAATATTGGCGGTGAACATAATTCTTGGAATTATTGAAGGCATTATGCGAAGGAGCACTCGACGAAACACATAAGCCATGTGCATAGCCATCACTGGGCACAGTGGGATACATCCGTGGCGTATTTGAAATTAAACTACCGACTGGGGCACATGAAAACTGATTATGAAGGTTAATGTTCACATGCGCCTGATTAACAGAATGCAGGGCTGGAGTTGATGCACTTCTGGCAGGCACCGAATTTGACGATTTGGACAATTCGGGGCTCGCCAATCCAGAATCAGTGTGTAGGGCGTGCTGTGGCCGTAGGGCTGATGCAGAGCCGAATTGAGGCCAAATCAAGTACATCTGACAATTATCAGCCGAGATAAAGTTGTGCTGGTCCATTGCAGGGACTCCAGGCGGCAGTTGGAGCAATGAAACAGCCGATAGCAGCAGACAGCGTAGATCCATGGCTGCGGTGTAGCCGGCCTTGCGGCGTGGACGAATCGCAAATTACCGATGCGGAAGGCACTAAACTTTCAAAACGAACTTGATCACAACAAAATTGAAACGAAATCGGGATCACCAATGAGGGGATAGGTCCAGTTCAGTAATACATTTATAACTCTATATCGGTACAGATATGTTAACACTTCAGATACAAGAGACCGACTGCTGGAAGTCTCGATCAGTCCAAAGAACATCCACCAATTTGTCCATCTGGATGGGCAAATTACCAAGCCACATCGGTTTGACCTTGTCGCAGGCCCCTTCTGCACTACTTGACCAAACACTGGAATTTATAGACAAAGTTTACGCAGGTTACCAGTCGTATAGTGGCATCATAGGTCTCCTAACATTCGACCCGGGCTCCTTCAAGAAGGAAACACCTGTCACCTGCTGGACGTGGCTGCGGCCGTGGCCGCAAGCAAGATACTGCCACACTGCTCCGGGTAAGAAGATTAACGTCAGCTTTGCTGCCTTGCCTGATCCTTGCCCACCGCCTTAGCCAACGGGCTCCTTCGCTAGTCCACCGAGCAGCGATCCACCACCCCTCTCTGAGGAAATTACTACTGTCATCGGTGGTGTTACTTTTCCTATCATTTCAGGGCTGAAGCAAGACGCTTTAGATCTCCTTGCCAGCACCCAAATGCATCTCTCTGGTAGGCTCCGGCACCGCCCTATGCAATAAAAATAGGCACCACGACGTTGTGTCTTTACATTCTGTGTCATCGGGCAGTGAACATTCAGGTCATATTTACCTACAGGACCTTGCTTCGTGCACTCGTTTTCTAGTTGACACTGGTGCTGACGGATCTTTGTTGCCGCCTTCGCTTGTTTTTGGGAAGATTCATCAACGTGAAACAATTGTGCAAGACGTTAATTTGACGGACCTGAAGTGTTCGGGCAATTATAAACATACCTTGCAATTATCCTCCAATTGTGCCTTAAAGTGGACATTTCTCATTGCACCAGTTGCTGAACCTATACTTGGCATTGACTTCATCAGGCATTTTCAATTATCTATTGACATTGTGTGCAACACTGTGTACTACCCTAAGAAACAATTGTACACATCGTGTGTTACGGCCGGTTTTGCTCAGGATACTACTTGCACTCGTTTAGTGACCAAACAATCGGAGCTTTGCAGAGTGTGATAAAGTGGAAAGGTGCTCTTCTCACCCAGCGCCTCAAGCTCTCACTTCATTGTATTGAACGCCTTCCTGCTGTTTGAGATGGCCTCCCCGCCCATACTCACAAGGTTAGTAAGTGTGTTTCCAGTGAACCGGCCCTGGCGCCAGGCATTACTTACGTTTTGAACTGTGCATATTGCTCTTGCACTCCTCTGTAAACATCCGAGTGCTCATATCATCCGAGTGCTCATCGACACGCCTTATGTCCGAACGTTTTTTGTGGAGAGACATGCGCCATGATTGCCAGTCATGGGCCCGCAAGTGTGTTCCTTTCCAGCAAAACAACGTCTCTCACCATACTTCCCCACCTCTGGGTAAATTTTCACAACCGTCGGGCTGATTCCAACATATGCATGTAGATTTGGTTGGTCCCCTCCCACAGTCTGAAGGGTTCCGCTATCTGCTCACAGCTATCAATAGGACTACTCGCTGGGCAGAAGCTTTCCACATACCAAACATTACTTCAGACACTGTTTCACGCACCTTTATGGACACTTGGGTCTCCTGTCTTTGGCTCCGCTGCGTTCATCAGAAATGACCAGGGTCGGCAGTTTGAATCTGCCACATTTCATCAATTATGCACCCTTTGCGGTATCACAAAAATACACACTACCGCTTATCATCCCCAAAGTAATGGGCTAGTCGAGTGCTGGCATCACACTTTAAAAACTGCTCTTCGATGTCATGGCACCTTGTAGACCAAGGCATTTCTCTGGTAGATCGGTTACGCGCACATTACTGAGCTAGACAAGTGTGAGCATGTTTTTCTCCGCGACGACACCATTAAGGCCCCCCTCATGCCTCCTTATACTGGCCCTTATGTCGTCGTCATCTGCTCTAAAAACACCATGGACATTTGGGTGAATGACTCTGTCATTACCGTTTCTCTCAACCGTGTCAAGCCAGCCTTCATCGAGCCTTCAGAGACTTCCTCTGACACGATTTCCTCTCACGCCTCTCCTCTGCCAATCGGCCAGTCCCTTTCTCATGCCACATAATCGGGCACAGACTGTTCTCAGCATACTCATCATTCGAGTACTGTTTTTCCGGCTTCGAATAGCCAGTCATCCCCTCAAGCCACATATTCGGGCACCGAGTCCTTTCGGTGTGCTCAACCCTTGAGCACTGCTTCTTCGCCCCTCATCTCCAATTGGAGCAGTCAATCATTTGGGAGATTTTTCCCCCTTGAAGCCCCCAAAGTTGAGCTGATTACTTTCTAGGGTCTACTGCAGGCATCCCTTTGTCCTGTGACAGTAACCCTCCTATGCTTCGAGCCCTCACAGCTCCACCCAGCACTGGACCACCCACCCGCGGCCATCAGCTGTTCGCCCAGGGCCGTCGCACGCACCACCCGCTTCTTCAGCCACCCCGCCCCCTTGCCTTAGCCCTGTTATGGGTTTCTTACGCCCCCCCCCCCGGTCACCAACACACACATTCACCTGCGGTGCCCACCATCGAGCTATATACTTTTGTCCCCTCTGACGACATCCATAAGCTCTCAGTGTTAGTCGATGGCTCAACTGCTTTCGTGTGCACTGCGTGTGATGATGAGTAGGGAGGTAGTGATTCTCCGCGTGTGGTGCGAAGGTTTCGCCTATCAAAAATTGCTGCGAGTGGTAAAGTTCGTGCCTTTGTGCGTCCGAATGGCAAAGTGTTCCTGCATGTTACCACCGATGTCAGCCTGCAGTCTGCCACCGGTCGGCGTCTTCATCAGCCGGCACAACTCGCCGACTTCGTCGTCAATGTACAGTGGTTCACCCCCACCAGTGTGTCGGCCTGTTCCACCAAAGAACTTAGTGTGGTGTTTTTGGGAAATTCTGACCCCTCACCCCCCTCAGGAACGTACTCCATACTGCAGGGGGGGGGGGGCATGTGGCATAGATCCTGTGGTCGATAGCCACGTTATGTTATCTTTGATGAATGTTCTTTGTACTGACCGAGACTTGCAGCAGTCAGTCTCTTGTATCTGAAGTGTTAACTTCATCTGTATTGATATAGAGTAATAAATGTATTAAGAGTGAACACCGCATTCATAACTGAACTGCACCTATGCCCTCATATCTTTTATTGGTGTTTTGTTTGTTTGGCCACTGCATTGTTTACAGAATTTGCTTCCATCACATATCGCACTTTCACGTTGTCACTATTTCTTTCCAGTAAATTTTGAGGCACTAGCAGGATGAAACTGTTTTATGAAAGTTGTCACGTTATTCTTTCTTTCTTTTTTTTTTCCTTCCTCCACTGTAACACCCAAATTCAACTGAGATTCCTAGCCAGTCATTGAGATACAGTTATTGGAATGAAGGATATTAAAATTTTGTTCACTCTCAAATCTTGGTTCATTTACTTTACGTGCGATTTTTTGCGTCTAGTGCTTTACATTTGGTCATTCGCTGTTCACTGTCTGTTCCATTCCATGCAACTTTTGGCGGTACACCAATGTTTTATTTTGACCTCAGCTCCACATTTCTGTGCTTTAGGCTGCTGTACTCTCTTTTTAATCATTTGATTACCGATTGTAAACTTGAAATACATTCACTGTACATTTTTAGTTCATCTTTGCACTTCACATGTTATCTTTTTAATTACATCTCTGTAATTTAGCAGTAAAATCATGTACATTCATACTCGCCACCATCTTGCATAACGTTGATGACTATGTGTATGTTTGTAGGTGGATTCAGTACATATATGAGTGTCTGTGAGTTTTCCACTTCAACTTTGTATGTAAAGATTTCACAATGGAGGATACCGTGGTTGTAGGCCTAGTGGCTGGTCCGGGAAACAGCATTGACAGAAACTGTGAATATTCTATAGAGTGTGACCTGGTGAATATATCATTGGCAACGAAGCATACTAGTGACATATCATGTCAGATATGGGGTCCCATATTGGATTGATTCGTGTGGATGATATCTGTAGGTGGAACTACACTAGGAATGGCTTTCACCTCAACAGGAAAGGGAAGGGAAAACTGTCTGGGTTGGTTGCAAGTAACTTACGACGGGGGGGGGGGGGGGGCACTGTCACAAATGGTAAAATACCAGTGGTTACAGGTGTCAGAGGGATGACGTTTTTAGGATAGGGAGGGGGGAAAAATCGGTTTTGAGTGAGCTTGGAAGACACCCTCAGTTTGGAAAAGCAGTAAAATAACAAATGATGGTCGCAGTACAGAGGATATAAAATGCAGAATGGCAATGGGTAGAAAAGCGTTCTTGAAAAAGAGAAATTTGTTAACATCGAATATTGATTTAAGCCTAAGGAAGTCCTTTCTGAAGGCATTTGTATGGAGTGTTGCTTTTTATGGGAGTGAGACATGGACGATAAACAGTGCGGACAGGAAGAGGATTGAGGCTTTTGAAATATGGTGCTACAGAAGAATGCTGAAGATTAGGTGGGTGGATCGTGTAACTAATGAGGAGGTGCTGAACAGAATTGGGGAGAAAAGAAATTTCTGGCATACCTTGACTAAAAGAAGGGATAGATTGGTAGGACACATTCTTAGACATCAAGGAATTGTGAATTTAGCATTGGAGGGAAGTGTGTGGGGTAAAAATTGCAGAGGAAGACCAAGAGATGGATACAGTAAGCAGATTCAGACAGATGTAGGTTGTCGTTCTTATGTGGAGATGAAGAGGCTTGCTCAGGATAGGGTATTGTGGAGAGCTGCATCAAACCAGTCTCCGGACTGAAGACCACAACAACAACAGATCTTAGCAAACAATGTTTAACTGAAAGTACTCAGAAACTTCCAGTAAATTTTAGTCAAGCCCTTAGTAAGAAATATCAGTTATCTTTATTACATCAAAATATTCCAGGACTCAAAAATAAATTTGATGAACTACTCATTTGTATTGATGAAATAGATTCCTCTAACCCAATTGACATAATTTGCCTCTCTGAACATCATGTGGCCACTGGTATAGATATGTTAAACATTCCAGGATTTAATTTAGCTTCACAGTTCTGTGGAGTAGATATGGAGGGAGGAGGAGTTGCCACATTCATTAAAAACTGCTATAAATTCAAGAATATTGATATAAATAAATTCTGTCTAGAGCAGCATTTAGAAGCTTGTGCAACAGAAGTAGAATTCCATAACAGATGCTATATAATAGTAACTATTTACCGAGCACCTGCAGGAAATTATAATCTATTTCTAAATCATCTAGAAGCTCTATTGGGTTATTTAACAGGAAGAAATAAAGAGATCCTGGTTGCTGGTGACTTTAATACAGATTTTCTTATGCAGTCCTCCAGTGAAAATTTATTGCAGTCAGTAACTTTGTCTTTCAACCTAACACATACCATAAACTTTCCAACTAGGATAACTAAACCTCTAGGACAGCAATTGATAATATTTTTATAGACAAATCAAAGGAACAAAATCATATCATAAAACCAATAATAAATGGCCTATCAGATCACGATATGCAGCTCCTTGTTTTAGGTATAGATTCTAAACAAATTATGAAGACTGCAAAATGTACATACAGGAGAGTAGACAACCCACCAAAAATTGAAAATTTTAGAAAACTCCTCAAAGACATGAACTGGAAAGATGTATATAGTGCTCATGGCATGAATAAAAAATATAATATATTCATTAATAATGTTAGAATCATGTTTGAAAACTATTTTCCTCTAAAAGTAACTCAAATTAAACAGAAGTCTATAATAAAACCATGGATTACACAAGGAATAAAGATTTCATGTAAGACAAAAAGGAAAATGTATCTATCAGCCAAGAGTAGTTGCAATGATGATGATTTAACTAAATATAAGGAATACCGTAAAATATAAAAAAAAGTTATTCAGGCATCTAAACAAATGCACTATGAAAAGAAGATAGCAACATCAGCAAACCAAATGAAAACAATATGGGATATAGTGAAAGAGGAACTGGTAGAACCAGAAAGGAACAAGAGCAGATAGCATTAAGAGTAGATGAGACGTTAGTAACTGATGGGCATAGTGTGGCAAATCTATTTAACAAGTACTTTATATCTGTTCTTATACTATGGGATTGTCTGGGTCAGTAAATAATGCCCTTGAATATCTGAAACTAGCATTTACAAATAACTTCACTTACATGAGTATGTCACTCACTTCACCACAAGAAATAACTTCCATAATAAAATCTTTAAAAACAAAGCATTCTAGTGGTTACGACAAAGTTAATTAAAGCGTGTTCTTGTGAACTTAGCACAATTTTAAACTATTTGTGTAACCAGTTTATTATAACAGGAACATTTCCTGATTGGCTAAAATATGCGGATATTAAACCTCTATTCAAGAAGGGGGATAAAGAGATACCATCAAACTACAGACCCATTTCACTTTTGCCAGCATTCTCAAAAATTCTAGAAAAGGTGATGTACAAGCAGCTTCTCAACCACCTGACCACGAATGACATATTGTCCAAAACACAGTTTGGATTTCTGAAAGGTTCCGATATTGAGTGAGGATGTACTTAATTCATTAGATAATAAATTGCAAGCAGCAGGTATTTTCTATGATTTGTCAAAGGCATTTGATTGTGTGAACCATAACATTCTTTTACATAAATTAGAATTCTATGGTGTCATGGGAAATGCTGCAAAATAGTTCAAGTCGTACCTCACTAACAGGAAACAAAGGGTGTCATTGCAAGTGACTAGTGAATTAAACCAACATTCATCATCGGATTGGGAAGAAACTACATGTGGTGTCCCAAAAGGATCCATCTTAGGACCATTGCTTTTTTTGTGTACATTAATGACCTCTCATCAGTTACACTACCAGAAGCAGAGTTCGTTTTGCTTGCAGATGATACAAGTATTGCAATAAAAAGTATGTCAAGCATAGTTATAGGAAGGTCTGCTAATGATATTTTCATGAACATTAATAAATGATTTAAAGCCAACTCATTGTCATTAAACTTTGAAAAGACTTACTACATGCAGTTCAGAACATGTAAGAGATCTCCCGTCAGCATATGCATTTAGTATGAAGAAGAGCAGATAGGAGAGGTTGACAGTATTAAATTTCTGGGATTACAGCATGATCATAAATTTAGTTGGGAGGAGCACACCACAGAACTGCAGAAACGACTCAACAAATCTATATTTTCAATATGAGTGTTATCAGACAGAGGAGACATAAAAATAACAAAGCTTGCATACTTTGATTCCCTAATGTCATATGGTATAATATTTTGGGGTAACTCTTCAAGTCAGAACTGGGTATATTAACTACTGCCTCTCAGTATATTTATTCCTTAATAAAATTTGCCATAAATAATATATCCGTTTCCCAACAAACAGCTCAGTTCATGCATACAATACTAGGAATAAATATGATCTACACAAGGACTTAAAAGCACTTACTTTAGTTCAAAAAGGGGTCCACTACTCAGGAACACACATTTTCAATAATTTACTATCAAGTATAAAAAAAATTAGCTACAAATAAAGACCAGTTTAAGAGGAACCTAAAAGACTTTCTAGTGGCCAACTCCTTCTACTCCATTAGTGAATTTCTAAATTGTACCAAATGATGCATGTACTCATACTATATTAGTATTATTATATTACCAGCTAAAAAAACTTAAAATGTATGTGTCTGTATTTATATTATTAGTATTATCTATTATTCAACTTATAAATTTTGTTTCTTGACATGTTCCACATCCACGAGGATCTCCTCAACATGGATCTATGGAACAAAAAACTAATCTAATCTCATGGTTTTAAATGTGAGCAATTTCTTTCATTAGGGCCATTTGAGACTCAATGCCTCTTCTATTATGTGAGATCGATCCTTTCCAAATTGTAGCATATGTATTATATACATAATGAAAAGAAGAAAAAATATATGTTTGTAAGGGGCATATTTGTAGCTAGTGGTCTCCCTCCCCTGCATCCCTCACCTTATAATAACTGAACCCATTATCCTATACAGTATTATGTGCAATACAATGCATAATTGGTTTTTACAGCAAGAATGATAACCTTGACACCAGTACAATTGCATCAACTTGTGGTATTGAGAGGAGATGTAGCTTCTGCTTGGCTGTCACAGTTAGGAGGCTACAATGAATTTGCTAAAGGACTTGATACATCTGTAACTAAGGGTACGTACAAATAATCCACTTAATGGAAATCAGATTGAATTTTTCATCATCCTGAAATTAACTATTGTGTATGACTAAAATTGAGAACTTAAAGCTGATAGTTATTGATTAAAGTTTATCATACCTAACAGAACAGAATACAAAAGTTTCAGTGACAATTTATAGGTAGAAGATAAAAAAAACAAAAATACTTCGATATTAACTTTTGCTGCTCCAGTTTCACTAATATATGTTTGTCCTCTGTGTGACTGGTAGACTGACAGCTGCGCTGCAAAATAATGCTGAAAGAAAAAGACATATATTATGAAACTGACTAGAGCAGCGACAGTGCTTCAAAATTGCATGCTCAATGAAGATAAAGATTTTGTAACTGCTTTGTTAATGGAAGTTTTACTACAAGTTTAATTCTTACTTTACCATATAGACGAGATATTGGTTCACTGTCAGGCAGAATGAAAATAATGCTAAACATTTAAGCTCTCAACTACAGGGCCTTCTTTTGAAATAGAAAGCACACACACACACACACACACACACACACACACACACACACACACTCACACACAACCATTGTCTTTAGCGACTGTGGCATATACACTGCCATCCAAAATTAAAGCAACAAATGGAAATTTTGGTAGTTTTCCTTTGTTTTATTACAAAGTTGTATAGACAGGTATAGTAAAGTACAAACAATCTAAAGAATACAAAAAAGATACAACCGTAACATGCATAATGGTAGACAATGATGAATTCTTGTTTTTCCAATTTCACAATTTTCACAATTTGTGTACACATTCTAAAGCTTGACAATGATGGAGCATTCTGCGAATGTTGTTATCAATCTCATGCTGAGGCAATAAATTTCATTCTTATTTGCAGAATTGCTCACAAGCCTCGGAGAGTGGTTGGTGGATGTTGACATCTACATCTATATTCATACTCCTAAAGCCACCTCACAGAGTTTGGTGAAGGCTACTATGCATACCATTTATGACATTACAGATACAGGGGGATGCTGATTGTTTACATGTGAAAGACGGGTTTTGCCGAGCTCTTGGTTTCCCCAGCCGGCCGGCTAACAGTTTGGGAATACAGGTAGTCAGAGTTTTCCTAATGTGCTTGGAAACCAGAAGCACTCTTGACTAAGCGAGGGCGTCTTTTCGTCTTCACGGTTTTACAATTTATGGGGTTAAAATGCAACCTCTAAAAATCTCGATTGTCTATTTGGATTTTCAGTTATTGGGTGAAGGTATTGCCCTCTTCAACAGTATGTTTCCGCTATTGAGGGTCTCACTCACCCGACATTGGTCAAGGAGGTTCAGGCCTTTCTGGGAAAAATAGACTACTATCACACGTTTTTGTCATCTGCTGCAAAGGTGGCTCATCCACTACACACTGCTTCATAAGAATGTGACTTTTCATTGGTCTGCTGATTGTGATGCTGCTTTGTTTCCAAGAACAACTCCAGCAGGCCCCTTGTGTTGCCACAGTTTGTCCTGGACAACATTGGGTTCTAGCCACTGATGCCTCGCACTATGAGATTGGTGCTGTTTTGGCACATCGATACACTGATGACTCAGAACGTTCGATTCTGTATGCATCAAAGACACTCACTGATGCACAATGGAAGTATTTGCAGATAGAAAAGGAGGCTCTGGCCATCGTGTATGCCTTGAAAAAGTTTTATGTCTTTCTTTATGGGACAAAGTTTCATATAATCACCGATCACAAGCCATTAGTTTCTCTTTTCCAACCCTCGGCCTTGTTCCCTGAGAAGGCGACTACTGTCTACAACTTTGGGAATTGTTCCTTTCTTGCTTCAACTATGGGATTCATTTCTGTCCCACTGCTAAGCGTGCCAATTCTATCAAAGTAAAGAGCAACCTCACCAGTCTTACAGAGCTTAGGTGGCAGAACTATTGGTTAGGGACGCTATTCTACGGTCCGCTTTCGACAGGGAGGTTTGTCAGTGGGCTCTTTAACTTTACAACCCCATTTTAGAATAAGTTTTGTCATTTGCTCAAACTTCTGAAATTACTCGTGCTGCGAGGGCACAGTTAGACGCTTGGGGTGACGTTGGGGAAGTGCAGTCGGCTAGGGCACCTAGTGACTCATTTGTAAGCAGTATGGATGAGGAAGTGACTGTGGTACACACTCATACCAGTGAAAGACAAACAGGCAACAGAA
This sequence comes from Locusta migratoria, assembly GCA_026315105.1. Taxonomy (NCBI): domain Eukaryota; kingdom Metazoa; phylum Arthropoda; class Insecta; order Orthoptera; family Acrididae; genus Locusta; species Locusta migratoria. The sequence goes on from CM048747.1 coordinate 112,648,952, forward strand.
CAACGTAAAGTCCAAACAAGGTGGTTCTTCTTTGCCTTCATGCCCACACAATGTTTCTCCCATCATTGATGGGACATCTGTCCCCAACGTTGGGCTACTACTGACAAACGCAAAAAAAAAAAAAAAGGACATATATCTTCCATTTGTAGACTGTAAAAATTTCAGAAGATACATTAAGACAAAATTGATGATCATTCAGTGCTATTTGTAGATTCTACAATTTACAATCCTAACAAGTTGTACCTTACTTTTCAAATCTTCGGCAAGGCTGTTAAAATATAAGTTGACACAGGATCCACTGCCACTATTATTACCTTACAAACATACCTTCAGCTGGGGTTCCCCTACTGTCTACTTTTCCCCGACATTTATGTACCTACAACCATCAACAGATTTCCTCACTAGGTCTGTTACAAGACTATCGTCGGAAATGTCACTGTCTTTGTGGTTGATCAAACGTGCACCGAGAATTTATTCGGTTATGTCGCCAATTCGCATTTTTGGCTTTTCGGTAGATGACACAGTCAATATCATCTCCAGAGTTATTCATTACTCACAGTTGGAGTCATTTTCAGATGAATTTTCTCCACATTTTTCGCCTGTCTTGGGTCCCGCCATCAATTTTGAGGCACACGTTACATAGAAGCAAACAGGCTGGCCGAAATTCTTTCAGGCACAGCCCCTTCCAGTGGCTTTGCAGGATGCAGTGAAGAAAGAATTGGATAGGTTGACAGTCTCCAGAGTCCTGCTTCCGATAACCTTTAGTGAGTGGGCCTCACCTTTGGAGGTCGTCCACAAACCTAATGGCAGTCTCCTCCTTTGCGGGGATTTCAAAGCCTCGGTGAATGCTCAGTGTCTCATTGACACTTACCCCACACTGTGCCATGAAGAGTTGTTTTCCAAGTTGGCTGGTGGCCAGTTCTTCTCAAAAATTGACCTTTTGGAAGCTTATCATCAGTTACGTATAGCTGAAGCCTCTCATCAATTCCTTGTATTGAACACACCTTTTGGATTATATCAATGTCAACGGCTACCATTTGGGATCGCCAGTGAACCTACAATTTTACAATGCTTTTTTCGAAACAATTTCTTTACACTGTTCCAGGATGCATCAACTATCATTGAGATGATATGGTAGTCATGGGGCCACTATGGATGAACACCTTCACAATTTACATATGCTTTTCTCAGTTCTACAATCCACAAGCCTTAAGGATACAGGGTACTTGTAAATTGGGCAAAAATCGAAATTTTTATATGACTTTAATAAATTCTGTAGTCTTTCCTGATAATATTGATATATAAATTATAGGGTTTCAAATGAAAAATGACCTATATATACCAAATTTTGAAGTTACGGTCTTGTGTACTGCCACGCCACCTTTATTTCTGTCACAGAAACCAGTGGTCAAATATACAATCATAAGCATTCTCTTCCTAAGCCTGTTATGAATTAATTAAAACTAATTTTCAGAGACCTGAATGACCCTGATTTGCTTAGTAAATATCCACATGGGGGCACTCTTGAAAGTTTCAACCATTGCTTATGGGAAATATCACACAAGAATGTTTTGTTAGTGTACTAGATGCAGTGATATGTTTCAGTTATGCAGGTATAGGAAGGATGGAAGTCCTGAGAAATTTAGGCATAAAATGTAGCTCCAATATAGAAGATCAATTGCTTGCGTGTGACAGACAATGGGTGCATGACGCTGAAATATTCACTCTTCAAGTTTCCAAAGAAGCAAGAGTGCTAACAGGAATGCCAAGAGAAAACTTGAAGATGATGAAATGCTGCCGGATGAAGACTATGCTTCAGGAATGTTCTGAGGCACAGATTATTTGGACTCATATCTTCATTTGCAATTTCCCACAAGTTGTATTTTTCAGCATTCAGGTACAAATATTTCCTAAAGTTTATTAAGCATTGCTCTATTTTCTTCTGTCACTTGCAATAGTCCTTACTTATGTAGTATACCTAAGCTTCCGATTTCTTTGTAATTTCTTTAATAACCCTAATCTGGTTCAAAAATATTCAAAATACTTCTAATTTGTTTAAAAAGTGTGCTGCATTATCTGATATCAACAAAAAATCTGTAAATTATATACATTCATATACATTATAAACAGTGCCTGAAAGAAATAGGTTTGATTTTTACATAATATTAAGCTGGAAAAGTACTCTGTATCCTTAAGTGCAATTTGCAAAAATCTCAATTCTTTCAACCCTTCATCATATACCTGGGGTTTCAACTTTCCAGAATGGCATTCGCCCTCTTAATGAGCATGTAGCTACTATCGACACTCTTCCTCACCTCATCTCAGTCAAACAATTTCAGGCCTTTCTTGGAAAAATTGCATATTATCACACGTTTCTACCATTGGTGGTGGAAATTGCACAGTCATTACATTGTCTTCTCCACAAGAATGTGCCTTTTCATTGGTCTGTCGATTGTGATGCTTCCTTTCAACACCTAAAATCTTATCTTCAGAAGGCACCTTGTCTTGTTACATATTGTCCTGGTCAACTGCTCGTTGTGGCTGCTGACACCTCCCAGCATTGGATAGGTGCCGTTCAAGCACACAAATCTCCCAGAGTGTCTGAACGTCCCATTACATGCATTGAAGACGCTGAATGCCTCTCAGCAGTGCTATTCTCAAATAGAGAAAGAGACCCTGGCCATCATTTATGCTTTGAAAAAGTTTGGTGTGTTTCTCTATTGATGCAGATTTGATCTCATCACAGATAACAAACCTTTGGTCTCTCTTTTTCATCCTGTAACTTTTCTACAAGACCAGACAGCCCACAGACTTCAACGTTGGGCTCTGTTTCTATCCTGCTTCAACAATGAAATTCACTTCCAACCTAAGGCTCAATATGCCAATGCTGATGCCTTATCCCATCTGCCTATGAGTCCTCACCCCACATTCAATCTGGATGAACTTCTCTGTTTTCATTTGGATGAGGCAGAACGACACATAGTTAAGGGTTCTCCTATTACAGGGGATTGTCTCGTTGAGGCCACAGCGGCTGATCCTATTTTGCGCCATGTTATTGGATTTATCACAAAGGTCTGGCTGGACCGCCCTTCTGGAAAAGCTTCTGATCCCATACGCAATTACTTCTCTCTGCATTTTCACCTTAAATTGCGTAACTGCGTTGTTCTACTTGCCACAGATGATTCTTTGCCATGTGTAGTTGTCCCAGGATCTCTGCGAAGGGCAGTACTCCGACTTCTTCACCAGGGGCACAGAGGAGTGTCTCGCACGAAGATGCTGGCCCACCGTCACCTCTACTGGCCCGGCTTCAATGTGGACATCACACACATGGATGCTGCCTGCGAAACCTGTGCCTCTCAGGCGCTGGCACCAAACACTTCTCTGTCACCCTGACCTGCCCCTACACACCTATGGGAATGCATACATATTGATTTTGGGGGCTCTTTCCTGGGCACTTCCTGGCTCCTGGTCATTGATGTTTACTCTAACTTCCTCAATGAAATGGGGAAGTCGAGTGTCTTTTTTGCAATTTCAAAACCCAAATGAAAAAGCTCCTTACTTCCACCTCCACGGATGATGCGCTGACAAACTTCCTTGCATCTTATCATGTCATGCCTGTGGGCAACCATAGTCCAGAGAACTTATGGAAGTCGACTCCAAACCTCTATCAGGGAAGAGATTTCCAGAACAAATGGAATACACACTGGCCACTCCACAGAGGGAAAATGAGGAGCTCACCACCCGCAAAGAGGACTGCACTCCAGAGTCACCCATCTTTCCACCATTCAAGAGGATAGCCTGCACAACAGCACCTATGAATGTCATGATATTTCCAATCATCAGCTTACTTCTCCAAGGACACAGATGAAAAGATGGACATTGGTGTGGTACAAATCACCAAAAAAGTGAATATCAAAAATAAACGGGGGAGAAGTGTTACATATGCTGTGCAATATTCAAACCAGCTGCCGAGCTGGCTAGTTCTAGAAACTGAGGCACTGTTATGGACAGGCTACTACTGAAGTGTAACATATTACACTACAAGTTTCTCTGTGATGGCTCAAGAAAGATCAATAAGATCCCTTTATTTATTTCCCCTTAGCTATATTCCTTTATGTATACTCTGAGTTAAGAACTTTTACTGGCTCCAGAACCTTGTGTCTGTGAAGGTTCCTGCATGTTAGGAGACTCAGATATTATATGTGAGAACACTGGTGAAACAACTTCTCTTTGCTCCACTATGAATAAGCAAGAAATTAGTATTCCATGAAAAGAAGAAAAAACAAAATTATTGTCATTGTTAATATAAACTAGGAACAGTTCAGACATATATTATGTCATACTTTTGCTCAAATGTAATATGTTTGTTGTTACAATAAACCTTAAAGTTACTGGAACTGTAAAGAAAATTTTTATTTGGTAGTTCGAAAAGTGACAAATTATTTCACCAAAGACAAGACGATGAAACAGAATCTACAAAAAAATATTAAGTCATCAAGATTTGACATTATCTGTTATAAGGATTACTTGAGTAGCAGGACCTCTTGTTCACCAAGGATTATGAGTTTATATTTCAGTCTAACCTTGCAAAATAAGGGGTGAACTTAGGGAGATTCCAGGGATTAAACACGGTCTGTGGCTGTCAAAAGAAGCTGTAGATCTCTGGAAACATTCCACTACATCAGCACCATCTGAGCATCCAGGTGTGGAGATGGCGAGAGCACATGTGGCTGGTAGGCATCCTGTATGAAACTGTGTCCACACCAGTATTTTGATGCAAGATGGGGTGACACCACATGTCGCACACTGATATAATAGTACTAATAGTACAAATACATACATCATTTGGTACTATTCAAAACTTCATCAATGGAGTATAAAGATGTATCCACTAGTGAGCCTTTCAGGCCCCTCTTAAACTGATCTTTATTTGTAGCTTTTTTTTTTTTAAGTTTGCTGCCAAATTATTGAAAATGTGTGTTTCTGAGTAGTGGACTCCTTTTTTAACTGAAGTAAGTGCTTTTAAGTATAGATTGTTTGCGTTCCTAGTATTGTATGTATGATCTGAACTGTTTGTTGAAAAAAGGGATATATTATTTATGACAAATTTCATTAAGGAATAAATATATTGACACCCAAACCTTCAGATGTCAGACACTCAGATCGGTACCAAAGGTTGTGTCTCAATAGAGTAACCGCCAAAACTTCTAGGAGAATGTGTGTAAACTATAATGATAAGCAACACCTAACCTACGGAGTAGAGGGAAAGCATAATTGTGAGAGCCTATCACATTGCGCTACTGTGGGTTATGTGGTAGAGTGTTAGTTCACCAAACAGAGGCTCCTAGGTTCAAGCCCCAACTCAATTTTTTTTTCTTTCTTTATTTTTTTTAACTGCAGTACATTGGAAATTGTTAAGAGGGGCAGCGTATTCCTCACATGTAAATGACTGTTTGGATTTTATAGCAATGTTTTATCGGCAGTTTGCTCTTGGTTCATTTATTTGAAAGTAGCAAATCTGTGGGGTTTATTCATAGTTTCACAGAATAAATAAACATAATCAGAACATACAAATAAAGAAACAACTGCATAACACATACAGCAGTATTAAAAAAAATAGTAATGTTAAAGACAATAAGCCTAATTAAAGTAATAACTTTAGTAATAATCAAAATAATAAGTACATGAAGTTCAAGCATGAAGTCAAACACCACCACAGACACACAGTGTCATTTATTAAGGAATGAAGGTTTCACAATAGTGGTTGTTTCTTTATTTGTATGTTCTGATTATGTTTATTTATTAAGTTAAACTACGAATAAACCCTACAGATTTGCTACTTTCAGATAAACGAAGCAAGTGCAAACTGTAACACTCTACCAACTGTCCCATGGTAGCGCAACATGATAAGCTCTCACAGTTCTACATTTCATATAATCCGTAGGTTAGGTGTTACTTATAGTTTATGCACATTCTCCTGGACGGCAGCACATAGCACAAATTATACACGATACGGATCAAAGTATCCCTTCAATAACTTTTCTGATAGTCCAACTTTCAGTACAGGGGTAAAAATCCATACCAGATCTCCTGGGCTGTACACAACAGGTTGGTGCTTGTCATTATACTGCTGACGGTCCTTCTCCTGGGCGTCCAGTGTCCATATGCGAGCCAGCTGTCTTTCTTCTTCGACCCTGGTGATGAGCTGTTTCACATAGTCATCCTGAGTGTCATCTGTCTGGAACGGGAACAGCGTATCCATTGACATCTCATCTTCACAGCCATGGATCAGGAAAAACGATGTGAAGCCTGTGGTGTCTTGTCTTGCGGTATTATAAGCAAATGTCATGACTGGCAGTATTGTATCCCAATCCTTCTGCTCAACATTGACATACATCAACAGCGTATCTGCTATCGTCATGTTAAAACATTCTGTAAGACCATTTGTCTGAGGATGGTCTGCAGTTGTCATTCTGTGGACAATGTCACAATGTGACATTACCTCTGATACTAGTGATGACTGGAATACTTTTCCACGATCAGATATCATCACATGTGGTGCTCCATGCTTCAAAATAATGTCTTCTACCAGGAATTCTGCGATCTCTGGAGCTTCTGTGTGAGGTAGTCAGTGCAGATTATTTCCATCAGTTACCAGTTGTTGACTTCGGAAATCTCCCTAAAAGATCGATCCCAACTCAGTGGAATGGAACTGCTGCAGGTGGAATCTGTACGAGATGCCCTGGTGGTAACTGCGGCACATGTTTCTGTCGCTGGCACCCTTTACAGTGATTCACTTAGTGCTTGACAGATCAGTAGAGACCTTTCCAGTAATACCTGCGTCTGATTCTGTCTAGGGTCTTCATGAATCCCAGATGATCGGATATTGCAGCATCATGGAAATATACTTGAGAGTAGCTAACTGGAAATGAGCTGGAATAACCAGTAGCCATTTGGGGTCCAGTGGATCATAGTTTCTCTAATACAATGTCGCGTTTATAAGTTGGAACTCTCCATTGGTCGTTTCTCCTTTCTCCAAGGACTCTATCGTTTTTAATAGTGCTGAATCTTCCTGCTGTTCAGCTGTAAAGTCACCTAATTCAGTGAGGGCTGAAATTTCATTCATGCTGTTGTGTTCCATTAACGGATTCCTCAAAAGGCAGTTGGCCATTCTTGAATACCACTAAGATGTCGTACTCTTGGAGTCTTGGTGCCCATCTTGCTAGTCGACCTGATGGATCCTTGAAGCTAGTCAGCCAACAGAAATATTCATGGTCGTCATGACGATGAATGGTTTGCCGAATAAATAGGGCCGTAACTTGATGATAGCTGGAAGACATTCTTTCTCAGTTGTAGAGTAGTTTATCCCGGACTTTGAGAGTACTCTTGATGTATAGACTATCAACTTTTCAGCACCTTCCTGAACTTGTGCAAGCACTGCACCAATCCCATAACCACTGGTGTCTGTGTGAAGTTCAGTTTCCACATTCTCGTTGTATAAGGCCAGAACTGGTGCAGAAGTTAGAGCCTCCTTAAGTGCCCGGATAGTGCATTCTTTTGTCTCATCACAGTAAAACTTGGCGTCTCCCTGCAGACGTTCTTGCAATGGACGTGCCTTGTTACAAAATCCTGTTATGAAACGTCGGTAGTATGAGCACAGTCCGAGAAAACTTCTTACATCACAAATGCGCTGAGGAGTTGGATATTCTATGACTGCCCTTACTTTATCTGGATCAGGATGGACACCATCTCCGTTATCTAGGTGCCCTAGGATTTTTATCTCTTTGGCGACGAAGAGGCACGACTTTGGATTGAGGCGGAGTCCTGCAGTCTGAACACACTTCAACACAGTTGACAGGTGACTCAGGTGTTCTTCAAGTGTTTTTGAGAAAATGACAATGTCATCTAAATAGCAAAGACATATCGTCCACTTGTGTCAAAGCTAGTTGTCCATCATGTGTTCGAATCTGGCCGGAGCATTACATAATCCAAATGGCATTACTTTGAATTCATAGAGTCCGCCCTGTCAGCTTCGTCAACCTCGATTTGCTACTAACCTGTATGCATGTCTATAATTGAGAAGTGTGTAGCTCCTTTCAAGCAGTCTCCTAAGGTGTCGTCAATCCATGGCAATGGGTAGACATCTTTCTTTGTGATTTTGTTCACCCGCCGATAGTCGACACAGAATCGCCATGTGCCATCCTTCTTTACGAGTACCACTGGAGACGAACAAGGACTTTCCGAAGATTGAATAATGTCATCGTACTACATCTTCTAAACTTCCTCCAGAATTATCCATCTTTCAGATGGTGACACTCTATACGAACGCTGGCTAATTGGTGGATCATCCCCATTATTGATACGGTGCCGAATCGTGTGCTGTTTCGCCTGACTTTTCTCCTGCTGGAGTGTGAATGCACCTGAAAACTGGTGTAGAATAGCTAACACCCGCTAGCATTGTTCCTTGATCAGTCCGGGCACTATTAGCAATTCCACGGTTGTTTCCTCCAGCATGTTGTCTGTACTAACAGCAGAGCATGGGTCTTTGTTGATGACATTGAGCTCACCATCCTGGATTGGTTCAGCTATCCCAATACACATTGGGGATAAGTTGTGACTGCTCATGACAATTAGTGATCCAAATCTCTCATCGACCACCAGTAATGCTTATAATAGCCGCTGGTATGTAAATTTCTTTTGTGGGCCTAAATAAACTTTTTACTATCGACAAGCACTTCACTTTTTAACTGGTCATCTGTGATTGTGACTGGAACTGTTCTCATTGTTAATGGCAGGATCATCACATTCTCAATAGCAAATAACTTCCCAGAAAATTCCATATTACATGTACCCGTCAGGACGACTTCCTCAATTTGCAGCTCAGATCTTCCACAGTCAATGATAGCTTGGGATGCCTGAAGGAATTCCCATCCGAGGATGACATTATGACTACATTCTGTTAAAATGTCAAATTCTTCCATTTGCGACCTTCAGCACAGTTGCCCCTGTATCACAGAACGTTGTCTTCTTTAGTGTGCGGCAGTAATTATCTGACAATACAGAGAAAGAAGCTCCTGAATCAACCAGTGCCCGGACAGGTTGGCCATCAATTATGACATCAATGAGATTTCCCGACATCGTAGCGACTGTCGTTCATGGAGGATTTTCATCTGCAGCGGCCTCACCGCCATAGATGGTCACCTCGCTTAGTTTTCCTGGGCACGGCAACTAGGGGAGCGGTTGGTACCTCTGTACGGCGATGGTGAACGGCAGCGGCATGTTGGGGAGCGATCTCGTTCAGGGTACAGCGATGGGCTTCTTCCCATAGGTTGACTGAACTCATCAGTAGGTGACTCCCTGGTATAGAACTGCTCTGATGGCTGACGTCTTGCAGAAAAATAATCATCAAATACTGGTCTTCTCTCTCCGCAGTAGGGTACGACATGTTCAGGGCACCCACAGTGGAAACACAGTGGTGTGTTGTCTTCTGTCCTCCACACATCTGTGTGTCATAGGCTTCATAGTTGCCGGGGGAGTTAGTTGTATCCGTGCCGGCTGGTTCATAGGCTGCCGTTTGGCGGCTGCAGCGTAAGTCATAGCAGGGCGACGCCATTCTTCACATCGGGTGCGATTGGTGGGGCAGACAGGAGCTAATGTCTGAAATACCTCTTCCTCAGTGGTGTCAGCTCCCTCGTGACTTACAGGGCTTACATCAATGCCCTTAATCTGATGTTCGCTTGGTCTAATAGTCCTGGCTGCTATAAACTGTTGTAATTGTTCTCTCACAATTTGTCGTATGAGAGAAGCTAAGTCATGCTGGTCTTCCACAACGGCCATAGGGACTACATTGGAGAGTCTGTCATACTTCTTTCATCCAACCCTCGTTTGTTGCATCTCTTCAACACGCTGGCACCACTTGATGAACTCTTCCTTCATAGTGATGACTTTTATCAGAAGAGCATGGTACATGTCTTCTGCAATGTCCTTCATAAGGTGCGTGATTTTGTTGGTCTCAGTCATATTCGGATTGACTATGTTACACAGGGCCAAAACATTATGTATGTATGACTGTGTTGGCTTACCATGTCGTTGGGCCCGATTCTTCAGTTGTTCTTCAGCCAAACAGATTTGATGCTGGCAGTCTCAGAATGTCTTCTTAAGTTCCATCTGGAACGTTTCCCAGTCATTCAGCTTCTCTTTGTTGTTTTCGAACCATTGCTGAGCTCTTCCGTCCAGGTAGAAATAAACGTTGACCAAGCACATTGTATGATCTCATCTGTTATACTTGGCGACTCGGTCGAAACCTTTTAGCAATTTGTTGGGGTCCTGTCTAGCGTCTCCAAAGAACACCGACGGGTGTCTGATGTGCAGCTGGCTTACCGCTGGTTTCGTGTCCATGGTTCTTCTGATGATACGGACTTTCAGAAGGACATACTCGGTATATCCCTTGTATTCCGGTTCTAGTCCATGAAACTGACAGCTTTTACGTTGCCTAATCAGAGCCAGGGTGATGCAGCTGTTGCACAGGATACCCGTCGCCTCCAACAAACAATGTCACGTTGAAATGGAAGCAGGCTTGACTTTTAAGGCAGGGTTGTCAACTGAACACAGCTCTTATACTGAAAGCAGGTTTATTGCGAACTGAAGCATAAACTGCCTCTCGGGCAGAGTGCTCTGCTATTTGTACACAAACAGAATGTACCAGAAATTAGAAGAATAGTTAACATAAGAAAAATGTAGAAATTACAAGTGAACATAAAAAACATGTAGAACGTTCTGGAAATGATAATTACAAAGAAATAAATTTATGCCGGTGGACGGGATTCAGCACCACAATCGGTGATGCTATGAATTGCGTCACACCGACAGTTAGTTAACTTGAGGTATTGTGACAATATAACTAAGCATTTATCTTTCTTTTCTTTATGGAATAACATTAACTACCTCAGATTTAAGTTGATGGGTTTGTTTGGTTTTCGTCCTCGTTCTTCAGCTCCCCATTGAATTATCACCAACAACAATTTCTTCCTCCATAAGCGAAAAACTACTCTTACACTAAACTTGTATCCAGAAAGGTGACTGGTTGCTGTTATTTTCTGATTTCTTTACTCTTACACTAAGTTCACAATATAACTGTGATTATTGAATGCATTGTTGAACGTGCCAGCTGTCAGTATAGCCAACAAAGCGAAGTGACAATACTGCTTTACGCTTGACACAATATGTTTTGAAACACATGCTATACTGGACTGAATACGATTTGAAACAACAGCTACTTTACAGAGGCAATTTACACTGTTAGTGAACCTGATTTGTTACATTCTGATTTGAAAGATTGCTATGTAAACTGTACAAAAATGTATCAAACTCAATTGTCCACAGGTGGACTTATACGATTTGAAACGTTGCTCATCGTTTGGTACCGATCTGAGTGTCTGACATGTTAAGGTTTGGGTGTGAGAGGCGGTAGTTAGTATACTCATTTCTTTGAAGAGGTCTGTACATGATGTCCGTGAATTTAATCAAAAGATAATAAATATTAGACACTTTTGGATTCTGAAAACTTTTGCTTGACTTGGAGAGTTATGGTAAAATATTATACCATATGAGATTATGGAATGGAAGTAAACAAGCTTTTTTTATTTTTATGTTGCCTATGTCTGATAACAGTTGAATTTCAAATACAATAATATAGTAATAAGGACAGTTTACAACTTATTGCAAAGACGTGGCAAGGAGGCACATAACACAGTTATACAACTATCACCTCCAGCTACTGTACTTTGAGCCATGCTCTGCGGTGTGTTAATCTGGAAGGGGAGGGAAGAGGGGATAGAAAGGTTGTGTCACGGTGGTGCGGTTGGGTACGGTATGGCCTAGATTGGAAATAATGAGGTGCAACTTAGGAATGGAGGGGGGGAGGTGGATGAGGGGAGAAAAATAAAATAAACAAAATAAATATATAAAAATATGAATTTTCTGCACACCACATGCACACGTGCGTGTACACACACACACACACACACTCACACACACACACACACACACACACACACACACACACACACACAACCTACGATAACTTCCCTTTTTACCACACCTTACACTTCCCACCTCTATCCTAAACCTTTCCTATTTTGAGTGGTGCATGACTGTGCATGTGTGCATGCATTGTGTGTGTGTGTGGCTCCCACACATTTTACATTTTTATATATTTATTTTGTTTAATTTATTTTATTTTTTCCCCTCACTCGTCTCCCTACTCCATTCCAAATCTGCATCTTATTATTCCCATCTAGGCCGTGCTGTACCCATCCCCACCACCTTGACACAACCTTCCTATCCCCTCTCCCCTACCCTCCCCTCCCAGATTTACACACCACAGAGCGCGATTCGAAGTGCGGCAGCTGGAGGTGACGGTTGTATGACTTTGTTGTGTGCCTGTGTGATTGCGTGAATGTTCTATTTTCTGAAGTAGGCTATGGCCGATAGCTGAAAATGTTGTCTGTGTGTGTCTTTTGTATGTGCCTGTTGCAGCTCGTCGCCACGGACTTTTCATTATTAGAATTTCAAATACAGATTTGTTAATTGTTTCGTCAGTTCTGTTGTGTGCTGCTTCCAGTTGAATTTATTATCGAGTTATAATCCCAGGAATTTAATACTGTCAACCTCTTCCATCTGCTCTTCTTCATATTTTATGCATATGGTGGATGGAAACCTCCTGCATGTTCTGAACTTTGTGTAGTAATACTTTTTAGTCATAGAAACTTAACATAACTTCAGATTCATTTCTTATGAAAAACAGCAAAATAGTTTCTTTCAAGGTTGAAACACAGAAATATTTCACATATGTTACATAAGACAAATGTTAGACCCCTGTAACTTACATTTTGCCCAAATTTCTGATCATCGTTCATCATTGGAGGCATGCAAGATGGCGCCAATAGAAAAGTGTTGTGACACTCTGTTCATGTTAAAACAGCAAAAAATAAGCAGTTTGTTGTGTAAAGAATGTGAAAAGCAAGTGATGAAAGGTATTATGTGTATAAAGTGCAACTATTGGTTACACGAAAGTGCACGAAAATAAATCAAAAATACTTCAGTGATGGTTTTAAGATTAATATGAAAGCAGTCTTGTGTGGCTGAAATACACCAGACAAAAAAACCAAGATCATGAAAATAATGTGTGTGTGTGTGTGTGTGTGTGTGTGTGTGTGTGTGTGTAATACGAACGTGGGTGAAATTCATCAGACAAAAAAACCACAAGATTGTGAAAATAAGTGTGCATGTAATACGGATGTTATAAATAATAATATATCTAGTTTTGCCAATGTCAAGGTATATACAAGCCAAAAACCATTAGATAAATATAAATGGAAGTTAGTGAAATATAATAAAAGGAAGGAGTAAACCACAGGCATGCAAGGGGATGAGAATGAATTTCTAATAATTCTAAAATGTCACAGTGCCAAACAACACAATTGATGTGCAACCTGAAATTAACATGCAGCAACTCAGAAAACATTTTAAGAACATGGAAAATACAAAACAGGTGACTGCAGAACCAGATTGTGAACCTAAACATATATCTCAGAACGAACCCAATAAGAAGCAGCAGTGAAGAAGAAATTGTAATTGAGACCAGAAATATGAAACACTTGGCAAGAACTGTATATTCGAGATCCAAGCTCATAATTAGCAGAATCATAAGGAGGAGGTCAGTGAGTGACAAATATATCTCAAAAGTAAACTGTGCCATCAAAGAACAATAGAATAGTCTAGGGGCGATTTCATAGACTGAAAAGAATGTCTGTGTGAAAATTGCCTCAGAAAGGATAGCTAACCTTGTGTGTGCCATGGATTTTACAGGACTTACGACACTTAAGAGTCCTTCACTTTTGTCCTACCTAGGACACACTTCTATCGTCAACATTAACCTTCGTATGTAAACTTACATAGTTTAAGAGTCTTCAAACATTTTTCATTCTCTTGCAAATCAAAATATCTTATTCCACTAAGTATCAATATTACTTGTCAGACATGTCACACAGCTATGATACTACATTGTCTTCGTATTTACTTCAAACCTCTGAAACACTTTTGTCTTCAGTGGTAGTACAGACTGTATTATACATGTCACCCACTTTCTTATCTTTGGAGATCTGCCCAAAACCCAAAAACAAAAACATGTTTCCATACTCTACCCTCATGAGGTTATTGAGTACCCATATATTACAGAAACAAAACTTTTGGTTTCACGTTTATACAGTAGTTCTAGAGCTTACTGCCAGGAGATTTGTTTTCCTGCGTGTATTTTGTGATGCAAACTACGGAGTTTGTCATACAACATTAAACTAATTCTTACTGAGTCATTCAATACCTATTCCAATCAGGGGTACTCATACTGGGATGAGTTTTGGATGCTGGTTTATATCACCAGATGTGCTAGCAACTGTGCACCTCTTTTCCTAACAAAGCAGGTGACCTTTCGTAGGAATCACCCACAAAGAAAAGTGGACCAGGTTCTCTTGTAGAGATTCCTGCGCCCTGGGAAGGACAGTCTCTTTACTAGGTCTGATCCATTACAACCGTCCTCTTTCCCAGATTTTTTAAACCATACTGTGAGCATCTCGCTCCCTTTTTGAACATATCTTTCTTCCACCTCCTAACAATCTGTAGAAGGCCCCCTTCCTTTATGATTTTCCCTTTCTGATTAATGTATCTCCGTAGACAAATATCGCTCTGCTTGTCCTCCTTATTTAAGGAAAAGCTTTATTATTCCTTGCTGTTGTACATAGTTCCTGCACATCTTAACTTGTAACTCATGTTTTGTATCTAGATGTCTCATTACATCTCCTCTCCCACAAAATGTAACAAACGTAACATGTTTCTTGTCTCTAAAGAAAAGACTAAAATATTTTAACAATGTGGAAAATCCGATAGGAATATCAATTGAAAAGACTAAAATATTCATAGATTAATATGTCCAAATAAATTGTGTTGTATCACTTTATTTTCCATGGCACTGCATGTAATACAAGGTGAATACAGAGTGTGCCTCTTGTGCTGTTATAACTTGCCTCTCTACAACTACACACCTATTGTGGACTGTGTTGGACAGGTGACAGGAATCAGCGACTAGGGCCCCTTTGTCAGGGCTTGTATGTAATTTGATAGGTACACATTATAAAGCCCCTTCTCTGGACCTGTGTCTGGATCTACCAGTAACAGCTTTCAGATGTGGCACACTCTTTTTATCACAAATCTTATCAGCTACAATGGGTTTAGTTTTTGAATGTTTTATGACCTCATGCTCTTCTAACAGCCACTTCATTGTTGGTAATTGACAAGTAAACAGTGTAAATGTACTTTTCATGGATCCGAAATTACATGGCTACATCCTGAACCATGACCATGGGCTAAGGGTATTATGTGTACTTTTATTATTATTAGGGATTCTTTTATTTATATATGAATTATACTTTTGACTAAAGTTCACCAATTTACATTTTGGAAGAGATAATGGTTTTCTATTTTCATTATTCACCTGAGAGGCCAGCTATGTAGTTTTGCCTCTTTCCTTGTAAAAAGTGTCTAAATCTTCCATACAGAAAGGTAACTCTCTTACCGTTGACCACCCACTGTACCTTATTTCCTTTCTGGCAAAATGTGGTAATCATCTGACTGAAACTTATTGTAATCTTTAGTGTCTAATAATTCCATGTTCAATTCATTACTATGTTTCAATAAATCTACGCAACTTTGTTTCTCCATAATTAGAGTAATAGCTTGAAACTCAACAGAGGATTTCTCTTCTGCCTCCTGCATTTATTATGTTGTTTTCCTGAAGAGTTCAGTGACCTCTGCCTGTATGAGATCACATTGTTTGTTTAATTCTTTGTATATCTCTTGGAGCAAAGCCTCTAGCTTATACTGCATTAGTGTAATTGATTCTCCATGTGCTATGATAATATTAAAAAACTTTTCTTTCAGTTTTTTCATTTGTTCCTGACATTCAGAAATTTGTAAAATCATTTTGTTTAGAAATCTAGTTGTTCTGATCTTAATGTGACTATTTGTTTCTTGTTACTCTTGGCAAATGATGTTTCCAATATGTTCACAATTTCTGAATTTTATATTTTGACTAGTTTGTCAGTCCATGCAGGTTTGTTGGCAGCCATTCTATGAATTCTAATTGGCCTGTATAAAGTCACAAATCAAAGATAACGTGTTTCTAAAATGCTCAAATGTTTGTATAGCTTATGGGACTTAACTACGGGGTCATCAGTCCCTAAACTTACAAACTACTTACAAACCAGCGACTACTAAGGACGGCACAAACATCCATGCCCGAGGGGGGGATTCGAACCCCCGACCGTAGTGGCCGCACAGACCGTGGCTGGCGCACTGCAGTCCCCTCGGCCACCGCTGCCGGCAATGTGTTTCTATCCTCCTCGCGGAATGTTCTACCTGTTACTACACTGAATAACATTCAATAACAGTTAATCCATGATACACACTTGGTGTGTCCGCACTCCAGATAGTGACTTATTCTGCACCTATTGTTTATGGTTTGGTTTCAAGTATTGTTTATTGCCCATTATATCTTCAAAATTTCCATTGCTCATAATTGTTTACTTCTCTGCATGAACTTTTCACTTTTAGGAAAGTTATAGTTGTCTAAACTCTTCTTAAATATGTGCCAAACAACTTGTGTTCATTATATAACTTATGTTGTTGAGGGGTTCTCTTGCCCTTAGCAACAAATGTGTTGTTATCCAGTTTTTTAATGTAAATTATTCCACAAATCAATTAAAATGCTTAGCTTTTGTCTTCTTCTCTTCTTTATATCATCTCTTGCTTGGGCAACAACTTTGTAGTGTTCCAGGCTTGTTCCATGGGGATAGCAGGTTATGCAGTTCTGCAACTCGTCATTCTGCCATACATTTCATGTCCACTCGACCCTCAATTATTTTTGAATGATAACCTATTTCTCTCATGGATGCCTGATCACCTCATTTTCGTTCTTGAAGGCTGGTGCCGCAAAGTGTTGCTAACAACCTGTGTAAAATTGGTCTTATTCACCACATTGCATGTTGAGTACATTGCAAAAATGCTGCTGCCTATAGTGTTACTTTGTGGTATAATTTTTTAGTTCACACTAGTTAGTGTATTTTCAGTTCATTTACACATGGGCCGAGCTGCTTCATGTGAGCTACAAAACATTCCTAATGTTACAGCAATGGTAACTATAAATAAGCATCCCTTTTTTCCGTTTTTTTTTTTTTTTTTTTTTTCCTCCTCACTGCTGCAGGCCGCCTTTATTGTGCTGATGAATTTGTTCCTTGATCTCACCTGTCACTGTGCACATCCATGACTACCATGCGGCTCCTTTCATCTCACGATCTGATTGTCCCATCTGTAACTTTTTAGGCCTTTAACAACTTAACCCATTTCTTTAGAAACAACTCTTGATGCTTGGATCTTCCATTGGTTGGATCACTGAAATATAGTCCAATTTTCCATGAGGAGTTCATATTATTACATTTCACACTGTTCTCTGTTTAAATTACTTTGTCATTGACAGTTTACAGTGGCTAGAAGCAATGTTGCCACTGTACAGTCAGTAATGCTTCTCAAGGTGCTGCATGCACATACAAAACAGACTACTCAGTGAGCCTGTGGCACTTGAGAAAAATCTGGTCGTACTGCATCAGTCATTTGAAACATAATCACAAAACATCTTTAATTGGAGTATAGTCGCTCTTTCTTCCTGTTTCTTAAAACTTTGTTCACACTTCCCTGACACCTAGCAATTTCCTCTTGACTTTAGTTCATGAATATTTTATTCTTCTTTACAGTTCAGCTCTTTATGCTAATTTTGTTTTTTGTTGTTGTATGTGTCCTAATTTTTTCAGCTTGTTAATGCTCTCACCTTAATCAGTGTTGCCTTATTAGATGTGTCCTACTGTGTTTTCTGTCTCTATTCTCTAATGAATGCAGTTATACCTTGTTAATCGTCGTGTCAACATGGAAAGCCTGCATCTATTGTGGGCATGGTCCAACGTCTGTCAAACAGCTCGTTGAGACTGCTAACAAATGTAGAGAGATCTGTAAAACTGCCTTGGTACTGGAAGTGTGTACATGTGTTTGAGAGTAACTCACAGTGAGGAAGATGGCAGTTCTTACACCTCTCCAGATGCTATTATTATTATTTTAAATTCTGTTATAATCACTTAAACTGTATTTGTACTAAATATTGTTATTCTTAGTATAATTCTTAGTTAAACCGCCACCACTTAATTCATAATTTAACTAGTTCACACCAAAACAAAATGTCTGCCTAGGTGTGTTAGCGTGTTTATATGAGTGTGTGTAGGCAGGGCCGGATCCAGGGGGGGACAAAGGGGGCAGTTGCCCCGGGCGGCAGAATTTAGAGGGCGGCAAATTTTGACCGACTCTTTTTTTTTGGGTATAATTTAATAAAATTAACTGACACAGAATTATTAAAAGTAAAATGACTGCAAGAAATACCGAAATCATTTAATAAATTGAAAATTCCTGGTTGCTGACTTCAGTGTTGCCCGTCACAAACTTTAAAAATCTACTAGATATTTGCCAGAATGAGGGTGATGTTTGCATTATTGCTTAACTAAAGGCACAATGTTTATTAATTTGCATAGATTTCCTTTTTTAGATAAATGAATATTCATATTTCATATGATTCTTGTACCTCTGAAGCTATTTCTGAGGCCAAAGTGCTAGCAGAAGATAATGAGGTATCAACGGTATTCTGCGAAAAAAGGATTCGAAGAAAGAAGGAAATTGCTGATGAGATTTGTGAGGATGAAGTATCCAACATTCACAGAAACAATAAGGAATAATTGACAGAGCTTAGTACTAGGTTTACCGCACTAGAGAAAATTGGTGCAAAAATTAGTTTTCTGTGTGGTGTGCAAATTCGAGAAATGGAAGTGGAGGACTTGAAGGCCAAAGCAGCGGAACTGGCAGAAGATCTTAGCGAGGAAGAACTTGAAGTTGAAACTTTCAGACAACATGCGTTGGCAGTAGACAGAGCCTTGCACGATTCCACTGCATCATCAACATTAAGTTTAATTTATAAAAATAAATTGGTAGAGGGGTATCCCAACCTTACTACAGCGTTAAAATATATCTTACCATTCTAGTTTTGACTGGAGAATGAAGTTTCAGCAAGCTGAAACTAATGAAATACACTTGAGGAGCACGACTGCTTAACAAATCTGAGTATAATATCCATAGAGCACAAAGAGCTGCTTCTCTAAACTATGATGATATCAAAAACACTTTTGCAGAAAAAAAAATCCCTAAAACTCGAAAAGCGAAATTTTGAATTGATTTTCGTACGATGAGTAATCTTGTAACATTTTTGTATGTATTCAAATTGTTCTGTTTTCCTTTGCTCTTAATTCAGTGAATAAAATAAGTTCATGTTGTGAGATTGTGACATTTATTTAGAAATATGTAATCCAATTAGCGTCAAAAAGTTGATTCTTACAAGGGGGGTGAAAGAAGGGGCAGCAAATTTAAGCTTGCCCCCCTTGGCAAATGTCCTAAATCCGGCCCTGGTGTAGGTGTGTGTGTGTGTATTTGTTTACCTTCCTTTTTTCCCCCTAAGGTAAGTCCTCTTGGTCCCGGGATTGGAATCACCCCTCATCCACTTCTGTAAAACGCTCATCCTTTCTTTTTTCCTCTCCTTTCTTCCTCTTTTCCTGACGAAGCGGCCAATGGTTGCGAAAGCTTGAATGTTTGTTTGTATGTGTTTTCATTGGTGTTATTTGTGTCTATTGGCGAGCCTGTGCTTTGGGTAAGCCAAACAATCTTTATTTTTATGAAAATTATAAAAGGAAACTTTCCTGGTGGGATAAATCTATATTAAAAATTGAAAACAGATGACTTACCCAAAGCACAGCCCCTTTGACAGACACAAATAAAATCATGCACAAACACACATACAAGCTTTCGCCACCGCTGGTAGCTTCTTCAGGAAAAGAGGAAGGAAGGAGAGGAGAAAGGAAAGGATACAGGTTTTAAGGAAGTGGAAAAGGAGTCATTCCAATCCCAGGAGTGGAAGGACTTACCTTAAGGGGATAAAAGGAAAGGCAGACAAGTGCAAACACACACACTCACACATACACACGCTTACACAACAAGGTAGACATTTGAAGAAAGCAAAGAGGTTGGACAGAGATAACAGTTGAGGCAGAGTCTCTGTCTAGAGAACTGAGGCAAAGATGTTAAGATGGTGGGCGGGAATTTGAAATTAGCGGAGGTTGAGACCAGGTGGGCAACGAGAAGAGAGAATATGCCGAAGGGCAAGTTCCCATCTCCAGAGTTCTGAAAGGTTGGTGTCGATCGGAAGTATCCAGATAACCCGGGCGGTGTAGCATTGTGCCAAGATGTGCTGGCTGTGCACCAAGGCATGTTTAGCAACAGGGTGATCTTCATTACCTACAAACACTGTCTGCCTGTGACCGTTCATGCAAATGGACAGTTTGTTGCTGGTCATTCCCATATAGAACACTTCACAGTGCAGGCATGTCAGATGGTAAATCACATGGATGCTATCGCAAGTGGTTCTGCCCTTGATCGTGTACACCTTTCAGGTTACTGAACTGGAGTAAGTGGTGGTGGAAGGGTGCATATGGCAGGTTTTAAACGGGGGCATATGCATGGGTAGGAGCCAGAGGGTAGGGAAGGTGGTTTGGGAATTTCATAGGGATGGACTAGGAGGTTACAAAGGTTAGGTGGGCGGCGGAAAGACACTCTCGGTGGAGTGGGAAGGATGTCATGAAGGATGGATCTCATTTCGGGGCAGGATTTAAGGAAGTCGTATCCTTGCTGGAGAGCCACATTCAGAGTCTGCTCCAGTCCCGGAAAGTATCCGATGACAAGAGGGGCACTTCTGGGGGTCTTCGGTGAAAGGTTCTGGATTTGGGGGGACGAGGAAGTGGCTCTGGCAATTTGCTTCTGTACCAGATCAGGAGGATAGCCGCGGAATGTGAAAGCTGTTATTAGGTCATTGGTGTACTGGTTCAGGGATTTGGGACTGGAGCAGACTCGTTTGCCATGAAGACCTAAGCTGTAGAGAAGGGAATGACAGCTGCCATCCATTCCATGTCAAACGTTTCCGTTCCTACACAACTGTTTTTACCAATTTTTCTTTCACTCAGTTGCATTTCCACATACACCGATTGTTGATTCACTTTTTGGGTTTGCATTTTCTTGTTTTGGAGATTTCATTTCTCTTTCGAGAGATCCAGTATCATTTTGTAGCAATTTTATTATTTCATGTTTTGACTTTTTGCTGCTTACTATTTCAGATGTTTAGCACTGAAGTTATGGCAAAACCAGGATACAGCATCAGTTATTAATTGTAGATTAACTTTTATGCACTTTTCATGATGCCAAACATTGCACTTTACACATAGGATGCTTTTTATCATTGGTTTTTTTTTTTTTCTGCACTGCATACATGTAGAACTGTTGTTGTTGTTTTTCTTTTTGGAAGATAGAGACATAACTTTAGACTTTCTATTTGGTGCCATCTTGATCAGAAACTGTTGCTATTCTGTGTTTCCTTGTTACCCCTCCCTGCCCCCTCTCTTGCCTACTCTGGTAGATTACTGCTCACATCAGATGCAGTTGCAGCTGTGCCTTGGTACTTGTGAGGCTGACTATGTGTGTGTGTAAGTAGTTGGAATTTGTGAGAGCTCTACTTCTGTAGAAGGACCATAACACAAAAGTCAAAAAAATTGGTAGTGTTACTGTTGATTGTGATTGTCTGTGACTCATTACTCATCTATGTGATGAGTAGCAACCTTTCTATTTCATATTATCATTACTTAATAATTACATATAATGTTCAAATTAATTGAATGAGGACAATTTTTTCAGGAAAGCACTATTTCCTTAAATTTAGTTATTAATAAATCATTAAACGTATATGAGTATAATAGATAAAGGAAAGCTTTTACACATCTCTAATTACAAAAATTTAAATTAATTTGTCACAGACAGTGTGAAACCATGAATTTCTTTGATGGATTGATGAAAATTGATCACAAGCAAATCTGTTACATGTGCTAAATATGTTCTTACAGTCAGTGCTGCAATTTGTATCCTAATAAGTGATAGTGAATATGTGACTTTATTACAGGCCAGCTACATGGCAATAACAAATCCTTAAAGAATCAATTGCACTTAAAAATATGTATTGCTGGTATATCCAAATGTTTCATTGTATATACCATACATGTTTTTAAAATGCTCTATCTGTGGTTCTGTAGGTATACCAGGGACCAAGGAAGATATACTATACAGAAAAAGAATGTTTGGAAGCAACAAATTGAGTCTACCTAAAATTCCATGCTTTGGTCAGCTTCTGACAAAGTCTGCTAGAGATGTTACACTTATTATACTTCTGATGATTACTGTTATTACAGCTGTGGTTTCTCTGATAGATATGATCAATTCAGCATTATATGGTAGGTACCAAAAGTCTTCTTCACTCGTTTCCAGTGAAATAATTTTCTTGTGTGTATGTTAATATTAACACTATTCAGGACAGAAGAGCAGGTTCGAGTTATCAATCCTTAAAGCATTAACTATGGTAACAGGTTTGGTGGACAGCACAAAGAATACAGATATTAGCTGTTATCTATTAGACCTTTTAAGGAATTTTATCACTAGGAGCAAGATATAAGTGGATATCACGGGAAAATAAAGAAATGTTAGGTGACGTGTTGACTATAATTTAGATTATTATTACAGTTATTCTTCATAGTTAGGTGCTTCATATGTCTCTTGGCCGTCTACATCACCTGTACATTTATCTTTTTCTACTGATGTTAGTAACTGCTGGCATACAATTTGAATAACAATTACATCTCACGACAAAGATAACATACTGAGCTGCAGACACAATCTCACAATTTAGTTTTACTCACATTCAAGCAATCATATGTGAACAACTCATGCACATGTGACCCTTGTCTTGAGCTCCAGCAGTCTTTTGTGTGTCATCAGATGGAAGTGCGATTTGAAACAGGGTGAACCCTCCAGACTGCACTCCCATTGATGTGACACTCGTGTTGTGATGACTGGAGACAGTGGTTCATGTGTAGGGTATTTGTTCCTGTGCAGTGTGTGAACACACACACACACACACACACACACACACACACACACACACACACACACACACACATATATATATATATATATATATATATATATATATATATATATATATATATATGGTTCCTACAAATGTGTGCCTAGGTGTGTTTGCATGTGGATATGTGTGAGTGTGTGTGTATTTGTTTACCTTCCTTTTTGTCCTCTAAGGTAAGTCCTTCCACTCCTGGGATTATGAATGGCTCCTTTTCCACTTCCTTAAAATCCATATCCTTCCCTTTCTCCTCTCCTTCCTTCCTCTTTTTCCTGAAGAAGCTGCCAGTGGTGGTGAAAGCTCGAGTGTTTGTGTGTTTTTGTGTGTGTTTTATGTTTCTGTCGACGAGCCTGTACTTTAGGTAAGTCAAAAATCTTATATAAAGATTGTTTGACTTCCCGAAAGTACAGGCTCGCTGATAGAAACATAAAACACAAATAAAAACACAAACATTCAAGCTTTCGCCACCACTGGCAGCTTCTTCAGGAAAAAGAGGAAGGAAGGAGAGGAGAATGGGAAGGATATGCGTTTTAAGGAAGTGGAAAACGAGTCATTCCAATCCCAGGAGTGGAAGGACTTACCTTAGGGGACAAAAAGGAAGGTAAGTCCTTCCACTCCTGGGATTAAAACCAGTATCCTTCCCTTTCTCCTCTCCTTCCTTCCTCTTTTTCCTGAAGAAGCTGCCAGTGGTGGCAAAAGCTTGAATGTTTGTGTGTTCTTATTTGTGTTTCTATCGGTGAGCCTGTACTTTTGATAAGTCAAACAATCTTTATTTTATACATATTTTTCCCACCAGGAAAGTCTCCTTCTTATATAAAGATTACTTACCAGGCGAAGGAGCACAGGAAATGATAGTAGCACAAATAAATTAATAAATTCAGACACACACACACACACACACACACACACACACACACACACACACACAAAAACACTAGCTTTCGGAGCCTAGCTGCTTCTTCAGGCAGAAGGGAAGGAGAGAGAAAAGGAAATGATGAGGGTGTACTTGCGTCTGTGTAAATGTGTGGGTGTGTGTGTATTTGTTTACCCTCCTTTTTCCCCCAAGGTAAGTCTTTCCTGTCCCGGGATTGGAATGACTCCTTACCCACTCCTTTAAATCCTCATCATTTACTTTTCCCTCTCCTTCCCTTCTGCCTGAAGAAGCAACTAGGCTGCGAAAGCTAGTGTTTTTGTGTGTGGTGTGTGTGTTCTATTTATTTGTGCTTCTGTCACACCTGTGCTCCTTCGCCTGGTGAGTAATCTTCGTCTATACGAATATTATAGACGAAAAATTCCTAGCAGGAAAAATTATATATAAAAATATACGAAGATTACTTACCAGGCGAAGGAGCACAGGTGTGACAGCATCACAAATGAATAAATTAATACACACACACACACACACACACACACACACACACACACACAAGCTTTCACAACCCAGTTGCTTCTTCAGGCGTAAGGGAAGGAGAGGGAAAAGGAAATGATGAGGGTTTTAAGGAAGGGGGTAAGGAGCCATTCCAATCCCGGGAGAGGAAAGACTTACCTTGGGGGAAGAAAAGGAAGGTAAACAAAAACACACACACCCATACATTTACACAGATGCAAACACACCTAGGCGGACATACTATAGAAACCAATATGTGTGTGTGTGTTCTTTTTCTGAGGAGGCTTTGGCTGAAAGCAAAGTTGTGTGATTGAGATTGTCTTATGTCTGCATGCTGCAAATCATGTCATCTTTAGAGTGACTTATAATATATCCTTTTCATAATATTGTTGATATTCCAACCTGTACTTCCCATTGTTCAACTGTGTTTTACTTATTTATTCACTAAGATGACCGAGTCTTGTTGGGAGACATAGAATGGACCCACCCATGGGCAGATGAAATTGCTGTAATAATTGGTATTCTACTTATCATCTTCTGTTCTGCAATTATGGATTATGTCAAGTATAGCCATATAACTTGGCTCCTTGATGTTATAGAAAAAATCCACAGAGTCAGAGTTATACGGGGTGGTAAGGAAAGTATCTTGTCTACTGCAGAAGTGGTTGTTGGAGATCTTTGTTTGGTAAGTTAAACAGTTTTTTAAACATTTAATTTACAAGAATAGCCAATGACTATCTAGTTTTCCATATTTAAGTGTATTAAAATGAAAATTCCAATCAGGAGTTTCCATAATTCACAGAATACAGATAGATAGGTTGGACATCATTGTATACATTCGGTCTTATATATTTATTGAGTTTATATGTCATTGTGATAATATTTTCAATAGGGGTGGGTCGAACCCCAATTTTATCGAATCGAATCCAAATACTGAATCTTAAATAAAATATGTGTCGAATTCCGAACCCGAATCAAATCTTCTGACTCTAGAACCCAAATAATGTGTCATCCCAAGTGCATGTATTTAAAAAGAATTACTACTCCAGTGTTAAAGATAAAGCCTTCTGGGGTGGATCACATATGACAAATTTAAAATTTCATTTAGATTTTCATTTTAAATTTTAAGGGTTTCTTAATACACCCCTCCCCTTAAAAGAAATTTGTATGAAACATTTTGAGATATATGTTGTTTAGATGCTCTAAAAGGTAATAAGAAACTTTCTTACTCTATTACAAAGTGTTTCATTTTGATGAAATAAAAAATAATTGCACAATGAAGTCCTAGAAAGGAAAGGATTATGTCCCCCTCTCCCTTTTCAAAGGGAAAAAGTCAAAAATAAAATCTGAAAAGATGAGTAGATATTTTGGAAGTTGAAAAAAATTGATTCATACAAAATAGGATGTGTAAATGTTAAATAATTTTATAGTGACATATCAGCATTCCATGAGTGATGGACAGGACATTCAGACACAGGAAAATCTGTGTTTATTCGATGTGTGTGTACTTGTTATTGCCACAAAGTACTTAATGTGCAGACTGTACATTCCCAAGGTTTAAGCAAGGGTATTTTGTAGATTTATTTATTCTTTCAAACATTTATGATCATGTAACTTGTATGCACAGAATTTATATTCGTAGAATATTTAAAAATCACTACTAGAAGTCAGTTGCCACGCTTAATTCCCAACTATTTCCGTTCAGCATATGAATAATACAAATGTAAACATTAACATGATATGTATATTCTCCTGCGTTCGCCCTTGTCTTTCGGGTTTGCTAGGCGGATGGTATTTAAACGTGGTAACAGCTAACACGGAAGATTAAATGACATAATGTTTACATTTGCATTAATCTTATGGTGAAGAGAATGTGGAATTTATGAATAACGATTCATAGGAACAATCCCTTGCCTCTAATAGAAAAACAACGAAAAATGTAGCACGAAGAAAGTGGTTGTAGCATGAGGCATATTGACACAACACGAGCTTGCCTGTTGGCTTTATGTAGTAGCTTTTATATAAGACTTAACTGTATGGCTATTGTAGCAACACTAAACACTCACAAAATAAGAATGGAAATAACTTTGAAACTAAATGGGGAAATATAAAACAATTTTTAGAGTATAATACAAGTTTTACAAAATGTTTATAATAGCAATTAGATACTGATATAGTAATTCTGAATCACTGTCAGTTGATTCCTTGTTACACAGTTCCTTCATACTACAGAGCATCATCCCTCAAACAGTCTAGTGCATTCGATATCAAACATTTTTAAATGCGTGTTACACAATATGATTTGGAACCCACTTCCATGTATTATTATTCCATTGGGCGTTTTACACAACTTGTTGCTGTCAGTTCACTTTTCGAAAGGGAGTTGGTCTACATGTGTTTAAGGTTGACCTTAAACAATTTATTGAAAGAGATGTCATGTGGTTGCTGAATTGATGTCATCCCGCCTGGATGGCGCACGATTAGAACTTTTTTTCCACTTAATAAATAACTTCCTTCTTGAAATCCTAGTGCTTCATTACAGTTGACATATGCCAGCACTTAACAAAATTCAACGAAACAATACGTGAAATCAGAATGAGGCAACTCATGCAAGAATCCTAAAGCCTTATGTATTGTTGGTATTTATGTAAAGAAATTTATTTTTCTTGCTACTAATATTTGAAAGGCTGCTACATTTGAAGTTGCACAATACTAAAGTTCTATTTCCTTCGTTGGAGGGTGTATTAAAATTCAGTGGTCAAAAATAAAAAGGAAATTATACTAGTCTTGCTTTTTATTTTTTTTTTATTTTCATGATCATAAAAGTTTTAGCGCCAGTATTTATATTTATGCCTGCAAAGAACCCTGTGTAGCACTGCTTACATTAGATGGGAAAAATTTCTTGTGGTGGCTCTTAGTGCCATTTTTCAGAACTTCATTTGCTTTGTACTCTATTTAAACTCCATGCGGTTTTTCGAAGCCTGAAAATCGGAAATAGTGTGTATTACATTCTGTTAAATATGCTAGATTGTTTTCACAATAGCCACACATAAGTTTTGTAGTGGTTTCACTTGCATATATTCAAAGTAAGATCATTTTGTTTAATGACATCACGTCTTTCAGCGGATCTGTGGAAAATAATGCAAACAAAAGCACACTGTTACGCAAAGTAAACTACAACATTCGTAACTGAAGGTTTCCATATAACACTTTGGATTCGGGATTCGGTAGTATTCGGCCATTATGCATCGAATCTCGAATCCGAAGCCAGTGTGCTAGATTGGGCGAATAATGGATTCGGTCGAACCACTCGGACACAACCCTAATTTTAAATATTTTCGATGTTATAATAGTGCAAGCTCCACAGTGAAGACAATAAATAAAATTGATGGACGGTACATAAACACACAGAATATTAATAGTAGGAATAATATTAATGCTAACAATAACTTTAATGTTGGGAAGCCATTACATCAATAGAGATAATCATGTATATTGAACAATATTATTGATAAATTATAATTAGAAAAGGTTATTCATTATTATTAGAATAGTATTGAACTCAGCAATGCTTTAAAATTGCTGACATGCTTGGGGATTGAATGTACACCCTACACACCCCTTCCCTTAATCTATCGGCTCTTCACCTCCTCCCCATCTCTATGCCTATTTTATATCTTTTTGTCCCCTTAGGCCTCTTGCTGTACTAGCTAGCAGAAAATATGTGGTTGCTAGGGTATTTATTTATTCCAAAATTCAGTTGGTTCATGTACTCCTCCCTCCTCTCTCTGTGTATCTCATCTGCCCTCTTCTTCTCTGCTTCCTCCTCCTCCTCCTCTGCCACCTCCTAATCTTGCCCTTCCTCATCCTCCTCTCCCCCTTCTATCCACCCATCCACCCCCTGCCTCTCTCATTACCTCTCCCACTCTGCCAATCTCCTTCTGTCCCCTCTCTCGCTCATCTTCTCGACCCCCTGTACATGCAAAATTACATATACCTGCCAAATTTCATGGTGATTGGTCATCGGTGTCAATGTCTGGAATAAGTTATCTTCTGCCCTGTACCGTACAAAATCTTACACAGACAGTGACCTTCATTTTGTTTCGAAGGTCAGGTGCACAAAATTTCATCAACATTTGGATTGGTGTCAGAGTCTGTTGTTATTTATCATTTACATGTAACTTACAAATTATTATGTAGACAGTGCTGTTTCCCTTGATTTAAGATCAAGTGTGAAACATTTTATCAGTCGGATGATTGGTATGGTAGTGAAATGTTAATCTAACTCAAAGTGGCATTGCCGACACAAAATTATCAGTTTCAATTTGTTTTATTTTTCAGCTATACCTTGGGTTTTCCAATTCTTTTTCCTGCACCACTTTTGCATTGAAGTGAGACCAGCACACAGCAATTGAGAAATATATATACCCCCAGGCCTAAATTTTCCCTTCCCTTTCCCTACCTACAATCTAGCCTCATGTATGTCTTCCATTTCGTCACACACTCAGTCTCTTCCTATCCCTTCCTTCCTGTTCCTCAGACAGTACTGGCATACTCCTCCACCCCTTCTGTGCATCAAACCCCTCCATTCCTACTTCACTCTCCATGTTACCTCTTCATTCCCACCACTGGTTGCTTTCGCCTCCGCCATCCTAGATCCTGCAGTCTAGCTACAGCAGCTATAGACAGCAGGAGTGTTTGTGTTAGTGTGTGTATGTGAGAAAGTGTGTTTTGACATCTGACGAAAGCTGCAACAGCCCCAACTTTGTAGTAAGTTGATCTGTTATGTGTGACTTTTTGTGGATCATGGGGAGTCTGTGGTGACTAGCAAACTAACCTTACAAAAATATTGTTGACTCCATTGTTTTATTTATTTACTAGCAAACTCGGCAATGCTTCGGAGTCGCCAATGTGTGTGGGATATATACCCTAATCTCTTCTCTTCTTCTCCCGATGCCTATCCCTTCCTCCCTCCTCTACTTCTCCATCACCTCCTCCCACCTTCCTTCGTCCATCTCCTCCTCCCCGTATCTTCACACCACTCCCTCTTACCCCGTACCATATCCATCTCCTGCCCCCTTTTTAAATCCATTTCATTTCCCCATTCTCTTATCTCCTCCTCTCCCTCCTTCTGATCTTATTTATTATTATTGCAATCGGGACCCAGATTGGGAATAGAAGTGATAAAGGATCAGTAAAACAATTGGAAATGGATTATTAGATAGAACTATCAAGCTGCTCTATCTGTGAGGTTAGTAGCTTTAATGTCCATACTCTTAATGATTTTATTGCATGAACATACATATCAACGGCAAACTGATGAAACAATCTGCGGCATTTCAGTATGCGATTGTCCTCGTTTCGGTGAATCATCAAATGGTAGGCATAAAAATTCATGCAGTTGACCTTCTTGTTAGTTACTTTACCTGTAAGTGAATAATGAACTCTTACTTGGAATCTAATTGAAACACAATTAACAACATTACTACATACAGGTAAAATTTTACATTCTGCGACTCAGGCAACAGCTGTTGGATTGTGGGAATGAAGCCAACCAAGCATGGGAAAGCTTGAGACAACCAATGAAATTTCAGTTGGCGACAGTTGTTTTCTCTTCATACTAAATGATATTATTTTGAGAATCCACATAATAATTTATTTTCAGACACATTAAACTTACTGAGGACGATGATGTTTTTCATGTATAAGAGTGAAATAGACTTCCCTTATGGAAACAGTCTTACAAATGCTAATCACGTATAACCACGAGAACAATCAATAGTGTTTCCATGAACGAAAAATGTAGTACTGGTAAGAAAACTGCAAATCTCATTGAATATTGTATACTATCACCCGATTGGCTAACAGCGACGTAACGCAATTTCCTGGAATCAACGGCTGTTGCCAACTTTGCCTACTAGGTCTGTGTAGCGGATTTAGAATTAAACCCTATGTACCAGTTAATCCCTGGCTACAAGCAATGCCCTCTCTTTCTTTTAACCTCCTTGGTGTATTTTTTGCTCCGTTACAGCGTATTTGGTTGTTAGGTGAGTAGCGAATGAATAAGCTGATTGTTGGAGAATCCAGAAAATGATCCGACTGGAAGTGTACATTCAGTTATTCTCAAATTCTAATATTATCTGCTAGATTTTCCAAAAATTTTCTTTCATACAAACCTTGTCCTGAGAATTTCGAACAGAACAAAGAAAAGATCAGCCAAATTGGTGAAGCCATTCTCAAGTGATGAACTTTCATACATGCAGCAATTCATTTTTATTAATATAGATAGATGTGTCATACATAAAATATTAAATATATAGGTATCTAAAAACCTTCCTAGGTCTGTCTCCTGCTTCTAAGCTACCTCCCCACCAATTTTGAGCCAAATCGGTTCAGACGTTCTTTAGTTATAAATAGTGTAACTAACAAGACTTTCTTTTATATATATAGATTTATAACCATCAACAGGTTAGCAAAGGATTGTGCCATATGGGTGCCCATGGGTGTAATGCAAATTTATTTGTACGAGGGTAAGTCAATTATTATCCACAATTTAGTTATATTTTTGTTTATGTTGGTAGTACTGTTGTTTTACGTTGGTGATGCGTGATTTGTTTATTTGTTGTTATATCTTTGCAATTTTCAAGCTGATATGTTAGTTTCATTGTCACTGTTGTGCTGTTAATCATGCCTGCTCCGCTGTCTATTTGCACCAAAGAAGAGCAAAGTTCAGTGATACTTTTTTTGTGGGCGGAAGGTGTATTAGAGGCCTAAATTCATAGAAGACTTTCAGTACAATAGGGGAGCAGCGTTTTGCCACAACTAAGTGTGTACGAGTGGATTGAAAAATTCCGAAATGGTCGTACGATTGTTAAGCATGATGAAGGAGCTGGACGACTGTTTACCGTCACAAATGAAGAAACCATTGAGCGATCACGTGAAATGATTCTCTTAGACAGAGGATTAACTACTGATGAAGTGGCACATCGTCTTCAAATTAATCATGGTTCTGCCTACGGAATTATTCACAACAGACTTGGGTTTCGTAAAGTTTGTGCAAGTTGGGTCCCAAAATGACTCACACAGTTGCATAAGCAAACACACCTCGACATCTGAAAAAAAAAAAAAAAAAAAAAAAAAAAAAACATTTGGATCGCTATGGTAACAAAGGGAACAACTTCTTAGACAGAATCACTACTGGTGATGAAACATAGATCCATCATTACAAGCCGGAGAGTAAATGGCAGAGTATGGAATGGAAACATCCAAATTCGCCTTCCCCAGGAAAACTGATGCTTACGGTTTTTTGGGATGCACGAGGTTCTGTACTGGAACATTATGCTGAAAGGGGCACAACAATAAATAGTGTATGTTACAGTGAGATGCTTACTGACAGGCTAAAGCCTGTAATTCGAAGCAAACACCGAGGATTGCTGTCAGAAGGTGTTGTGTTGTTGCACGACAATGCCCGTCCGCATACTGCTGTCCACACTGCTGAAACGCTCCAGAAACTTAAATTCGAAGTACTGGATCATCCTACATATAGTCCCCATCTTGCCCATTCTGACTGTCACTTGTTTGGTCCACTGAAACAGGCTTTAAAGGGCCGTCGATTTGACTCGGACAAAGCAGTGAAGGAAGCGGTGCATTCTTGGCTCACAGCTCAACCGAAAACCTTCTTTTATGAGGGCGTAAGGAAGCTTGTAGAGCGATGGACAAAGTGCATTGAAAAGCAAGACTATGTCGAAAAATGATGTTCTTGTAAGTTTCATATTTTATTACAATAAAATTTTATAACTACTTTGCGGATAATAATTGACTTACCCTCGTAGTTCATGCCTTCAAAGGAGAAGTAGTTGTGGATGAGGTTACAGTTGGTCATAGTGACCATACAGGAGGTTATGAACTTGGAGTCAGTCAGGTATTGTGAAAGGTAGTGTTCAACAGCGTGATTTTATCCATTTTTATTACACCAATTGATATGATACTTGCCCCTTCTTTCTTTGCCAATACAGAAAAGTTTCCCTCTCCGTAGCCAGAACCCAGCCCCACATGTTATTCCTACACTGTTGCCTAGCTCATGGTATCCCCCCAGCCACCCCCAATCGCTTGACCACCAAATTATCAATTTCTGACTGTAATCCCTCCCTCAACAATCCACCTGTTCAGATTCTGTCGTCTTTAGCCCTCACTAATCTGATCATACAAAACCATGAAAACCAGGCCCAAAGAACCTCGCAGCACCTCACTTTCATCTGAAAAATTATCTTGCTCTGCAACCCGTAATACCTACATCGCACCTCCCACATTGATACCCTTGTCTTCCAAGTACTGGAGTAGTGTACACAATGCCACCTCAAAAAACACTCTTAACCTTTTCTCCTCCTACTCCTGCCTTGGGTTACCATTATCCACCTCCTCAATGAGAGCCTCCAGTGATACCCCATATCCCCTCATAGCCGACAAACCCTACCTAACAGACTTTTGACATTTACGACACTCTCAGAAACTCCCCTACATCATCACATATGATCCACATCCTAAATGGACCAGAAACACAGTCATCAATCTTTTCTCCAAAACCTTACTCCCATAGAAGTATCAGTCCTTTCCAAAGGCCCTACGTTTTGCGCCAATCCCAAATTCAACCATCCTGGACGTGTTATGGATCTTCTCTCCTTCTCCAAGTCCTTACATTTTGCTAACAACTCCACCATTCAGACATATTACAATATCAATACAGAACTCTTCCTGACCCAGTTCACTCTTCCATCCTGTCGAGATCTACCCCCCACTGCCCACAAAACGTCCCCTTTTAACTTTCCAGAATTTTCTAACGTCTAACCTAGCCTCACCATCAGTCCCCAAATCCCTCAAAATGGATACCAGTCTCACACTCACAGAAGGAAATGCTTTCCACTAACTAAACACTGATCCCAACCTTTTGATCCTACCTGCTGATGAAGGTTCCACCATTGTGGTTCTAGACCTCAAGGACTACATGGCAGAGGGTCTGTGCCAACTGTCAGATTCTTCAATTTACATGCCCTTCCTTAGTGATGCCATTCAAAGAATCCAACAGGCTCTCTGGTCCTTCCTCATATGCGTAGAGCCATTCCAGTACCTCTCCTCAGACTCTCTCTCTCTCTCTCTCTCTCTCTCTCTCTCTCTCTCTCTCTCTCTCTCTCTCTCTCTCTCTCCCAACACTCCAACCCTCACCATCTACATGCTCTCTAAAGTCCTCAAATCCAACCAACCTTGACATCCCATTGCCCCCTGTCATTGACCAACACCATCAACTTACCTGCAACCTACACCCCTCCCCTCTACATAAAAGACAATTTTCTCCACAGTTCCTGTTCCTTTAGTAACTTGTTTCATGCTTGTCCTAGTAGATGCGACCTTTCTTTACATCGACATATCCAATGCTAATGGCCTTGCCACTGTTGAACAATGCCTTAATTGAAGCTTGCAACCTCCTTTCTCATCACCATGACCAACTATATCCTCATCCATAATTACTTCTCCTTTGAAGGCATCACTTACAAACAAATCTGCAGTAGAGCCATGGGCTCCTATGCTTCCTATGCTAACTTGTTAGTAGGCCATTCAGAGGAATCCTTCCTGACTAAAAGAATCCCAAACTAACTGAAGGTGACATACTTATCCATATTCTTCCAAAACCTCAACATCTTCACTGCCATTCACTTCCCCTGGTTCAACTCAACCCAATGAGCTACCTTCTTTGACCCTGACCTCCATTTCAAGAATGGCCTCAGCATCTCTGTCCACATCAAACCTACCAACCATCAACAATACCTCCATTAATACATCTTCCCTCCATTCCATACCAAAAAGTCCCTTCTACACAGCATCTGCAGCGATGAGCAGTCCCTCTCCAAACATGCAAAAGACCTCACCGCGGCCTTCACTGACAGTAACTAGCCTCTAAACCTTTACCAGAAACCAATCTCACTTGCCTTGTCTGGACATTTACCCACCACTTCCATCACACTCCGTCCAGCTGTAAAGTACCACCAAGGACAGCAGCAGTTAAACTACAATCTTCCTTTCATCCCTTCCTGAAACGATATGTACCCTATGCAATATCTTCCCCATCCCTCCTGCAATGGTATTCCGCATTTCACCAAACCTTGTCCATCCCTACTCCAATCCTCTTGTCCCATGGGTCATATCCCTGCAAAATGCAAAACCTGTCCTATCCACCATCTCACCACCACCTACTCGTCTCATCACACGCATTTCCTATCCAGTAAAAGACAGGGCAATTTATGAAAGCAGTCATATGACCTGCAAACTGAGCTGCACCCATGATGCAGGTTTCTTATGTGGGCTGAACTCATGAATGGCCATTGTAAAATTGTGGCCAGGAGGCATCCTTTTGCAGAGCATGCAGCTCTACATTTTGTGGCTCACTTCAATGACTGCTGCACAGCCTGTGCCATATGGATCCTTCCCACAAACAGCAGACTTTCTGAATTGAACACGTGTTTTATTACTCAAAATGGCTACCAAAAATAAGACAAAGTATGTACAAAAGTATGCGAAGATCTGGGAAATGGACCCTTTGCTGAAAGGTAAGATTGTAATTATTTCTTATTATGAGCTATCTTTCGGTATGTGAAAGAGATGGTGGGAGAGAGAGGGAGAGAGAGAGAGAGAGAGAGAGAGAGAGAGAGAGAGAGAGAGAGAGAGAGAGAGAGAGAGAAAAGTCTCAAAATCAAGGAGATCTTTATTTTATTTAATTTATTTATTTATTTTTGTCGAAAAGTACTAGGCGCGTGCAGAAAGTAAGTTCCGTTTGGTTATATAAAACGAACGGGTAAAGATACAGAAAAAATATTGATTGTACAAAAATCTACAACTGTTAAACTACGTTTCTACATAGCTTCCGAAATTTTGTAGGCAATTGCCATAGCATGGCACAAGGTTTTGTGCCTTTTTCATAGAATGTTGCCGCCTGTGTATTCAACCATGTGGTAACATGTTCTTTCAGATCGTCATCATCGTTGAAGTGCTTTCCACCAAGGACAGATTTTAGGTGTAAGAAGAGGATTACTGTCAAAAGATTTTTTTTCACGATAATGCCTGACCTCACACACCGAAAGTGACGAAACAGTTCTTACGAAAATTTCAATGGGACCTCTCTCCTTGCGCCTTTCATCTCTTCTTACACCTAAAATCTGTCCTTGGTGGTCAACACTTCAACGATGATAAAGAGCTTTTACCACATGGTTGAATACACAAATGACAACCTTCTGTGAAGGATGCATGCAAAAACGTGTGGTACGCTATGACAAGTGCCTACAAAATTTCGGCAGTTATGTGGAAAAGTAGTTTAAGAGTTGTAGAATTTTGTGCAATAAAAATTTCTTCTGTATCTGTGTACAATTTCATTTTATTACCAAACGAAACTTAAAATAACTAAAAATTTCCGAGGTGTTATGCCGTGGTCTAGTGGATTTACTATTAAAACCCAACGTTTCGTCCCCGACTGCAGAGGACATTCTCAAGGGGGATCGTGGCACTTTTGGATGTCCGATTCACACCCTGGCTAGCTACTGTGAATCGGACATCCAAAAGTGCCACGATCCCCCTTGAGAATGTCCTCCGCAGTCGGGGACGAAACGTTGGGTTTTAATAGTAAATCCACTAGACCACGGCATAACAGCCCGGAAATTTTTAGTAATTTTGACTATTCCAGCCGTGAAAGTTTATATTATACAAACGCTACTTACTTTCTGGACGCGCCTCGTAGTTAGGCTGCAGCTCCTAGCCGCCGCCAGCCTCCCTCCCCCACCTGGTTGCTTTTTTAGGGGGATTTCTTCCGATTAAGGGGGATTTTATAGTAAATTTAGAGGGAATCTTTATAACAGAGTTGGCAACTCTGTGCACGTCTCGTATAGAAAGGGCTTTAGGCGTTAAGTTGACCTCCGTAGCCATACTTTGCAACTGGGGCGACAATTTAGGCAGAATGAAATGTAATACAGATGCATACATTAAAAATGCATAGTCAGCCATCAGCTGTTTATTTTATTTAAAACTTTCCCGGTTCCGGATATTATCCATCTTCAGAGAGTCTGTTAAAAATTTTACAATCATGAATGATACACAAGTTGCAATGAAATATGACGTAACATAGTAGTGTCATCCAGAAGGTACTTACAAAATTAAACAGTCTGATTGATAACTACATAGTTGATCTGATAAACTTATCAGAGATCGAAGTATTCATGGTGTGAAAATAGTATGTCTTTGACAGCCGTCACAGGATATATCTTTGATGAGGTGTCATGGCGACTGATACAGAGTGTTACGTAAACATTGAGTAAAATGACAGCTTGGACCATGAAAACATAAATAAATATGTCCCATAACAACCATTGTTTGTCAAAGTATAAAGTAAGGCAAATGAAATACGCTTAAAAACGTAATTTTAGGGAATATTACAGCTGTTGACTCAAAAATTTGAACAAATGCATGTTGTTGTGGTCTTCAGTCCGGGGAATGGTTTGATGCAGCTCTCCAACCTAATCTATCTATCATCTTCTCATAAGAACGGCAACCTACATCCATTTGAATTTGCGTACTATATTCATCTCTTGGTCTCTCTCTGCGATTTTTACCCCACACACTTCCCTCCAACGCTAATTTCACAATTCCTACTAATCGATCCCTTCTTTTAGTCAATGTATGCCAGAAGTTCCTTTTCTTTCCAATTCTGTTCAGTACCTCCTCATTAGTTACGCGATCCACCAACCTAACCCTCACCATTCTTCTGTAACACCACATTTCAAAAGCCTCTATCCTCTCCACACTGTTTATCGTCCATGTTTCACTCCCATACAAAGCAACACTCCACACAAATGCCTTCAGAAAGGACTTCCTTATGCTTAACTTAGCGTTCGATGCTAAGAAATTTCTCTTTTTCAAAAACGCTTTTCTTCCCATTGCCATTCTGCATTTTATATCCTCTGTACTGCGACCATCAGTTGTTATTTTACTGCCTAAGTAACAAAACTCATCTAACTCCTT
The DNA here is from genome assembly GCA_026315105.1 of Locusta migratoria. Lineage (NCBI taxonomy): Eukaryota > Metazoa > Arthropoda > Insecta > Orthoptera > Acrididae > Locusta > Locusta migratoria. Next base: position 112,686,607 of record CM048747.1, read on the forward strand.
TATTGTTTCGTTACCTAATCTAATACCTTCAGAATCACCTGATTTTCTTAGGCTGCACTCCAAAATGTTTCAAATGTTTGTTAAGCTTATGGGACTTAAAACTTACAAACTACTTATCAACTACCTTATACTAAAGACGGCACAAATATCCATGCCCTAGGGGGGATTCGAACCCCCGACCGTAGTGGCCGTGCAGACTGGAGCGTCTCAGTCCCCTCGGCCACCGCGGCCAGGCTGCACTCCATTACCCTTGTTTTGCACTTGTTAATGTTCATCTTATAAGTTCCTTTCAACACACTGTCCATTCCGTTCAATTGCTCCTCCAAATGCATACAAATGTTCAAATGTTTGTAAAGACTATGGGACTTAACTACGGGGTCATCAGTCCCTAAACTTACAAACTACTTATGAACTACTTACGAACTAGGACGGCACAAATATCCATGCCCGACGGGGGATTCGAACCCCCGACCGTAGTGACCGTGACTGGAGCGCCTTAGTCTCCTCGGCCACCACGGCCGGCCCAAATGCATACCTTTTGTGAAATGGGCACTTGCAGAATGAAGAGAATGTAGTAGCTTTGAAGTGCCAAAAACTATATTTCACACTTTTGCGGTGTCTTAAGGCACTGTCAAACAAAGAGAGGGCAGTTCGCGCGGGCAATGTGTTGCATTCTGCCCTACTTGCCTGTCAAACAAAAAGCGGGCGCACGCGCTGCCCGCCGCGTGCAGCGGGCAGGCTGTGATTTTCTAGAGACCGCGGCGGACAAGCGGGAGCAGTGTGGCGGAAAACAGACAAACTGAGCGATTTGGTGCCTCCAAAGCCATTCCTCTGTCATACGTGACCCAGAATACAAAAATGCGTCTAAGAAGACAGACAGTTGGAAGGAGATATGCACAAGTCTGAATCAGACAGGTATTAATTTATTTTTCATCACAACAAACCAAACTATTACATGAAAATAATTAAGCGAAATATTGAAAATTACAGTACATTTCTGGTTGTGTTGAGCAAAATACAGTTAAAAAACGAAAGAAAAACTATGTGGTTGGACTAACATCAACGCAGATGATGTAGAAGGTAGTTGTTGGCTGCCGACTATACATACAACTTGATGCCAATACCTTGTTACTAGTTATTGACAAAATACTCAAGAAATTTGTTTTTCTGTTTTAGTCTTAGCGTATTCGAAAATGTTATTAGCCTGTAGGTTACCAATCTGATCCTCTTATTCAGTAGGCACGTAGCTTGCACTGCTGCGGAGGAAATTACTAGACAGCACGCTGCTTCCAAATCTTTATTTACAGCATCAGTTTGTAGGTCTTGGCCCTAAAAAGACACGCCATTTTTCAACAAGAATTTCCACTACATGCCGTCTCTTGCAGAGGCATTTATCGTAAATGGCCTTTTGAAGATCTTCCAAGGCCGTAGCTTTAGGAAAGGGACATATTAAATAATTCTGCTATTTAAACCATCACCTACTAACACGCGAGGCACACGAGTGCTTGTATCTTGCAATGGCTTTCGGGGCAGAAAATTTTCTCCTTGTATAAATCCGTGGAGAAATGTAGTGTTTTAAAAAATAACACTGTCACTGTGTCTGCTCTAGCTGCCGACATCAAAACCACAAAGGTCAATCATGGTCATCATGGTCAATAACTCCAAACGAGACAACTGATTTTTTATAACAATAATAACTTGAGCCACTCTTTTCTTGGACATTTTATCCGTACATACTTTCAATGTAGCTGCCAATGCAGTTAGCGAGACATTCGAAAATAATTGAAAGAGCTGTTAATATGAATAAATAATCCCTGAGACGGATTTACGTCTCAAATATGTCAAAGACATTATTGATGGATGTGAAGCATTGAATTAAAATTTGTGGTGCGGCCAGGAATCGAACCTGGACCTCCATGCTTACTAGGCAGACGTCTTAACCGTTTTTTTTTTGTTTTTCTTTTAATTTTTTTTATTTTTTTCCACTTTTTTTTTCTTTTTTTTTCTTTTTTTTCGTTTTTTTTTGTGAGGAACTGGGATTTTTTGTTTTATTTATTTATTGATATAGTTTATATGACATATGCCATTCTCAGCTTCCTTCAGCAAAGTAAATAAAGAAAAGATTTGCCCCTCTGGCGTGACGCATAAATTCAAACGTCATCACTGTGTGGAATATATCACACACTTCTCGACCTCTTAAGGGCACACAGAGTACAAAAAAGAATGACAGCCAACTTAAAAGCCATGAAAATAATTCTTAAATGAAAATAAAATAGACTTCTTATATTTCGTATGTCGTGTCGTCAATTTATCGTACTCATGGAGTGTTGTTCTCCGATAGTGAAATAACTAGAAACTTTTGGACCATATCTTTGTACTTTGGGGTTTTCAGTAATTTATGGTGCTCACTTGACAAGTAGTGCAAAAAGTCACATAGCGATTTACTCTTAAAAACTATGGTATAGTATACGTAGTTGCCAAGAATCCATGCGTAACTATTGTTTTTTGCTTTAGGGAAGAAAGTCCAGTCCGGATGAAGTATGTGTGTGGGTGGTATATGGGCTGCTGTTGTTCGGGTTATAAGTGCCAACTTTTTCCGTGTCCAATTCCAGACTTCATTTTGGTCTCTGCATGTAAATTTATGTACAAGGGTATCAACAAGCTGACATTTATCACAATATGGCGTCGGTCGAAGGTGTATTTTATGCAGTTTCTCGCCGGTAGGGATGACTTCATTTACGACTTCATACCACGCGGCTCGAACTTTAGAAGGAAGTGCCTTGTTATGGACATTCTTCCATATGTTTTCCCAAAGGAAGGTTTTGTATTTTCTCTGAATCGGATGGGTCGGTTGGTTCGCAGTCAGTGCACGATACAGTTCCTTCGTGTTGTGTCCACGTCCATCTTCCTTTAAATAACTCAGTTCCAAGTAGTACTGGCGGCGAACATATGCTAGTTCGTTGCTTATATGACCTACGTTTACCGGTGGCGTTCTATCACCTGGATCGAGACAAGAGAATAAACGTTTCGTCAAAGTGTTTTGGTTTAGTTGTAATATTCTGGTGGTCGCGTGGATGAAGATTGCTGTGCATTGTGCTTGAATATTTTTAACTCCTAGTCCACCGTTGAGACGCGGTAATGTGGCAGTGGCGAACGGAGGCTTAAAGATGTTGCCTCTCCAAATAAACCAACACGCCGTCGCTAGTAATCTTGTCGCAATGTCAGATGGTAAGGGCAGTACCGCAGCAACGTGGTATATTTTGCTCAGCACGTAGATGTTAACAAAATCAGCTCTCTGAAGCCTGTCCAGTGATCTCACTTGGTGGTCCTTGAGCATGAACCGCAACGCATTAAGTTTCCGTGTCCAGTTAACAATGCTCATATCTCTTGGGTTGGCGGTGATATGGAGTCCCAGTTGTGTCCTTTCCTGCGTACGCTGAAGCCATGGAGATCTCATCAAGGGTGGATGAGGTCCTAACATCAGGATGTTGGACTTTCGAATGTTTAATTGAGCACCAGTAGCTCTTGCGTAACTTTCTACAATTTGTCTTGCTATTTCCAATTCTGTTTCGTTATTAATAATGAGGCTGATGTCGTCGGCGTATGCATGACACACTGTCCGACAATGCAAAGTCTGGAGACCTCGTAGGTGTTCGTGAAATTTTCTAAGTAGTGGCTCTATGCCAATGGCATACAGAGTTGACGAAAGTGGACAACCTTGCCGTATACCACGCTGAATTTGCACAGCGGCTGTCAACTGTCCACTTATTTTAATTTTCGAATAGGAGCGACCTATCGAATTCTGAATTATGTCAACAACTTGCTCGTTGTATCCTAATCTTCGCATTGTGTGTAGTAAAAATTTGTGGCTCAACCTGTCAAAAGCTTTATCAAAATCCAGAAACGCAAGAGCTAATTCACTTTTACTGATCCAAACAAGATGAATTAGATCCCGATATTCCGCCAAAACGTGCGACATTGTCCTTCCTGTGGACGGATGTGCGTGGTATGATCCGAAAACTTTTGGTAATGTTGGCTTCAGCCTGTCATTAATTAAGCGAGTGAATATTTTAAAGTCAGCATTGAGCAATGTAATCGGCCTATATTGCGTAATCGTCGTACTCCGTGGTGTTTTAGGAACTAAGACCACCATGCCTTCGGTGAAGGTAGCCGGGATCTCATTAATCGTCAGAAGCTCGTTGTACATCTTTGTCAGTTCTGTACCTATGATGTCCCAATAAGTTGTGTAAAACTCAACAGGCAAGCCGTCTAATCCGGCGGACTTATTACGCGGCGCCTGCTTTAAAGATGTTCTGACTTCTTCATCTGTGAATTGTGCAGATATCTCTGCATTGTCGATTTCATTTATTTGCGTCGTAAATCCAGATAACAATTCCTCTTCGGCCTCGACTTGAGATTGTTGTTCCGAATAGAGATGTTTGAAATAATTGAATACATATCGTTGAATAGCACGTTGATCGTTATATAGATTTCCTTGGTCATCAGTAAGACTATTTATTAGTTTTTGTTTTGCTCTTTTTGTTTCTCGAACGAGATGGAAAAGTGACGCTTTTTCATTGTGAAGGTTGTTGATGTTTCGAGCACGCACAATCCTGCCCTGGAGAGAAACGCTAGTTAGCGATATGAGTTTGGCTTTAACGCGTTGAATTTGAATAATATTATCAGAAGGGCTTGGTGAATTTCTGTATAAATCCCGAAGGCTGCTAAAATAAAATTCAATAGTCCTCTTCTTCCAGTAGTTTTTCTGTTTTGCGTACTGTAGTATCGATTTTTTAAGCTGTGGTTTAACGTAACTGGTCCACCAAACTACGCGTTGTTGAAATCTGTGCATCGTTTGAACGCATTTATCCCATACGTGTATTATCTCGTTTCGTAAAGCTGCATCATTAAGAAGCGACAAATTTAGCTGCCATACACCGCGGCCAAGGAAGGTTTTCTGCCGAGCCTGTTTAACCCAGATGTGATAAGCACTGTGGTCAGAGAAACAAACAGGCCATACTTCACAGTTGGTCACGTAGCTGGAGAGATCTGCCGTACAATAAATCCTATCTAATCGACTACACGACGTATTTGTAATAAAGGTATATCCAGGTGAATTGGGTCGGAGATGTATCCAAGTGTCAATCAGTTGTAGGCTATCCGTTAGAATTTTTAGTTCTTCACAGTAATTGAAGTTAGGAATTTGGTCTTCTTTGCGTAAAACGCAATTAAAATCGCCCCCAAAAATAATGCTTGAGCTGGAGCTAGTGATAAGGTGAATCAGTTCTTCTCGGTAAAAGTCACTTCTATTGCGCTTATTACTGGTACCTGACGGAGCGTAGACGTTAACTAATAGTAGATCCTGTAACTGTAACGTCATGCCCCTTCCGTTAGCTAAAACTGCTTTCGCTTCGTATCGTATTCCTTGTCGTATCAACACCGCCGTTCCACTGTCCTGTCCAATATTGAAAATCGCGTCAAATCCGTGTATGTTCTCTAATTTGGTTGTACATACCTCTTGAAGCATTAGGACGTCAATATCTGCAGCATAAATGTAGTCTTTTAGAGCTTGTAGTTTCCTGTCCGATTCTATCCTATGTAAATTTAAAGTTCCAATTTTGTAGTCTTGCATTGGTAAATGTAGCTTTAATCTTCCATGTGTTCCGCCCAAGAAGTAGATGTATCTGGCGGGCGTTGACGGGTTGTCCCCTTTGGTTCGTCTTGTGGCGGTTGAGTATTGGATGACAAAAATTCATCAACCTGTAGCTTCTCCCTTTCCTCTTGTTTCTTGCTTGCAGATTCAACGTCTCCTTTTTTTTAAGGTGTTTTTAGTTTTTTGACGCTTCCGTTCTAGATCTTGGGACTCTTCTTCAGACTGTTTCTTGATCTTTTTAGATTTCACAGTTTTCTGTTGACAAGAGTCGACGGTCAAACGTTGTTTGTCAGCTGTTTCACTATTATCTGGACTGGTATTGGCAGGTTGCTCGGACATTTCAGAAATGAACACTGGTTCTGAAGTGTCCATTTCGTTGCCAGACTCGGGTAGCGGGAGAGGTACTGGTACAGTTATGGACGGAGTCTGTTGGTGGCGCTGCGGCGGAATTGCCTGGCCGGCTGTCGCTGTCGCTGTCGGTGTCGTCGTGTGCTGCAGCAGCTGCTGCTGTTGCTGTCCGATGGGGCGCTGTGCCGCAGCCGACGCGGCCGCCTGCTCTGCCGGGCCGCTGCCGCCGCTCCCCTCCTGCTTATCCGTTGTGACGTCACCGCCGCGAGGAGGCTCGGAAACCTGAGGCGCACTAATTGATTCACGGTGTACGTCAGACGTATCCACGGGAGGCGACTGTTGCTCTACATTTTGTCTCGGAGCAGGGCTCAAAAGGACTGCCGCGTACGACGTGCCGTCCGACTCTGAGCGAGCTGTGGGAAGCTGCACAGGGTGGACGGTTCTACGCACATTCCTTATGTTCGGACAGTCAGCTCGAAGATGATCAGGGGAATTGCATTTGGCGCAAGTTCTCGGCTGCCCTTCGTAAACTACAAGAGCCCTAAAGCCATACACCATAATTTGTGACGGTATATGTTGCCGTAAGTCTATTTTGACAGTTTTCACACCGTTATCGACATTGAAATGTTTCAGACCTGACCATTTTTCCCGTTCGATCTGCAAAACATTTCCGTACGGAGTAAGAGCTTGTCGGAACATTTCAAGTGGCACTTCAAAAGGCACGTTGAAAATGCGGACAGAGCGAAGACCTAAGCCAGCGAAGCTTATAGACACTTTGCAAACTTCCCCATTCTCGTGAACAAAGTTCGTAGATCCGCCTGTCGTTCTCATGATACGCAAACAGATTTCTTCGTCTACAATTTTGACGTACAGTGTATTCTCCAAGAAATCGTATTGCATTCCCACGACGTCTTCGTCTTTTAAACCTATTTCGTCAAACAGCCAATCGACAATACCATATACTTTAGGACGCTCATAACCAAACGGAAAACCAAATTTCAACGTACAATGTCTAATCGATGACTGCATAGTAATATCGTAACCAGCACTTAAAGTAGAATAGCACCGTCCGAAAGCACGCGCCGCGAGCGACAGGTAAACACCGTCCGCACTTGGCCGCAGACGCGACGGAACATCGTTAGACTACCACACCACTAACGGTTAAGGCGCCTTGGAGGTCCGGGTTCGATTCCCGGCCGCACCACAAATTTTAATTCACTGCTTCACATCCATCAATGAAAGAGCTGTCTTCACACAATCAAAGCTCTTTCCAAAGGCGATGAAATTCACCATATTCTTCTCGTTTCATATTAATTTCATGAACTTATTTTCTTCGCTTCTTTGAAGAAAGCAAAATGAGAAGTAGAAATTCATCCTCGTCTGAACTACTGTTTATACGCTCCGCAGCTGAGTTACACACTACAAGCGCCATTCAACAACCGGAACGCCGAGCGCTGCCCGCGCTGTTACCCCCCTCTTGGTTGAATTTCAAAAAAATGCCGAAACACGTGTCTTTTAAATTCGAACCCCGAATCCAAATCCGAAAATTTGTAGTTCTAACTTCAAAATTGCCTAAATAGCAACATATTTTCGAAAAACACCCCCTGTCCAATTTAACCCCGTTGATGGTTGAATTTCCAAAAATACTGAAACACGTATTTTTTTAACGTCTAACCAACTATACAAATATAAATTTTTGCAGCTCTAGCTTCAAAATTGTATCAATAACAATGTGTTTTCAAAAAGAATTTTTGATCCTCTATTTAACCCTCTTACTTGTTGCATTTCCAAAAATACTAAAAATCATGGATTTTTAATCAAGACTAAGATTCCATATTAGAAGTTTCGTAGTTGTAGCTTAAAATTTGAGTTAGCAGCAACATATTTTTGAAAATCAATTTTTGGCGTCACGTATTTTACCCCCTTATTTGTCGAATTTCAAAAAATGACGAAACACGTGTCTTTTAAATTCGAACCCTGAATTAAAATCCGAAATTTTGTAGTTCTAGCTTCAAAATTGCATAAATAGCTACGTATTTTCAAAGAACGTTTCATCCCCTATTTCACACCCTTACGGACGGAATATCGAAAAGTCGCTTCTTAAATGACGCCTACAGAGTAATATCAACACCTTCCACAAATTTCAAGTTTCTATCTTCAGTGGTTTAGGCTGGGCGATGATGAGTCAGTCAGTCTGTCAATCAGTCAGTCAGTCAATCAGGACACTTCCTTTTATATATAGAGATTGTTATCCACTTTCGGAATAATGTTACATTTATACATTGAAGGACACTAATTCAGATATTACAAATGTGATATTTCTACCTGTAAATTAAACTATTTTTGTCATTACGATCATTTAGTAGCTATATACTAGGTTTGTAACACGGAATACACACTGGTAGCAAATCTGCACCACGCTGCTGCTAAAGTTACAACAATTGGTGCTGCCGCCCGGGGTTTCAAGCCTAAATTTTTATTCCAATTTTACATGGACAAGTACTTGAAGCCTTATAAATGTCTAATACAGAAGAGTGATAAATATAAATTACAAAAGTTGTAACACTTATTTCCTACTACTCATTCATGGTGTTGTTTTATCCTTTATTTTCAAATGTATGGCGTCATTACCCCTGAATAGGGTTGCCAGATTGAACTCGAGGCAGTCCCGGAGACCAGACGTGCCCCCCTCACCCTTGGCCAATGACTCACCCCCCCCCCCCCAACCCAACTGCGACCAACTCCTCCCCCCCCCACCCCAACCAGGACTACACGTGAAAAAAACTAATCATCTCCTTCCTCCCAGCAAGTATCCCCCCTCCCCCGGTGGAAGAAAAGTCTGAATATATTTTAAGAACTAGAGTTTCTACATCATATTTTAGAAGCTTGAATCCAAACTTAGCACAGTTATGTAAAATTTGACAACAACAATTGGCTTTCATTAAGTTTTCATTTTCATCTTTCAATTTAGTGAAGACAGAATTGTGTTTCCCGAAATTAACTGATTCACTGTCAGCTGAATACGAAACTACATTATTTAGTTTCAAACCATTTTCCAATAAAATGCATTTTAGTTTGTTTAAGGTGGCTTCTGCAGATTCGTTAACATCTTCGTAGAAATCAAGAACTTCATTACATTTTCCCTTATCATTGGAGAAGTATGTTACAACTATCGGATAATGTTTTTTATTGCCCTTGTTTGAAGCGTCTGAACCTAATGCGAACGGAACATTTTGCTTTAATTCGCTTAGTAGCTTCTCTTTAGCATAAGGCAGAAGCACATTTTTTACCAATGCCTCGCTTTTTGTTCGGCCGCGTCTTACTTTCGTTGCCACCGAGGAACCACTAAAAACATAAGGATATAGCTTATTACCACAGTCTTGAGAATTGTAAGAATGGTGGTGTTTCACACCATGCTAAGTTAAAGTTAATTCCGTTGCAGTTACTTTGTCGTCTTCTGCAGAAAATTGTTTCGGCAAGAATTTAAGAAGCGACTGATTCTTCTTTTGTGTGGTAATATTCGCTTTGTGTCTTTCTGATTGTAAATGTTTATTCACAGCTTTCACTCCCTCGTACTTAACAGTAAATGAGATATTGCATATTCTGGACTTCCACATACACTCATCAGTATCGACTTTTTGTAGCCACTCTTTATAATTTCTTCCTGCAACCTTTCTTCACGGAACGAACTTAGATATCGTCTCTTCATTTCACTGTTATTACTCACTAATCTGAGTTAATGTAAGCTTGTCTGTTCACACACGATCCGAGTATCCCAAAAAGTGCCGGTAAGCTGATAACAAACAATGAACGAACGAACACAAATAATAGACGTCACCAGTTGACACGTTGCCGCAACAGTGTTTGCTTAATAATGCGCTAGTCGATTACTACCGACGCAACAATGAAAAGTTTTCAGAGGAAGAATAGAAAAGTAACGTTTTGTTGCAATAAGAAATTGACATTTATATAAAGTTATTCATAATTACTAGAGAGGAGCCGGCCGGGAATGGCCGAGCGCACTGAGGCGTCTTGCCACGGTGCGCGAGGCTGCTCCAGCCAGAGGTTCGAATCCCCCCTAGGGCATGGATGTTGTGTTCGTCCTTAGTTTAAGTTACGTTAAGTTCGAAGTCCACTCCCATGAACCACAGACATTGCCGAGGTGGGGTGGCTTGCGTGCCTCAACGATACAGATAGCCGTACCGTAGGTGCAACCACAGCGGAGGGGTATCTGGGGAGAGGCCAGACAAACGTGTGGTTCCTGAAGAGGGGCAGCAGCCTTTTCAGTAGTTACAGGGGCAACAGTCTGGATGATTGACTGAGCTGGCCTTGTAACATCAGCTAATGTGGCTTTGCCACACAGCTACTGCGAACGGCTGAAAGCAAGGGGAAACTACAGCCGTTATTTTTCCCGAGGACATGCAGCTCTACTGTATGAACATATGATGATGGCATCCTCTCGGGTAAAATATTCCGGAGGTAAAATAGTCCCCCATTCGGATCTCCGGGCGGGGACTACTCAGGAGGATGTTGTCATCAGGAAAGACAATACTAGCATTCTACGGGTCGGAGCGTGGAATGTTAGATCCCTTAATCGAGTAGGAAAATTAGAAAATTTAAAAAGGGAGATGGATAGGTTGAGGATAGATATAGTGGGGATTAGTGAAGTTCGGTGGCAGGATGAACAGGATTTCTGGTCAGGTGAATACAGGATTATAAATACAAAATCAATTGGGGGTATCACAGGAGTAGGATTGATAATGAATAAGAAAATAGGAATGCGGGTAAACTACTATGACCAACACAGTGATCGCATTATCGTAGTCAAGATAGATACGAAGCCAACACCGACAACAGTAGTACAGGTTTATATGCCAACTAGCTCTGCCGATGATGAGGAGATCGAAGAAATATATGAGGAGCTAAAGGAAATTATTCAGACAATTAAGGGAGAGGAAAACTTAATTGTTATGGGAGACTGGAATTCGGTAGTAGGACAAGGAAGGGAAGGGAAGATAGTGGGTGAATATGGTCTGGGAAAAAGGAATGAAAGAGGAAGCCGCCTGGTAGAATTTTGCACGGAACATAATTTAGTTATAACAAACACCTGGTTTAAGAATCACAAAAGAAGGTTGTATACGTGGAAGAGACCAGGAGACACCGGGAGATACCAGATAGATTTTATAATGGTAAGACATAGATTTCGGAACCAGGTTTTGAAGTGTAGGACATACCCAGGGGCAGACATAGACTCTGACCATAACTTGTTGGTTATGAACTGTAGGCTGAAACTGAAGAAACTACAGAAAGGTAGGAAAATAAGGAGATGGGACCTGGATAAATTGAAGGAACCTGAAGTTCTTAAGAATTTCAGAGGGAGCTTCAGGCAACAATTGACAGAAACAAGGGAAAATAAAACAGTTGAGGAGGAATGGGTAAAATTGAGAGATGAAATAGTGAAGGCAGCAGAGGACAAAATAGGTAGGAAGGCAAGACCTACAAAAAATCCTTGGATATCACAGGAGATACTAAATTTAATAGATGAAAGGAGAAAATATAAAAATGCAGTAAATGAAACAGGCAAAATGGAGTACAGACGACTAAGAAATGAGATTGGCAGGAAGTGCAAAATGGCTAAGCAGGAATGGTTAGAAGGCAAATGCAAGGATGTAGAAGAATGTATAAATAGGGGAAAAATAGATACAGCCTACCGGAAAATAAAAGAAACATTTGGCGATAAGAAAAACAGCTCTATGAATATCAAGGACACTGATGGAAAACCAATTCTCAGCAAAGAAGGGAAAGCTGAAAGGTGGAAAGAGTATATAGAGGGGCTCTACAAAGGAAATGAACTTCGAGACACTATTGTAGGAAGGGAAGAGGATGTAGATGATGATGAAATAGGAGATATTATACTGAGAGATGAATTTGACAGAGCACTGAAAGATCTAAGTCGAAACAAGGCCCCTGGAGTAGATGATATCCCGTCAGAGCTACTGAAGTCTCTGGGAGAACCAGCCATGACAAAATTGTTTCACATTGTGTGTAAGATGTATGAGACAGGTGAAGTACCCTCAGACTTTAAGAAAAATGTAATAATCCCCATTCCAAAGAAAGCGGGTGCAGACAGGTGTGAAAACTACAGAACCATCAGTTTAATAAGTCATGGTTGCAAAATATTAACACGAATTATATACAGAAGGATGGAAAAGCTGGTAGAAGCCGACCTCGGGGAAGATCAGTTTGGGTTCAGGAGAAATGTAGGAACACGGGAGGCAATACTCACTTTACGGCTTATCCTAGAAGATAGATTAAGAAAAGGCAAACCAACATTTCTAGCTTTTGTAGATTTGGAGAAGGCTTTTGACAATGTTGATTGGAATAAACTCTTTAAGGTTATGAAGCAAGCAGGAGTAAAATATAGGGAACGTAAAGTTATTTACAACTTGTACAAAAACCAGACAGCGGTTGTCAGAGTTGAAGGGCATGAAAGGGATGCAGTGGTTGGAAAGGGAGTAAGACAGGGTTGTAGCCTTTCCCCAATGTTGTTCAATTTGTACATTGAGCAAGCTATAAAGGAAAGCAAGGAGAAATTTGGAGAAGGAATTAAAGTTCAGGGTGAAGAATTAAAAACATTGCGTTTTGCCGACGACATAGTAATTCTGTCAGATACAGCAAAGGACCTGGAAGAGCAATTGAACGGAATGGACAGTGTGCTGAAAGGTGCATATAAGATGAACATTAACAAGAGTAAAACTAGGGTAATGGAGTGCAGTGTAAATAAATCAGGTGATGCTGAAGGAATTAGATTAGGTAACGAAATAATAAAGGAGGTAGATGAGTTTTGTTATTTGGGCAGTAAAATAACAAATGATGGTCGCAGTACAGATGATATAAAATGCAGAATGGCAATGGGTAGAAAGGCGTTTTTGAAAAAGAGAAATTTGTTAACATCGAATATTGATTTAAGCCTAAGGAAGTCCTTTCTGAAGGCATTTGTATGGAGTGTTGCCTTATATGGGAGTGAAACATGGACGATAAGCAGTGTGGACAGAAAGAGAATAGAGGCTTTTGAAATGTGGTGCTACAGAAGAATGCTGAAGATTAGGTGGGTAGATCGCATAACTAATGAAGAGGTACTGAACAGAATTGGGGAGAAAAGAAATTTCTGGCATACCTTGACTAAAAGAAGGGATAGATTGGTAGGACACATTCTTAGACATCAAGGAATTGTGAATTTAGCGTTGGAGGGAAGTGTGTGGGGTAAAAATCGCAGAGGGAGACCAAGAGACGCGTATAGTAAGCAGATTCAAATGGATGTGGGTTGTCGTTCTTATGAGGAGATGAAAAGGCTTGCTCAGGATAGAGTAGGGTGGAGAGCTGCATCAAACCAGTCTCTGGACTGAAGACCACAACAACAACAACAAGTTCGAAGTACATCGTCGCTACATGAGCATAGTACTTAAAAAGGGTCGTAAAAAAAATGTGAAGATGAAGGTTACATTCAAGCCCGGAGATGAGAGTCATTGGCCCTTAGACCCGGAGAATTCATCCCAAACCCGGGCACTCCGGGCGGCGCCCGGAGAACTGGCAACCCCACCCCTGAACCCAGGGTAATGGCGCAACTGCGTGCGCTTTCACAATATATTACTAACAATAAAACTTAACATGATATATGGCTGAAAAAATTATAATATAGTATTAGCTGGCGAAGCTGTAGTATTATTCTGTACGAAAAAGACGCACTTTTAATAAGCTAAAAAAAACTGGGTTTTGTTAAGGTGGCGCCATTCCACTGATTCTCCTATATGTTATTTGTCTGAAGGCTTCCGATTTTCTACGTTTTCTGACAACTGATGACTTGAGCCAGATGTGGTGGTGCGGAAGATATTTCTAATTTACTAATCCCTATAGCGATTACTTTTGCTCTGAAAATTGGGCTCATTCTGTATGTAATGTTCAAATAATTTACGGGAATACAATTGGGTAACGTCATCGACAACAGCCAGTAATCCGGCAGGTGAACGCCCGTCATTTTCAATGTACACCAGAAAAAAACTGCTCTTCATGACTACAATATTTTTCAATAATGGTCCATTCTTTTATCAACTATTCACAAAATTTTCCAAATTCAAAGAAAACATCGCAAGTTGTTTGTTTTATTGGGGGTGAGGGGGGGGGGGGGTGGCATCACACCTTTGGCACCTGTAAACTGTACGAGAACACCTCAATACAACTCTGGCTCTGAAACACCTCCCCCTCAGGGAAAAATTTATTTACGCCCTTGCTTATCCTTCTTCCTTCCTTTGATAGAAATGGAACTGAGGAAGTAAGACGGAGGTCGCCAGTTAGAATTTTGGCCTAAGGTTGAGTAATTGTAATACACATGTGTATAACGTAGGTGTATCAAGCAAAAGGAAAAAAAAAAAAAAAAAATAAAAAAGAAATAATCTTGGCGTTTTGTAATTATAATACATCTAGAGCGAGTGTTGGAGTAGGAATGGGCGTGAACGATTATAACACTTTATGATCACCTTCTATTTGCCAAAGGAATTAAGTCGTTTACAGGAAAATGCAATAATGGGATTTTTGCTATGAATAATAACTGGCAAATAATGGATCTTATTGTTTTGTGGCCGGGGTGGGTGGGCCTGATGCAATTGATACGCTGTTAATCTATTTTTTCGCAGGCAGAAATTTAGGCTGTAATTCCACGTAATGGTAGTATGGAGTTTTCCACAATGTACCTATCAATTATCTTCGCTCTTTCTTTAATCATATGTTGCTGTTCTTTCCGTCTTGATCGTACATTCGTACTACACTCTGAATAGATCTTCAGCAAATTTTAAGTATCGATAAGCAACATTCCATACGAAACTGGAATGAACTTCGAGTAAGGAAACAGCAATTGATAAATACACTCATATCGCCATGCTGCTGTCACCTTTTCGGAGAGCGTCTGACGGATGAACGGCGAGGGAACTCTGGATGTAAGCTGTTCTATCTAGACGCAATCAGAGCTCTCTTGTGGAATTATTTCTCGACGATTTTGCTATTACCGCTGGTTTATACAGTGAAACGTATTAAATTTACAACACGAGAATTCCAGACGAAATAATTGCATCAAAAATCGCGTCTAAAACGAGTAGAAACGACATATACAGCACTAACAATATAGTTGGATCAGAAATTACTTATGCAGTTTCATAATTTCTCTCTTATAAGAAATGCAATTCGTAATAATAATGATTTTGCAGCCAAGATCGCATTTTTCATTTATTATGTTACCGGTTTCGGCGTGCTCGACGCTATCTTCAGACCTGTCGTATTTTACATAACTTCACAACATTTTTTACATACTAAAAGAGTACATCCAGGTTGAGGCGTCACCTGGAATATACTCTTTTAGTATACCGGTAATGTAGAATGTATAATGTAGACAGTTTAGCGAACTGGTTGAAACTGCACAGTTGTTTGCATTGCCAGCCGATAACGCTTTTGTTGAGATGTTTTTCTCTGTAACACAGATACAAAGGGGAGAAACAGACAACTGTGACACTGTAAAAGGAATTGCAAAAGTAAAATTTATTTTTAGACATGTGAATTGCGTCAACAGAAGGAAATTTTAAAAAGACTTCTGTGCAGTGGAAAATTTATAGAGGGCATAGGTCCTGATGTAATATAGGTATGTCTCATTTGTGTAAGATTATTCGTTTTTCTTTCTTCTGCAATAAATTTAAAATGTGGAAAAGGGTCCGCATTTTTCAACCTAAAATATAAAAAGTGCCTATATTCGCATTCGAAAATGTGGTAACTCTATCCCAAGGTTACTAGCGTTTCTTCCATGTTTTTTTCACACTGTAAAGGATATTATGTTCGGGTGTAATATTCGGAGCTGAGAGGCCGGCATCGCGAAAACATCATCCGCGTAGCAGCTTTAGTATCACAACTCTCCGTCTATGCTTAAAACGTTAAAAGTCAATCAAGTCTTTAAGTTAGTTGCGTGTGGAAGGGGAAGGCCCATGGGGCCTGCCCCCCCCCCCCCCCTTATAATGAATATAAAACGTACGATATCTGTATTATTTTAATGAACGATGCGTGAAGGCATTGCCACGATAGGCTGGTTAGTGGAGTGGGGACGGGACAGTGGCGAATCCACGATTTTGGAGGGGAAAAATAATAATAATAAGAGGTTTTCAGCCAAGATCGCTTTAGTAATATAATAATAGTATTGGAGATTTTCCTCATTCTCCCTCCCCCCCCCCTCCCAAGTAGGGATTTCGGGTGCCATCTCCTGTCGCTGCAAGAAACAACTCCGATCATTTAGACCAGAGCAGCCTTAGTCGTGCGTTAGTAACGATCGGAGAGCCATCTCTTGTCGCTGCATGGAACTAGTCGGCCCAATTTGACTGAACGGCCCGCGGCTGCGATTGGGGAGCCATCTCCTGTCGCTGCAAGGAACTCGGGCCAATTAGACCGAATAGCTTGGCCTCATGAAGGGCGAATTGTTTTTGTCAAATTGGGAGTCTCCTTAGGAACAAAGCCAGTTTTGTTACTAATAACAAAAGAATTTCTCTGTCGATTGAGGTCTCTCCTATAGCAGAAATGCGCGGACAGAAGTTGAATATTGATACGCACTCGCTTCAACTGATGCGCACTCTACATGATAAAATGGTAACTTCTGACCCATAAAAGCATACTTACCTGGCACAGGGGATACCGTGATCATGAAGGCGGTTCCTCCAGGACGAGGCTCTTCCATTGCACTTCGGTTGAGCTGACCCCTGCGATTACCGCAAATGTCGGTAACTCGGGTGCATAATTTTTGGTAGTCGGGACTGCGTTCGCGCAGACCCGGTCTCATTGTAAATAAACATATATAATGGATTACACAAGAGCTTATAATTGATGCAGGAATTTATGAGTGTCATGATGTACTTACAACACAATAATTTGGACGTTATTACTTATTTGTGGATTGTGGTCTACATGTGCTGATTGGTGACTTTTGATTGGTTTGTTTCCAGTTTTATTCCATTGGCGTTTTAATTGTTAGCACTTTACTACTAACAAAAAAGCATCCACCAAACATTTTAAGTAATAACATCCAAATATCATTAACTATACTTAGATAACGTGCCAGAACTGTTTACAACCTAAAATACCAGAAGGTAAAAACGAAATATTGTAAACTATAATCTTGTATATATTTATTATTCAGTTGCATAGACGGATTCCGTAAATATCTACATCATAATATTAAAAAGCAACTGTGGGAAGACAGGATAATAAGGAACTAATACTGGTATTCTTGTTTACAGAACAGGCACATACACGATCGATGCCATTGTTGGTGACCCGTCGTTCTGTATTCTCTTTCCCTAACATTTCTGCGAGTTCAGGAGGCGTTATTGTGATAGTAACTTATGTGGAAAATATAACACGATGTCATAAATATTTTACTCCAGTAAGTATCGAACATTGGTAGACGTTAAGGCCCACTCAAATGCTAAGACAGAGATCGATATTGACGGTTTGTACAGTATATTATAGGAAACTGCAGAGCTTCAAAACCGTTGTAATTCGTTTCGTTCTCTGTACTGTACTGAGTGAGAGTGGAATTCAAAAGTGCATCAGTTCCTGCCGGAAAATATATCAATCCGTCCCGAACGAGTGTTCGCAAGGAAATGTAAGAAGATTCGGAAGTGGACTTGAATATGTATATAGGCTATACGTAAGCAACATGTGGTACTTTGAAGGTATGAATTCCCTGGATGGTTGTTCACTTTATCAGAGGAAACTAAAGGTACGATTTTATGACAGCGAAGAGAAGTATTTATTTCGGTAGTGGCAGTTAAAACAATTGGTGAAATAAATCAGGTTAGCCTTTCAGGGAGCACTCACACATTATTTTTTTCTTGCAACAGTTGCCACACTACCCACTTAAAATCATATGAGCTCTCATCCGCGTCATTACTTCATTTCTATTTATTTATTTATTTTTGAAACAGTAACTACAGCTGTAAAATACACAGAAAACAGCGAATATTCACGATGAATTATAATGTACTTTATTTAATTTCTAATTAGTTATTGTGGTTTACGAATCTTGACTGCTGTGAAGCAGCTCCTTGCCCACTGAAATATCAGAGAGCTTCTTGCCTCGCAGGCAAGCATATCAATCGCTAGTTCATGCCGTGGAGTGCTGAGTTGCGACGAAGGCAGAATTCTGACAACGTTTCTAGGGCATAAATATTACGCAATATTATGCCGATCTTTGTCACACACCTCTGCACACACTGTCACATACAAGACCGATAGCACATGATCGTAAAGCAGTGAAGAGTATTTGATTTTAAACGGCTAATAATCTATACATCTTATAAAATTGGCGGTATGTGTGTATGTTCCACTATTACTGGACCGATTTCAACCAAACGTAGTACACATGTTCCTTACTATCAGGCAACAATCACTGTCGGGGTAAGAACCACCTACGTCACATACGTCAGGAGATATGACGTCATAAACAATGACTTTCGTGAAAAACATCATACGATAATATTTTACATCTGCTCCTAAATTAATGGACATATTTCAACCAAATTTAGTACAAATATTCTTTAAGGTCAGGAATCATTTGCCATTGTGGCAAAAACCACCTATGATACATAGTTATTACGATATCACGCCATAAACAGTGGAAACTGCTCCATCTTACGGCGCATGATTTTATTCGTCAATTATTTGAGAATGACAGCACTTAGTTATTTGCAATGAAATTTAAAAATAATTTCTTATCATTACGAACCTTTTTTCTCGCTGAAAACCCCAACTAAATGATGATGGGAAAAAGTCTGGCGCTTACTACCTGTCCGATGTTCATGATGTATATCTAGGGCATTTGGCATGGCATTACAAGTTATTACTTCTTTTGTGTCCCAGCCTCATCGCCGCTTTTGTGTCTCGTTTTCGTCGTAGGTGTCGGTGGCCGAGTAGGAAGACCGACACAGGAATAAAGGTAGCACGCTTGTGCAGGTGCGGAGGTGAGCAACCAGGGGGACAGCAGAAACTAGAAACACTAGAGTAAATTAGAACGAGATATATATTGCACAGAATTTATACAATACTTAACTTTTACATAGCTCAGTACTGCAGATACATAGTTGAGGTAGAGGCCTGCCTAGTGCCTGTCTGATAGCCAAGTCTTCACTGCTGCCTATCTGATTCCGAAGTGTTAGCTGGTTCCTATCTCAGTCCCAAGTGAACGATGTCGTTCAGTGGTGGCCACGAGCGGAGTTGTAGCAGAGGGCGCTCGTGGCTGTCGTCGTAAGAACGCCGCGCCGTGCGTGCATGGCGGCGCGCGGCGAAAGTAGGTGGCGCGCACTTTGGACTTGTGCGACACCACAACTTCTACACCGTAAATTGTAATCACATACATACATACCACAGAATGTTCGATATTACATCGCAGTTCGACTTACAGTTCATGAACAATTTGGTTCATGAAAAACCTGCGCATCACACCTGAGGCTTCGATTTATTATGTGTAACACCATTCACGGCATATTTTGCAGACATTATGCACATATACCACTGAATGTACCTTCAAATTTAAATTGTAGTACGACCAGTGGTGTAGCTATTATAGAGATAGGCTGGGCAGTGCCCCAGGGCTCCTAAACTCACCGGGGCCCCTCGGCCTCCGTCAGAGATGTTCGAAAAAAAGTTTGAGAAGAGCTTCGATTTTTTTTACCCAACCGTCCATTTCCCCCTCCCCTCAAACCACGAGTCTCGCAATAGCTGCACTGGGCCACTGGATGGCGCAACATTGCTTCTAATGGGGCCTTCACTTCACACGATGCCAGATGCCACTCGGTAGCGCTGCTGACTGGCCAAACCGCCAATCTCTGTGTACAACAATTCAGTCGGAGTAGCAGCAGAAGTAGCGGCAGCATCAAAGCTGCTCACAGCAACAATTGAGCCTTCCAAGTGTTGCGGCGTGCCGCTCGGCCAGTGTGAAGGATCGTGCGCCTCCAAATAGTGTCGATAACGGAGAGGATGTATTGGTAATTATTGCAGAAAGGTATTATTATGGGTTTTAATGTCAAAGGTAGTACGAACCGAATAAACATTACTCACTTGACAATAAGATTTATTCTCCATCTCGATCGATCTCTCGATCCGCCACAATGGTAACTGTGCTGTGTAGAATCTTGGGAAAAAGAATGACACTGTCGACAAGGAAGTTGAAAATGAAATTCAGAAGGAAGCGTCATTTTGGAAAATGACTCTTTCTAGGTTATTCGGTATCATACTTACTCTATCGAAAAGTTCATTATCTTTCAGACATGCATAATACTAAAAGGAATACCGAACAGAATCTACATACCTTTCTACACACTACCTTGGAATGGTAGGTGGGAAATGATTCGGCATTCTGTAGCTTTTTTTATGGGCACGGTGCCATCCCATGCATCCATTCACTCCTCAATTTACATACATACTAATTGACTATACCCTCCGCCACATTCTGGTCAGTTCTTCTATGGCAGGGATGCCCATCCTTTTTTGCTCTGCGGCCCACCCATTGCATAAAAACATCTGTGAGGCCCATCAGCTAAAGAGAAAATTAAAGTCACAAACACACAAAAATAGGTATGCGCCCATAATTGTAGTTTCAGTACCATTGCTTCCACTTTGTCTTCTACAAAAAACTTAATAATGACCTTGCCCCGCAGAGTTAAGAATGTCGAGAGCACCAAAATTATCCGCCAAATAAGCTAACCACGTCAACCAGGTTTCATCGGTTACACAGTCTAAGTAGGAACTTACAAATTTTCCAGCATAATTTTCATCCGTAAGAAAAATCCTTAGTTCGTCACGGACTTCAAACAGTCTTGACAATACTTTATCTCTCGACAACAATCGAATTTCGAAGTTAAGTAGAGACTGTTTGTGTTCACTTCCAATTTCATCACACAAAACACTAAACAGTCTCAAATTTTTTGGCCTTGCTTTGATAATATTGACGATTTTTACTGCATCGTCTAAGCCAGTATGAATATCATGCATAGCACGTGTCCCTAAGCATTTTGACCAATCTACAGGGTGGTCGGAAATTCCCATACAAAATTCTAGGACTTGTAGAGGGTAGTGAGTACATAACATTTTGAATAGGAATCTATGTCCGGAAACGTATCGTTTCTGTTCTACGACAGTTTCAATTCAGATAACTATCTCATCCACTCCTACTTGAGAAATGTAATTAGGCATTGAAGAGACTCCAAGTGGAGAGAGTGTACCAGAACATGCTTAGGACATACAATGTGTATAACAACGTTGGTGGTTGCCACACGACGTTGGTGGTTGCCACATCGAGCCGCTGTTGTAATGCATCAGTACGTTGCGGTGGTGTCGTAGATGCTGCGTTCTTGTTGTTGACGACAAATGAAAATGTGCAAGTAATAAAGGAATGATTCTGTATTCTTTTCAAATTGATTGCAACAATTGTACTGAGTAATGCCTAATTACATTCCTCAAATAGGAGTGGATGAGATAATCATCTGAATTGAAACCGTCGTGGAACGGAAAAGATACGTTTCTAGACACGATTTCCCATTCATAAAGTTATGTACTCACTACACTCTACAAGTCCTAGAAGGTTGTAGCAGGAATTTTGGGCCATCCTGTATATCAATTTCTTTCATGAATCTGACCAACATTTTAAAGTCGCTTCTAGTCAAGGACTCGCAGAAAAACAGTGCTTTTCACAATTCACCATTTAACTCAAATCAACCAAAAGCTAAAAAAGTAGCCTGGCAGGCAACGACTGTACTGTCATCAAGCTGCAGCGAAATACATTAGCTTTGTTCCAAAGCAGTAATGACAGCTTCTTTCACATTTTCCAACATATCCTCAATTCTTCTCTTCACAGTAGTGTTTGAATACGGAATTTTATTAATTTTTTGTGTACAGTAAATTTTTCGTCAAACAAAACATTACTTACCGGTATGCGACAGAGACTGAGAATTATTTAATTACTTATCGCTTTTGTTGCAGGTATAAGAAGTTCTCCTGTAGTTTTATCTGCTCCCTTCTTTGCAATTAAGGTAGCTTCTAAGAAACTCTAGTGCTTAGTGTGTTCTGTTTCTAAGACTTCTTCATGACACATTTAGTCATAGACGAATTTCTTTTCTTGATTTGAAATAAATCTATAGACTTCCTTATGCATTCAGGATGTTTAGCTGACAGATGCGTTTCATGTTTAGACAGTTTCATGCATTCGTTGGCTGGCATTTCAAAACAAATCACACACATTGAGGCATAGGTTCTTCCTAAGCGTGAGAGTACACAAACCCGACTTTCAGGAAATCAGAATTGTATTTAGCAAGAAAAAGGTTTTAATCTTCATTGCTATTTTGATGCTGATTGGGGTCGGCACAGACAAACAGCCTGACGACTTACAGAGTCTGATGTGGAAGTTTCTTTACTATTGACTTCTTCCTTCATTACTTGACTGCTTTGTCTTGCATCAAGTCCCAGTCCGCAACCAAGAATCAATATTAAGCAGTAAGTAGCACTATGCAGATACAACCGTACGGCAGAACACAAAATCACTACTGTACTCCTTTTGCTGAATGGAGACAGCAGGCATACAATGTAATGCAATGGGCTTATTTTGAGGCAGAATTTGACATTAGAGAATTCTCCATTGCCTTACGAGGTATACAGCATCTACAGGACATATAACTCTTATTTCATTTTTTTACTTGTGACCTTGGCAACTGATGAGTGAAACGCGTGAACCTAGTGATAATTTTTATCTCCTCTTCGACACTCGACGAGCGTTTGCGGCCCAGAGACAGGCTGCCCGCGGCCTACAGGTTGGGAACCACTGTTCTATGGGAAAAAGAAATTTCACTGTTTTCAAATAATGGTAAGAATTCAACTCTTCACACAACCTTTTCTAATCACACACAAGTTGTTTATGCTGCCATTTAACGGTTTAGATACGTTCATGGATCAGAATTTTCATGTAATAATTACTTTGTTACAATAGTGAATTATGGATTCAAGACGCTGCCCTCTAACCCAATCTCACGATAATAAGCAAAGATGTCGACTTAGTTATTTTACTTATTACTTTATCCTGGCCATACACTAACATACTTCATGAAATCTGGCAGGGACACAGCTCAATCCAAAGCGTTTCATCAAATAAAATCGGGCAGGCGACAACTTCCTTTTGCTGAAACCCTCCTGCATGAATATTTCTCCTATTTTTCTTTTTTCACTGGGCTATCAATGAAATTTGGCTGATTGTTACAGAGCAACGAACTAACAGCACAGTAGTTTAGCGAGAGGGAGTTGTTGGCACTGACAACAGTCCACTTGCTATAACCGCGGACGCTCGAGTCCTGACTTGACTGTTCCCGGTTTGCTTCGCAGCAGGGGGCCATGTTTTCGTGGTTTAGTAATACTTCTTCATTATTTGTTACTGGCTTCTGCCTGCGACTTCATTTGCCTAGTATGGAGCAATTTCGAAAGGTATCCCGTGGAGTCGTTTTATCTGTATGTCGTACCCAGGTCCAACTCTATCCCTCTGTAAAATTTCATCCAAATCCAGTGGTTTTTTCGTTGTTAAGCATAACATCAAACTTTCACAGTTATATTAGAGACTACGATTAAATATTATCTCATGTGTGACACGTAATTTACTTAGTAGTATTTAGGTTTGCCTTATTATGTCTTCCAGTGGGCACTAAGGAGCTGACGATGAAGTAGTTTTACATCTGTATAGTCTTAGTTTAAAGAGGGCCCCAATTTCATTTTTGCCCTTAGGCTATTATCATGAAAAACTTTGCATTATTGTTAGAAAAAGTATGCTACAAGAACTCAAAAATTGTAATAATATGTGGTGACTTCAATATTGGTTTCCTTGAAGATTCTGCTTGTAGTCTCAATTACTAAATTTAATGATGTTCATTAATTGAAATGTAAAAGTCAGTTCTCCAACAAGACTAAACAGCTGTCTAGACCAGGTAGCCACTAACACTGACTGCAATGTAAGGACTATAGGGGTTGGTTTTTCAGAGCACAGTGCACTTACAATTCATGTTAAATCCCCATCTAATGCACTCCCATCGGAAAAATTACTATTAAGTCTAGAAGCTATAATAACAATAACATAAATAACTTTCTATTGAGATTTAAAAAAGAAGAATGTCAAAGTGTATTTACTTCATCAACTACTAATGAAAAGTTTGACAATTTTCTACTGAGATTTCAATATTATTTTAACTGCCATTTTCCAGAAAAAACAAAAACTATCACCAAAATTAAAAAGAATGCTTGGATCTCTAAAGGTATTAAAACTTCATCATAACAGATGAAATTGCTGCACAAAAAAAGCAAATTAGATAGTGGTAATTCTGAGAAGTTCAAGGCGTACTATAGTCGCTACAAAACAACATACAGGAGAGTTATAAAATGTGCTAAAAAGTGCCATAATGATAAAATAATTAGAGGTTCTTCTAATATATGCAAGACCATTTGGGGTGTAGTAAATTAACAGTCTGGTAGAAAGATGAGGGTAGAGCTTAAGGTTACAATCAATATAGAAGGGCATAAGACTGAAAACGTACAGAAAATTGTAAAAAAAATTAACGGTTATTTTTCAGAAATTTCCTCAAATCTCCTGGCTAGCTCTCCCAATACTGTACTCCCCTCCAAATAACTGTACTCCTCTGAAGTCATTTTTCCGAACTCCTAAAACACAATTTGAAGATACTATCAAGAAAAAATCGAAAAGACCCATTCTGCAGTGACTTGATATCTTGTTTCTTACTTTGTAAGTGAGCAAACTGCATCAGTGAGCCCCTTTCAAACATCATATTCCTTTCCGGAGGGAACATTCCTGTGCCTAATTTCCTTGTCTTGAAGCTTCTCCACTCATCCTTCTATACATGGATCTGACTTTCTGCTCTCTTGCCCTCACAAAACCAATTTCAGTGCAAATTAAAATAATGATCAGTATCGTCAAAGAACCTCCTGAAAACACGTGTGTTCTTGACTATCTTCCTGAATTCCTGGTCTGTTATTATATAGTCAATGATAGATCTGGTTCCCCTTCCTTCCCAAGTATAGCAGTGAATGTCCTTATGCTTAAAGAAGGAGTTTGTGATAACTAATCCCATACTGGAACAGAAATCCAAGAGCTGTTTTCCGTTCCTGTTGGCCTCCATATCCTCTCCAAACTTACCCATAACCTTTTCATAACCTTCTGTTCGATTTCCTATCCTGGCGTTGAAATCACCCATGAGTAGAATATTATCCTTATCCTTCACTCTAACAACTACAACACTAAGTGCGTCTATGAATCTCATCTTGATCTGTCCCTTCACAGGGTGAATACACTGCCACAATCCTAATTTTCTTGCTGGAGATGGCCAAATCTATCCACATCAGTCGTTCATTTCCATACCTTATTGCCAATACGCTGGGTCCGATTGCTTTCCTGATGTAAAATCCTACACCCCACTGTGCTCTTCATACTTTGACTCCTGACAGGTAGACCTTGTATTCTCCGACTTCGTCCTCTTTCTCTCCCCTTACTCTAATGTCACTAACAGCTAAAACATCTAACCCCATCTTACTTGAAGCCTCCGCCAGCTCTACCTTCTTCCCATTGTAATCCCCATTGATATTAATAGCTCCCCATCTCATTCCAGATCGTTTGCCAAGTCGTATCTGATTAGTCCCTGGTCTTTCAATTAGAGGTGGGACTCCATCACCTCCAAAGGTCTGAGGCATTTTGCTTTGATTGTTGCCAGCATGATATTGAAGTACCTGGAAAGCAGGATGCTAGCCTTACTTGCCCAGCGCCCCTCTGGGTTTTATCCTTAATGGCTGAGGCACTAACCGGTGGATTTGGTAGTCTTTGCCATCTGAGCACAAAGGTGCCACGACTCAGAGTATGTCCGAGATGCTCAACCTTATTCCAAAGTAACTGGTATCCCAATGTCAGGACCACTTACTTGGCCACTCATACGTTGCCTGTGGTTCATGAACTAGGACATGACTACAGGAACGCACACCATGAATCGTTCTGGAGTGCGGACTTAAATCAATTTCACTTCTTGTATGAAAAACTTTATGAACATTCATTGTTTTCGACAATGACTTGTATTTAGATTTTACATCTTGTCTACGACAACTGAGTTTATTGACAGAGCAATCCAACAAGGATTTTGTTTTTGCTGACCTAGGTCTAGAACCCTTAAAAAAAAAAAGATATACACAGGCCCCTCTTTAAGAACCATTGCGAAGCACGGGTATATAAGCTAATATGTATATATATAATAGTAAAAATGAAATAAAAATTAATTAAAAAATAAATTTCTTATTGGTGAGCAGTGTTACACCTGGATATTTAAATGACGTGACTCTCTCAAGCAGCACATTACTAATGCTGTATTTCAACATTACAGGATTGTTTCTCCTACTCATCTGCATCACCTTACATTTAGCGCTAATTGCCATTCCTCATGCCAACTAGAAATTTGGTCCAAGTTATCCTGCATCCTACTACCCCCTTCAATGATGACATCCTCTTGTACACAACAGCACCATCAGATGCAACCAGCTGCAGATTGCAACTCACTCTGTCCGTCATATCATTTATGTAGATAGAAAATAACAGTGGTTGTATCACACATCTCTGGGGCACCCCTGATGATACCCAAGTCCCTGATGAACCTTGCCATGAAGGATAACATACAGGGTTCTATTACGTAGGTAGTCTTCGAGCCATGCACATATTTGGGTACCTATTCCATAAACTTGTACCTTCATTAGCCGTCTGTAGTGCGGGTCATGAGAGAAAACGAAAAGCTAGTTTCACATGATTGGTGCATCCTAAAGCTGTGCTGATTCATGGACAAAAGCTTTTCTGTATCAAGGAAATTTACTACAGTATATTCGAACTGAGAATATCTTCAAGAACTCTACAGCAAACTGATGTTAATGATATAGGTCTGTAATTTTGTCAGTCCGTTCTTTTCCCGTTCTTATACATGGGAGTTATTTGTGCCTTTTTACAGTCATTTGGTATTTTGTGTTTCATCATAAAAAGAAGGCACACACATACATTGATGCAAATAGTCATGACACAACTAATTCACACATGATTGCCATCTACAGCTGCTGTCAGGGAAAAAGATGCAGGGCAATGGTGGGGATAACCATCCATGCTGCCTGGTAGATTGTGTAGCTACTGATACTTGGGATACAGTGACAGGGGGAGGAGAGTAGAAAGATGAGAAGAGGAAAAAAGGTGGCATGCAGTTCGGATGGAGAGAATGGGAAATGTAGCATGGGGAGGCGGGGGCTGGAGAACTGCTGGGTATGGCTGTAGGGACGTAGGTTAACTTACGTTGAGAGCAGGATGTTTGCTAGAAAGTAGAATATGTTGGAAGAGTAAGATCCATATGCACATTTCAGAAGGGCTGGTGGGGGTGGAAGGACCCAGGTATCCTGTGTTATAAATCAGCCATAGCGATAGAGCATGTTATGCTATGCTGCTCTTGGCCACAGTTTGCATGTGGCCATTCATTCTGAGGGACATCGGCTTGGTAGTCAAAGTCAATGGCCACCCACTAAATGTGACCAAGAGTAGGTTGGACTCCGTGTAGCACAATATGAAGTGGAGCATGACATGCTTGCTTTCAATGACTGCCTTACGATCTGGCCCATCTGGATCCTATCCTCCATCACCAGTCCTGTACAGTGCAGATGAGGAGTTATCCTTACAGCACATTCTATGGTCTTGCAACTATTCTGGCCTCAACCTGAGCTAACTACTACCCCTACACTCTGTGGTTGGGGTATAACAGTCTGCACTGCTTCCACATATTTATCTGGTATTGCAGCAGATGGTTTATTCCAGGCTAGTCATTTCACAGTCATCAACCTGTTGTTTTTGGTAGGACAGAGAATGGGTGGATGAAAACAGTCTCAGATCGTTAATGGAATATGGTTGCATATTATCCTTTTGCAATGTGTCCATCAGCAACCTCTGAACATATGGTAGGATGATATGCTCCAACACTCCACTTACTTCAGAGATGAAATGCTTATTGGTTAGTGTACTGTCAGCACTTCATAACAAAGCTTGTTGGGATTTATTGTTATCTACTTGCATTATGGAACCTCCTGTTACATAATAATAGATATGAATGTAATTAGTCTATTATAATTTTGTTTCCCAAAACTTTTGTTATTCTTTTTATAACATAACTAGCTGAAATCATTTTCTATTATTTGGTGTTGCACAAGTTGGTTTAATTAGCAAATATTAATTAAACAATGTCAAAGGCATATGGTTCTATTTAAGATAGTATGCTAATTAGTATTTCTGTTAAAACTAATTAAATTCTTTTCTCATAATATTAAAGTAGGTATTACTATGTTTCACAAGTAATGTTAGGAAAGTCTTGCCCTCTTTAGTGTCTGTATAACTACCATTAATTACAAAAGTATTGTTGGTAAACCTATTTTGTTAAATATGTAACTTGTATATTAAGTTACTCAGTATTATCTACACTATGTTTCAATATTGCCAGATGCATGAAATTGTTTACTTTTCCATTATAATTTATATAATTTGCTCATGGCATGGAGCGGTCTTATAAATATATTTTTGTGAATAATGAAATGCCAAGATCTCGGAATTTCATCTTTATTTATAACAGAAGACCAGTTTCGATGTACATAGACATCGTCTTCTGGTCTCTCCACTAAATTATAGCATTACTACAGAGATGCATATTGTAGCAAGTTGGATAGTACTGGTGGGTCTCACACATTAAAATATGCCATTTGGTTGTCAGATATAAGACTCATGGAATCATATATATGTACAGAACCACCATATTGTACAGTTGTGAGTGATAACAAGCTACTAAAAATGTTCAAATGTTTGTTAAGCTTATGGGACTTAACTACGGGGTCATCAGTACCTAAACTTACAAACTACTTATGAACTACTTACGGACTAGGAAGGCACAAATATCCATGCCCGAGGGGGGATTCGAAACCCCGACCGTTGTGACCGTGCTGACCGTGACTGGAGCGCCTCAGTCACCTCGGCCACCGCGGGCGGCAACAAGCTACTAACAGGCGGCGTTGTGATCAGTATAAAGTTACCTTGACACGCCGCCAGAGTGCGTTATTTATATGTGAAATCAGTACAACTGTTATCAGTCTTCGCATTCGGAGGAGAATGTTGGCGATTGTAGTTTCGTAAGTGGAACACGCCGCAGCGATAAGCGTCGTTGTTGTAATGATTCCCGTCCCAGATCCTGTATCATTTCCGTAATGCTGTCTCCCCTGTATCTTGACAAAACGAAACGAGCTGCCCTTCTGTGGACTCTTTCGATGTCCTCCGTCAAACCCACCTGATAAGGCTCCCACACTGGGAAGCAATACTCCAAAAATTGCATGTTTTAAGGGTTCTGCCAATAAAGCGCAGTCTCTGGTTCGCCTTTCCCACGACATTATCTACGTGTTCTTTCCAGTTTAAGTCTGAAGTAATAGCAATACCTAGGTATTGAGTGGAGTTTACAGCCTTCACTTTTGATTGATTTATCTTGTAAACAAAGTTTAATGGATTTCATTTTGTACTCATGTGGACGACGTCACACTACTAATTATTTAGAGTCAATTGCCAATTTTTACACCATAGTGATGTCTTATTCAGATCGCTCTGCAGTTGGTTTTGATCTTCAGATAATTTTACTAGACAGTAAATGGAAGCACCATCTGCAAACAACCTAAGAGAGCTACTTAGATTTTCCGCTAAATCGTTTATGTAAATAAGGAACAGCAGAGGACCAATAACACTTCCCTGTGGAACGCCCGATATCACCTCTGTTTTAGTCGATGCCTTACCATCGATTACTACGAACTGTGTCCTCTCTGACCGGAAATTCCCTATCCAGTCTAAAATTTGTGGCGATATACCATAACCACGCAATTTGATTAAAAGCCGTTTGTGAGGTACAGTGTCAAAAGCCTTATGGAAATCAAGAAATACAGAATCGATTTGTGAACCCTTGTCAATAGCACCCATCACTTCGTGTGAATAAAGAGCTAGTTGTGTTTCGCACGAACGAAATTTTCTAAATCCGTGTTGACCTTGGGTCAATAGATCACTCTATTCGAGATAATTCATAATATTTGAATACAGAATATGTTCCAAAGCCCTGTTGCAAATTGACGTCAATGAAATAGGCCTGTAGTTTAGTGGGTTACTCCTACTGCCTTTCTTGGATATATCTGTGACCTGTGCAACTTTCCAATCTTTTGGTACAGATCCTTCTTTGAGAGAAAGGTTGTTTATGGCTGTTAAGTAATGAGCTATCGCTTCAGCATAATCAGATGGAAATCTAATGGGTATACAGTCCTGACCAGGGACGTGCTCTTTTTTCACACATCCAGAACCTCTTTGATTCAGTGCTGCAGCAGGTACAGCCGGCATTGGTGCAACACTCAATATTCATAGTATGTAATCAATTAGGAAAGTACAATAAAGAAGGTAATAACATTCTTAATAACCAGTATGGTTTTAGGAAGGCACGAAACACTTTACAAACGGTTAATGAACTTATCTCTGAAATAAGTAAAGGCTGTGAGGATACTGGGTTTTAGCTTAGTAACCTCTTTGGTATGTTTTGTTCGAACAGTAGTTATCGTTGGCGTGCAACGTTAGATCCTGGGCGACAATGCTTAGATTTCAACGTTTTCTTGTTTGTTGGCCGGTGCAGGGTTGCCAATGTCAGAGGTTTCCCTCTGAGTCTGGAGGTTTTTTGCTTCCATCAGAGGGGAAAAAAACAAGAATCAGAGGTAAGAGGGAAAATTGGAGGTTTTTTGTTGCTCGGATGCAGGTTTCTCACTTTTCGAAGGTGTTTTCATTTCCTTTGGTCACTTTATTTTAAAGTTTAGAGTGGCACGAATAATTCACTTTAACAATAATAAGTGAAGACTGACGTAGGTCATTGTCGCGATTGTTGCTGCAAATGCAAGTCAGTTCGTGTGGCATGGTGTTCAGATACATTCACCCCGTTTACATGGGCTCCCAAAACCGGATTTCGTAAACCGATTTCCCAATTCCGCTTTTGGTTGGTCATGTAAACACTCCAAAATCGATTCTGGAAATCCGCTTCTCTAAAGCGGTTTTCCAGTTCCACAATCGATTTTCGTGCCCATGTAAACGCAACCGTTTTTGAAGCGTTCTTGGCTTGTCAGATTGTGTTTTCTTGTTAAGAATTTTCGGCACATATGGAAAGAGTGATATTTTCTAATGTGAAATAAAAGTATAAATATTAGAGTGAACATAAATCTGCGTATTTAAATAAAGAAAAATAGCGATTGTGCAGACTAAATAAGGAACTGAATCAGCTGTTTTCCAGCCGCCATTTTAAGTGAGCTACGAAATCCGATTCAGGCTATGCCATGTAAACACGACAGCGAAAAACGGTTTACGAAAATCGGTTTTCGTCTTCCGGAAGACGTGTTCCATGTAAACGTAGTGTGAAACTAAAAGTGTTTATATACAGTTGTGTTTCTTTTATATTTAACAAATTTTTGAAGAACCTTAAGTGAGTGAATAATGGGAAAAACTAAAGTGCCGTACGTTCAAAAGTTTAAGAAAGAATAGTTTAGAGTTGAGAAACTGAAAGATTGGATAATGGAAGTTGCGGAAGATAATATTCTTGTTCGTTGTCGTTACTGTAGCTGCAATTAAAAAACTAGAATGTAAGGTACGTAGATCATATGAAAAAAAAAAAAAAAAAAAAAAAAAAAAAAAAAAAAAAAAAAAAACACGCACTATCAGCACAGCCGTTTAGTGATAAACGACAATGTAAAATCAATTTTACAATAGAAAATGACAGCACGAAACTTGAAAACGCTAGAAAGGAATGTAGGTTAGTGCTATCCACGGCCTGTCATTCAGCTATTCGGGTTATGGATCATCATCTGACCGATCTTTGCCAAAAATCCTTCAATACCAGTGATATCAAACTGCATCGTACTAAATGTACAGCCACAGTAAAAAATGTTTTGAGCCCTCGCTTTCAACAGGAACTTAAGATGGTCATGGGTGATGGGTTTTATATTATTCTAATTGATGAATCCACTGATGTGAGTGTGACAAAACATTTAGGTTTATGCATTGTGTATTATTCCAAAGTTCAAAGGCGCAGAATTTCTACTTTTCTGGGTCTCTCTGAACTGTCATCTGCAGATGCTGATTCTATTGTTGGCGTCCTAAAGTCTACTATTGATAAATTCAGTCTTAATTTGGTACAACTTAGGGACCGATAATGCCAGTGTTGTGGTGGGTGTGAATAATGGTGTATACAGAAAATTGCAAATAGAGGTAGAACATCTTGTTCTCAGATGATGTGTTTGCCATTCAGTACAGTTGGCTGTGTCTTCTGCCATTGCAGATGCGCTTCCGAGACACCTAGAATTCTTACTTTCTGAAACCTATAATTGGTTTGCTAGATCATCGAGTAGACAAGCTGCTTATAAAGTTCTTTATGAGACAATTAATGAAGGATTACACCCTTTGAAAATTGTACAAGTGTCGCAAACAAGGTGGCTGTCTTCTATAGAGGTTGCTGTCAATCGTATTGTTGATCAATGGTGTGAGCTGAAAGCACATTTCGATGTTGTAAGAAACACAGAAAGTGTTATACAGCAGAGATGCTCTATCAAATTTTCAGTGATCCAGGAAATGAAGTTTATTTTCTCTTCTTGAAACCCATTTTAGCTGAGGCACAGAAAGGTAATAAGGCATTTCAGTCGGATTCTGGTGATCCCTGTAAACTTGTCAATGACCTCGTTTTTCTATTGAAGGATTAGCTAAGAAAATTGTCCTTCCAGGATGCAGAGCTAATTTTCTCAAAGACAATATATTCAATTTTATAGATCGAAAATCGTATCTAGGCTATGCAGTAGAAAACAAAGTGAAGGAGTTGGAAAACCTAAGATTAATTTCGACTGACGTTGAAGTAGTGATCAGGGAAAGATGTATTAATTTTGTAGCAAAAGTTGTAACTCAACTACAACAACGATTACCTACAAATATAGAAATTCTTCAAAAAGTGTCAATTCTTTCACCCAGAGAATGCCTGTGTGGGTTCAAACCATCAATAGTTCCATTGGCAGAACTTATGAAGTTTACAGTCGATGAAATTACGAAAATATTCAATGGAAAAAACTTACGTTGGTCGATTGGCAACACACTGGAAGCATAGTTGACTTTTGGCATGAAGTTGCTAATTATACAGATGCTTGTGAAGAAAAAAACAGTTGAAGATCTTTCTAAGTTAGCTTTTTGTGTATTAGTTTTGCCATGGTCTAATGTTGAAATTGAGCTTACATTTAGCTAGATGAATTTAGTGAAAACTGAATTAAGTAACAGAATGGGCGAAGATGTACTAAATGGAATTCTTTATATTAGGGCAGATCTAAGACGTGTTGGGAGGTGTTGTTCTGATTACCAAATTCCTGATAGCGTATTGAAGAACATTGGTACCTTTAGTATTTATTCCACACCAACACCAACTAATCCTCTACCAGTAATAGTACTGTGACTGAAATAATTGACACCGATTTAGATCCTGACGATCCAGCATCAAGGTAATGAGGAAGTGAACTGATGAGTAATTTTTTCTGCATATACCGAGTTTCCCATTTAATCTGACAAATTTAAATAACTCGAAAAATATGCATCGAACCCAAAAATGTTCCAGACACAAAATGAATTTCTCCAAGGGGGACATCTGCCTGACCTGAAATCAAACCTCCTCCCCCCTTCTCCCCACCCTGTGCATGGTAATTTAACCCCCTTTTGGTTAAATTTTATTCACCGTGTTGTGGCATATTGTGGAGTGTTTCGACGTTGGCAACGGCTGCTGCATGTGACGTTAGCCATTCAGGTGGTAGTATATGGCAGTCATTTCGATATTTAATAATTTGTCTTCACGGAATATCCGAATTTATAACATTGTGTGTCTTCATAGCAACGAAAAGGTTTTGTTATGAAATATTCCGTTTATGCTGATAATTAATTTACTGATCGGACAAGGGTACTTCCAGGAGTGGGGGATATTTGAGTTCAGGTCAGGCAGATCATCCACTGGAGATATTCATTTTTGGATACGGTGAATATTTTTATTTCGACTTATTTCTATGTATCAGCTTAAATGGGACACCCACTCATTATATACTATTTCGCCACAATAACTTGACGATTGGCGCGGTGGCTGTTGGGAGGTGTGTTTGAAGGCAGCATCTGCTGCTTGTTGCAGTGCTTGGAAACGTTACTCTAACAATGTGTACAGCAATACTTTGCCTCAAGGAACATTTGTAATGTTGGCAGTACTTGTAAATAAATGAATATCTTTCAACTAATGCAGATTTGGGGCAGCACCAGTAAAATCGTCGTTATCTTGGCCCCATATATAATGTATCGTTTGAAAAGTTGAAAATAATAATTATAAATATTGTTTATGTACAGGTACTTTTGTAATTATATAAAAAAGGAGAAATCTGGAGGTTTTTCCTCCGATTCAGAGGGTTTTCAAACTGTGGTCAGAGGTATTTCATACTATCGAGTTGGCAACCCTGGGCTGGTGTGCGGCAGTCTCCCACCGACCGCAGAGCGAGGCAGTAGCATGTTGACAGAACATCCGTAAGCTGCGTTTAGCCGTGGCTAAAGTTTTGCCCATCAGTCGTCTTGCATATGAGTTTCGGTTGCAGTTGCGTATTGAAATGTTTCAGTGTAGACTTGTAGACATTTATCGTAGTGGCACGCGGTTATTTAATCAGTGTATTTAAAGAACGCGTTATTGACATTTGCCGTTCCTTAGTAAAGGAAGTTAACAAAGTATATTGTTATGGATCAACCCAGTAATTGTCCGCATCCCATACCATCATACCAATGGAACAATGATTAAGGATTAATTTAACAGCAAATAGAATATAACGGCACCTTCGCCCATCGAGGATTAGGTGGACGCAGCTGTGACGTTATAAGGTCTCGACACCAAACAATGTGAATCTGGTCTTTCTTGTGACCTCACAAAGGCATTTGTTACAGTAAACCGTAAGATACATCTGCAAAAATTTGGTACATACGGTTTCCATGAAAAATCTATAAGATGGTTTTCAGCTTATCTCAAAAACAGACACCAAAGGGTGGTGATATATCAAATGGGTGAAAAAACTTGCTCTAGCTGTAAAGAAATACAAGCAGGCGTACCCCAAGGCTTGATATTAGGACCACTCCTGTGCTTATAGTACATACATGACATGCCTTGCAAAGTAAATACAGACACAATATTTTACACAGATTACTCAACAGCAGTGGTCTGCTTCAAAAGCATTGAAGAACGCATTAACCACGAAACAAACCCTACAAGAACTTGAAGAATCTATAAAAATTTGTGACGATGCAAGGGAGCAATCATGAAATGCTTTACCCGTAGTCGTGTATATGATATATATTCCTCACATAAGACACAACTCTTAAATATCTAACATCTCAAAGATATATACATGATGAATTTGATGTTTCCTTTTTGGCCTCAAAATTAGCTAAACATATTATTTATGTAACTTTTCCTTAAACTTACCTCAATATCTGCATTTAAAGCTATACATCACGATCTCTTTTTGTGTTTATAACATCAAAACATATTAAAATTCACGTATTTCGACAATTCACAGCTGAGATTACCATTTTGTTTACTTTATATATGGGTCAAAGATCTTCAAGGAAAGATATGCCAGTTAAAAATGTAAATGACCTAGATTCATATTCTATGTAAATGAACTGAATTATTATTTAACGTAAAATAATGTACTTACATTAAATCAACCTTGTAAATCAATTGAAATGGTTTTATCTTTGTTATAAACTTATTATTCACCATAAAAGAAAATGTATAGTAATATTATTTGTTGCTAACATAGAATGCTAAAACTTTAACAATATAATGAATCAGAATACAATTGTAATTCTTTATTGTATTAAACAATTAATTTTTTATTTAAATTAATAATGGATATAACCATAAGTTCACGTGTTCTAAATGATCACTTGATATAGACTGTCATTTGTCACAGTATAAATAAGCTGGTCCACAGGCAGTGCAAGTAGTTCTGTTGAGTTCTTTTTAGTGATGTTCAATTCTGGTTCTAAGCTCTTACTAGTATTGAAGTTTCTAGTTGTTATGAGTTGGCAGAAGTCTGTTTTATAAGCTGTACTACAGAGTTGTAAACTGGCCTGGAATGAGATTTGTAACAACAATTAATTTTGGTTGTGAAACTTGAAGGTAATAAAATTGAAAGTACAATATTCTTGGACTATTTTGGAACGTGAAACGCTATTTCAAAGGAAATTTCACAAGGAACATTAAAACAGCAGGAATTCAGGACAACATGGTTTGCAAAAGATAAGTTCCCATGAACACAAATTCTCCTAAGCTTTGATAAAAATGTTTTAGTTGGACAGTAGAAAGTGTTGCATTTCAAAGTAATGCAATGAAATTAAACCTGAAAAAACAAACAAAAAAACAAATCATAAAGTTCAGGACCAAACAAACTACTGAATGTATATCGCAAATAGAGTATCCAGATGAAGAGCTGACCACAGTCGAGTCTGTAAGTTTACTGAAGAGATTAAAGAGCTTAGTTTATTCAATGAGGGTACTATGCAAAATTACATACTTAAAGGTGAAGAAAGTTGTATACCATGCTTATTTCATAAGTTATAAAATATGGAATGATTTTCTGAGGTGTTGAACAGACAAACCTCCTTAGAATTTTCAAACTACAAAAGAAAATAATCAGAACAATTACAGGAACAAATAGTAGGCAATCATGCAAACCATTATTTGAAAGCTTTGACTTAATGACAGTCCCTTAAATCTTTATATATGAAGTACTACTCTCTGAACAGAAAAATTCACTTCTGCTTGACGGAAATGCATTCACACATGACTATGAAACAAGACATAAATTACAATACATGCTACCTTGCCACAGACTCAAATTATACAAAAATACTCCATATTACATGGCTCTGAAGATCAGAAATAAAATGAGGTCATAATTTGGGGACTCCACACTGGAGAGCATTGGTACATACCTTAAAAACAAATGTTGTTATAGTCTAGGAGAATTTTTAAATGTTAAAAATCAAATCGTATTATAGTCTATAAGAATTTATAAATAGGTGTAGTAATGATAGAAGTACAAAAGGTATACTTTCTAAGTCATATAAATACAAAAATAGTTAGACTCTTGTTGTATATTAATATTTATATATAAATTTACTGTCTGAATGGCAGTACACATACCATTCTGCATATCTGTACTTCATATAGCTGTGTGAAGTTTTATTGTTAAATTATGATGAAATGTGAAAAGTTTTATAAATGTGGTATACTTTATTCTACATTATTACATATGTAATTTAATGTATAAATCATTTAACAAATTAGGTTAAAGACTGATGAGTCACCAGTGTTCTCAATTAAACGATTTTTATAAAAAACATGTCACATGACAATAAAGTATCTTATCTTATTCATTTCATTATCTTCCTCACTTCACATAGGGCTAACGTTTAATCATGTGATCTCACCACAGTAAGTAGTCTCCTAAATAAATTTGCCTATGGTATCTCGATTCTGTTGTGTTTTGAGTGGCCAGCAATGTACACAAACTTCGCAGTTTTTTTTGTAGGAAAAATAATCCATAGATTTAGAATTATGTGTGTAACAGAGAAAACAGATAATACGTTTTGAAAATAACGAATGTTATCTATTTTTGTTCAGTTGAAGATGGGTGATGTAGTTCCAGCTGATGGGGTTCTTGTTGAATCTTATGATCTGAAAGTTGAAGATAATCGTATATCAGGAGATATTCCATGCATGGATAAAGGACCTTCTGATCCTATAGTAAATGCAGGTAATTGAAAAATCATGCCCTGTACATCTGTTTCTTCATAATTCTGCTGTAACTAGAAACACAGTCTAAAGTAGAATATTAATACATATTTTAGCAAGAATTTTATGAGTAACATATATGAGTTTTGGAACTTAAATAGTGGCCACTATTTATTCACAACAAATACAAAAGTGTTACATGTTTTGCACCCATTACTGTCCTTCAGTAGTAGTCACCAGCATTGTGTAGACCTGTTGCCAGCAATGTGGAAGGCGGTGTATACCATTAGGAGTCTTTTCTAGTGATGGTGCGAATGGAGTGGTCTACTGCCCGTAGAATCTCTAGAACAGTTCTGAACCGATTGCCATGAAGTGGTTCCTTCATCTTTAGAAATAAATCATAGTCACAAGGATTTAAGTCCAGGGAGTATAGTGAATAGTATTGTACTTCCCAGTCCTATTGACTGAACAGAGCAGCCACAGTTTGCACTGTATGTGCCTGCACATTGTCGTGCAAAATGATGAGTGAGTTGTGTAAAAAGTGTTGCCACTTCTTTCTCAAAGCAACATTATGCACTAATTCTTCAGAGACGCTAGGGCGACCTGCGCATGCATGCCTACCACAGTTTGCCGATCCTCATTGAAGGCTTTTACCCAATGGGCCACTGTTCTGTACGACAATGCCGATTCCCCACATGCCTCTTGAAGACCTTGATGAAACTGTTGCTCTGTACAACCTCTGGCTTATTCAATCGTGATCCAACTACATTATTCCTATTTTGAAAGCATAGTGACAGCATTATGTTAGACCACCCACTCACAAGTGACTGTGTTTCCTTCGATTGTGTGCACGCCTGCGATGTGGGATGGGCGAGTCAATTTGCTCAGAGGTAATGTAGGTATGTCATCAACGTGTGCTATCAGTGACAATAGTAGATTCTGTTGGATAGTGTCTCCATGACAGTGTTGTCACTATTTAAGTTCGAACCCTATTTTCTACTAAAATAGATTGAACATAAAATAGTTCATCAACTTGCCATATTAAGAGAGACAATTTTGTTTTAAGGTACAGTTGTGATTGAAGGCATGGGACGCATGATTGTTGCATCAGTTGGCACTCCACTACATGGTCATGTATCCCCATATGGAAATGTTAAAGGTTGGTGATAATAGAAAATAGTGTTCTTTTTAACTGGTATTGATTCTTTAATGTATGTGCCTCAGAATACAGGAGGGTAAAACAGTTTGAAAATTAAATCCTGTTTTTAGAGTGGAAATATCGTTAGGGTGTAAACTTTGTGCAAAGTTCAATGCTTTAAACAAGAACAATAAGAGGAAAATTAAATAATAAGTATACCTAAAGGGACTAGAGAAATCAGTTATCTCAGAGCTACCAGTGAGAGTCTCCAACTCTAATGGATTAATATTAACTTAACATACTAACTGAATTTTGAACTTTATGTCATATGTCTCTGAAGACTACACAAGGTATTTTGGTTTTACCTATTCCTTTTAGAAAGTTGACTGACTGCAACGAGCCTTCTCCTTTTATTTGGCTTTGCCTTTGTCATGCATGTTAACTATGTTCTGACTTGGGTGCCTATGACCTCAGCAGTTTTGCGTCCTGAAGAAAAAAAACGGTATTTTTGGCAGATCACACACAAACAGAATTCATTTCACAGTTTGGAATACACTCTTCACTGGCAATAAAATTTAATTTCTTGAGTTACCCTGGTACCTTTGGTGTGGTAGAACCTGATTTTGATTCCTGGTTCCAGCTAGTTTTCTGCATGGATGGGGGGATTTATGGTTACTTCACTATAGTAACTCTAATTGTACTTCAAAAATCGATTGTTATATAGCACCAAATAGCTTATAAAGGTAATAGCGGAAACTAAGGCATGAAACGGGTGACAGCACATCCGAACACTTTCTAGCGGCCTGGGTTGTCAACTAACACAGAGCACGAACAGCTGCTTTTCATTGCTACACCTAAAAGACTTACTTGATATGTCATCTTTCTTGATACAATTAGGAAATGGTTGGAAGAGGGCGTATATACGGTTGTAGTAACTATAAACAGCAAATCATTCTTCAGGTTTCCAAAAAAATAAAGAAATGTGATAGCTTAAGAAGGCAGCCATCAGACTGACTCAGATGATTTGCTTTTACTCTCTCATCTACCTTGCTTTTTGTAATTTGTTTATAGTTGCAGCCGGTGGGTGATACTTAATTGAAGACTTGAATGAAATTTTGAAAAAGAAGGGTCCCGAGCATTTGAATAAAAGCTTCATACTACTGTATATGCTCAGACCAGTTTGTGGAGAAAGAGTTTAGAAATAAGAATTTGTTAAGCCAAGTCTAAGTGTTATAATTGCATTTTTTCCTCAAAAAGTGGTTATTGTAATATAACAACAAACATACAATGACAAGTCACATGTAAAAGCTTCCTCAGCATCCGATTGTTTGGAACTTGATGAAAAATTTCTGCTTTGGGTATTAAACCAGTCTGTTCAATTTGTATGCTTATAAATTTCTCAATGCAATAAGGACAGTTATGGTCAGTAGTTTTTACCGTATCCTTCTCAAGACAGTAACTGTGAAGTAGATGCAGCAGCATTCCTAGTAACATTAAATTAATTGGAAAAAACTGCCATTCAATGCATCTGTGAGTGAAATGCCTGCTGAAGACAGTGTTAATGTAGCCCTGTATGTTGATATCAGTATCAGTGAAGGTAAACGTATTGAAATAAATGTGAAGAATTATATGCTGGGCATGTAGTGGATTGGAACATGAAAAATGTAAATTGTCTCTGGCATCATATAATGATAATGAGCATGAAGTTGCCAACTTCCATACACAAAATTCTTTTTTCCCAATGGTTGTTCTCAGAGTATGTTATATAAAATGTCAGAAATTTTTAGACAAAATTTTGATAAATATGTTAACGAAAGCACTTATGGTGTGAAAAGCAATTTGGTTTCCTTTCTCATGAATCAATGAACCCAATTAGGAGGAGTGTGTAACAGTTATTTATTGTTGCAAAACATCAGTCTAATCAAAGCATTTGTTAATAAAATGATTAGTCAGCATTAAAAATCAGAAAGAGAAGCCCCTTGTTATGGAAAATAACTCACAAATAGGCATGCTCATCAGATGTGCATGCATATATAGGATTAAAACTTATGTATTGTATTATTTTCAGTTCGAATTCTACCCAAATTCTAACACAGTTTCTTAAGTGGTGCAAAAATATAAACTTTCTGCAGTAATTGCAGTATGCAGGGAAGTAAAATTCGGAATAGAAGACTTGAACCCAGGTACAGTATCCAAAAGATGGCAATGCTAGTGGTGTCGCCTGGCAAACCCATGTAAATGCCATGGTGTTCCTGCTATTATCTTTATAACCTATTTGACAGTACCCTCAGACAAACCACACTTTATAGGTATCTATATTGATGATTAATGATGTTCATATAGAAAAAGTCCATATTGACGCTATGTGCAGGAGACAGCATACTTATTCCTGCTTTTGCCCTTTCTTCATCCCTTCATCTTTGGGACACTTGGCAATCGTGGTCTCAAGGAAATACAAAATGTGGGTGAATACACCTTGTGGCGCAATTTTGGTTTTTTACAGGACATAAATTAACGCCACATTTTTCTATACATCACCTGTTGCAGATGTTCAGTGGTCTCAAAGATCTTGTAGCACACATTACAAAATTATGTTATGACGTCAGGTTCTTGGGTTTTCAGGAAACTACATTTGTGACACTTTCATTTAATTTTTAAGTTTATTCATCCATTTCTGATAAAGCAATTTCCCAACATACTTCCATACTAAATAAAATGTTACTTCACTAAGATTGCCATAAGACTCCAGACTACTAGTACAGACTCACTACTGAGACTGACTGAGTTCGCGCCAATTTGAGCGTATAAATACACAATCACATTTCTAGAACCTTCTAGAATACGGAAGAGCAACATTTAAATATTTAACAATTTGTTTAATAAACATTATTGACTCCTGCCTTACGCAAAGATACATAAAAGTATAACAGATGTAATAATAAGTTTTTTTACATCAAAATAAACAGTAGAAAAGATCGTAAGTAAACAACAATTAGTGCAGTGTTAATATATGTTTACATT
Source organism: Locusta migratoria (assembly GCA_026315105.1). Taxonomy (NCBI): domain Eukaryota; kingdom Metazoa; phylum Arthropoda; class Insecta; order Orthoptera; family Acrididae; genus Locusta; species Locusta migratoria. Next base: position 112,728,794 of record CM048747.1, read on the forward strand.
GTTAATACGACTTTCAATAATTAATTAATTTAGTTTGTTAGAAGACCCTAGTAATGCAAATTATAATGATTAAAATAATTTGACGGAAGTGCTATAAAATGCTTATGTAATATAAACATGAAATGTTAGGTTACAATACTACGACCAATTATGGTATCGAATACTTCAGTTATTTAAACAAACGGAACCCTCCTGGCTAAATATATTACAACCTGAAGACCTTTCAAGAATGGTTTTGACAATTACCTACCCATATTTAAGGAGGAGGATTCACCATGTGCACTCTTAGGGTGACACTCTGTAATCTTACATGTCTCAGCCTGTAAAAGCGAAATAAAAAATGTAGAGGGGAGATATAAAATTAATTTGCCTGCCAAAGAATTTTACTCATCTTTGTCAGCCTCTTGATGTCTGGATTTGCTGGCTGCGGTGGCCGAGGGGACTGAGGCGCTCCAATCATGGTCTGCACGGCCACTACGGTTCGAATCCCCCCTCGGGGATGGATATTTGTGCTGTCATTAGTATGAGTTAGTTCATAAGTAGTTTGTAAGTTAAGGGACTGATGAACCCGTAGTTAAGTCCCACAGGCTATACAAACATTGAACATTTGATGCCTGGATTGATTACCAGCAGTGACATGTCTTTTCCTGCAAACCCTTCTGAATACAACATAATATGACTAATAATAATAATAATAATAATAATAATAATTTTATTGTCATTAGGCCTTTACAGCAATAGACAAAGTCAAATAGATAACATAAATTGTTAATTAAAAGTGATAAGACACTTGTCAGTAATATTACAATATTATATTACAGTTGAGAAATTCTTCTAAATTGTAGAATGGGTGGGCAACTAACCAGTCATGCAGCGTTGTTTAAATGCTTGTTTGGGTAAGTCTTGTACATTTTGTGGCAGCTTATTAAATAGTTTATGCCCTACAAGTTTGTAGCTGTTGAGCGATTTTTGACAATCTGTGGTATGAAGTAAATATGCATTTATTCCTTCTAGTATTGTAATAATGTTCGTTTTCCTGGAGTTTTGTTTCTGGTAGTTTCCTCTTTGTATACATTAAAACATAGTATATGTATAAGTTTATGACTGTCGTGACCTTTAGTTTGCAAAAGGGGGGTTTACAGTGTTCCTTATGTGGAGATCCAGTGATTACCCTAATGGCTTTCTTCTGTAGTATTAAGATGTCCTGGATACAGCTAGAGTTACCCCATAAAATTATACCATGTGTTATAATACTTTGGAAGAATGAGAAGTATGTTATTCTGACATATTTTTCAGGTACATAATCCATAATTCGCCTTAACAAATAAATCACTCTTGACAACTTAACACTAATATATTTGACATGTTGACGCCAAGATAATTTATCATCTAGATATACCCCCAAAAACTTAACGTAACTTAGATCATCCGATGGAAGCTGGTCTATTAGAGTAAAAACCATTTGCTGTGTTTTGGTTTCATTCAATAAGAAACCATTTGCTTTAAACAAGTAGGATGTTTGATCAAGTGTCTTTGCGACACAAATTTTAAGACTACTGAGATCATTGCTACTATGGAGAAATGTTGTATTATCTGCATATAGAACTGTACTGGATTTAATAAATGATGGCAGATCATTAACCATTAGAAGGAACAGGAAAGGGCCCAGTACAGATCCCTCTGGAACACCTACCTTGACTTGTTCTGTACTAGACATTTCTTTCCTATGCAAACAACTTGCCTACAATTCTGTAGATACGATTTTAATAGTTTAAGTCTAATATCTGTGATGCCATAGAATTCCAGTTTTTCTAGAAGTGGTGTATGTTCAACACAATCAAAAGCTTTGCTCAGATCACAAAAGGTGACCTGGGCAAAGCCTTTATCCTCAAACACTTGATGTAGGTATTTGAAAACAGATTCATTAGCATCAACAGTAGACAAGTTTTTCCTAAAGCCATATTGAGATTCACTGATTAATCCTATATTTTGAAAGTAAACAGATAACTGTTGATAAATGACACATTCCAGTACTTTAGAAAAGGCTGGAACTATGCTGATTGGCCTGTAGCTTGAGGTGACTCTGTATCTCCTTTTTCATATACTGGGATTACTCTATACACTTTAAGTTCATCCGGAAAATATCCCTCAGATATACACTTGTTTATGCAAAACGTTAAGGGGTACACAATGCAGTCTATTACTCTTTTTAGCATGTTGCAAGATATGTCATATATATCTGCACTGTCTGACGATTTCAACTGCTTTACTATTTTTAGAATAAGACTAGGGGAGTCTTCAGAGAAGGTAAACACATTTATATTTGTCATCAATCTACTAAAGTAACTCTGATGACCTGATATCAGGTTTGATAATGGCATTTCCTACTTCTTCCACTGATACTGGTACAGCTGCCTTATTTGCCACTGCTGCTACTGATGATGCCATTGGTGAATCTTCTCTTAGTGGTACTGTTACAGCTGCCTTATTTCCCACTGCTGCTACTGATGATGCCACTGGTGAATGTTACATTTCATGTGCTGATGCTGATGTACTTTCTACATTATTAAATGAAGCCATAGGTGTTTCTTCTTCATATGCTGTTGGTACTGTCTTCTTTTCATTTGTAACTGGCAATGAACATATTGCAGGCAGTGCAGTTTTTATGTGACTTCATTCATGCGGCTTTTATCACATGGAGAATTTCTTTGGCTGACACTTCCTTGCCCAGGTGGTTTCTGTGCAGTCCATGTCTGGTAAAGTTCTCTCTGGCAGAACTGTTTGCTTCAATGAATGTTGTGTTTGCAAAACTGCTACAAATCGTCCTAAATTTTCGATTTGTCGTAACGATTTCTTTATTTACACAGGAGTTGTCAATTAGGTCATGTCTGTGGGGATTGTTAACAACAAATACCTTTGCTTGTGTAATTTTTCCTAGATATTCCTTCAGAGCTGTGCAGCAAGACTACTTTCGTTCTTATATAATCGTTCTGATTATTACACAGTTGACACCACTTTTTACTGTTATTTCACAGTTTCTTAGCACTTCCCATAATGGGGCTCCAGGCTTTGAAATCCCAGTCACTTCATATTCAGACTGGATATCAGACATGATTACAACTAACCCCTTACCATGACTGGTTGATAATATATGTATTTCTTATTTTTTCACGATTGTTTGCATGTCTCTCTTGGATTCCGCCTTGTCACATGTAACACTAACACTGGTTTAACATTTAGTAGTACCTGATGTTGTCGAGTTTTCACTGGCACTTTTTTGTCCTCTGATGTTTCTAGGCAGTTACTCGCATCATTGAATCTTTCTTTCCGCGTTTTAGGACTGCCTGCATCAAGGATTTCGTATTGATTCATTAGTGGAATGCGGAAATCGTTCGTTTATAACACAGGGCGGGAGAACTTTTTAGGCCTAATATATACACTGTCTTTTTTACCCATTTGCGTCTCTGTGGAGAGGTCAATATATTGAATTAAGTTCTTCAGCGTACTGTTTGGCTTTACTTAAGTCAATCTGCAGTTCTTCCCTCACACTTACTTCAATTCCAGCTTTGCACATTTCATAAGCAGCTTCAGCACCGTTGCATTCGGTTGCACAGTCACACGAATTATTACTGTATTTTGCTACCACAAAACAACTCGAATGATACCATTTATGCATCACTATGCATGTTCTTACACCTGTTAACACTTTTTTTCGCAAAGTAGACAATTTACTGATGGTAATTTACCGATATTTATGGAGCGATTTTGCAGTACATCCATATGCACCGCCATCTTGTATATTATAACCACAATAAGCAAATCACTATGTTGACACATTTGTAAATCAGGCAATAAAAAATCCAGCTTTAACTTGAGGTCATGAAACAAGTAACTGAGATAAAAGACAAACAGTAAAATTCATACCTTAAACATTTGAGAAATGCTTAACTTCCTGCTTAACTTCCTGATTATGTGGTAGATATCTTGTAGAGAGTAATGTCAGTATTATTGCGGTATAATTTTTATTTTGTATCTGGATCCTTTCAGAAGAGACTTTACTACCAGGTAGTTCTTTGTAGAGATAACTACAGTTAGCCCCTCCTATCATTCCCCTTCCCCCTGCCCCGAGAGATGCCCCACCCATCTTGAACATAATTTGTCACTACACTGAAATGAATATTATAAATAATCAGAGTCACTACATTCAAAGTTTTAGTGATTTTTGCAGTTTTTTTAACACTTGAAAATGAACAGGGCAACCAGAAACATGGTATAATAGTTTTTAAATATAATAATAATACTAATACTACTGTACTAAAACCATTATTTTTCCATACATCACCTTCATCTGTCGGTTGTTCAGTGGTCTCGTAGCTCTCTTAGCTCGCCTGCCAATAATACATCAAAAAATAATAAGACGTCGGGTTCTTCCAAGTCATGGAAACTTTCAATTTGACACGTTTCATTTTTTAATGTCTTTATTTATTTATCCATTCTTGATGAAGCACAGAAGTAATACAAAACTAAGACTGCATGACTACACTTAGACCGACTGACAACAATGCTAATTGCTAACTACTGACTGATTACTACTTTAAGACTGACTCATTACTCCTCTAATTCGCGCCAATTTGTGCGTATTAATACTTAGAACAATTTCTAGAAGCTTCTAGAAAACGGAAGTTACAATATTTAAATATATAACAATTTGTTGCTGAAACATAAATCAATCTAGCTTTACGTAAAGATTCACAAAATTATGATAAATGTAATAATAATATTTCCTGTCAAGACAAAATAATACACTAGATCATAAGTAAATAACAATTAGCGCAGTATTAATATATGTTTACATTATTGTTCAACTTTAATAATTTATTTATTTAGTTCATTAAAAGATCCAAGCAATGAAAGTGATAATCAATGTGACCAGCTAGAAGCGCCATAAGAGGCTTATATAACATAAATATGGAATATTGAGGTACAATATCACGACCAAATGTGGTGTCGTATAGTTCAATATTACAAACAAACGGGACCCTCCTGGCTAAATACATTACAGTACACCCCTCACACATTGTCAGATATCACATGAGGATGACATTGTGTGATAACAGAATTGGGGAGTATATACAATCAGCAAAGATTTTACATTTATATCACACAAGACGAAATTATGATAAGTTTTTAAGATGAATAAGTGTACACAATTTTTTATCATACAAAATTTATACTATATTACTCAAATTCAATATTAAATCATGCTGTAGTAACATAAAATGACTGATTTTATCAAAAACTGTTACAAAAATAATATTTTACTACTGATGATGATATGATTACCGAAAGACATAATTCTTTAAATTAAATGCCATGACATTAGACACAGAAGAACAATAAATTGTTTTATGGAACAAGCATGAAAAGGCAGACAAATTTTTGTTAAACTATCATTACATAGCATAGATACAGACTGAAGTTATACTGGATAAACTTAATGAAGTTGTATGTTAATAGGTATACACTACATTTGTGTAAACAGTCAATCAATTTCAAAAAATGAAAAAACATCAAGTTTCAGACAGACAGTACGAAAATAATTACTATAAGTAACAATGTAACAAACTTTGGGTTTCAAGTGTACATTAAGTAAATTCTTAAGAAGTTATTATAATTTTTAAATACTGAAAGTAAATTTTGACAATGCAAAATATTTACCAAGTTTCAAATTGCAAACAGATATGAGACCTTTATCATGTTATACTTAGCAAACAGTTATAAAAAAATGATCATGATAATTATGTGAGGATTATTGCTATGTGAATATTAACAGCAAAATATTCAGTAATATGTCCCAATGACAATATAGAAGTGTACAGCTAATTTATGACATAATACATCAACAAATGTGACCAGAAGTTTTATGAACAGAAACCCTACCAGTTCTGTACTTGTGCGAATCGCACACAAGCACCAAAAAATTCGCTGCTATAAATTTTACATCCACAACCTGCACAGCTACATGACAGCAGATGGGTATGACACCACCTTTAAACTACAGTTGTTGTGCTTATCATACAAAATTCACTCACAACAATTATTAAATTCATATTATTACATGAATGCATTAATCTTCCATATTATTTTATGAATGTAGTATTCGAGGCAAGACTCATCTCAAAAACCTTCATGAATGACAACAAGAGACCCCAGCCGTACAAGTCAAAGTTAACCATATCAAAACTTTACATCATCAAAACACAAAATACACAGTCAGGCTTGGTACGCGAAAGTCATAGTCATAGTTAATATACAATGCGTCAGATCAGTTAAATAATCATATCCAAATTGTAAATGACAGGTATCCCATTACGTTTCTTACACAAAATCATATAACCCCCACCTTATAAATAATTTTGTACAAGATGGTTACCAGGATAAAAATTATGACAAATACATAAAATTACGCAATTAATTTGAAATATGTCGTGAAAGCATCTAATAATAAAAATACCTTTTGCTCATACAGTTCAACTACATTTCATGATTATGGTATATAATAGTGTATCATATGGTCTATGTAACATTTAGTAAAGCATGAAAGATAGAGGTTACTTAGAGAAACCAATTTGTGACATACTTAGTAAAGCATGAACATACAGCCTGCTTACAGAAACCATTTTGAAGTTCCATGAAATGAAAGTATCCAACCATAAAAATTACTTATTCAAGATCTCAAGATGTAGTAAAAAAGCAAACATTAGTAACAGAAACATGTAATATACAAGTATTTCAGATTACTCAGAAAAGAGACTATGTGTAACTTGAAAGTAGCATTTTGTCCAAAAATGTGACATTAGATACAGTTAATTTTAAACGTGACCAAAGATTCCCAGGATATCTTTCATGAAGTACTTTGGAAAGTAAAACTATCATCACATCAGAAACGTTCACTGTCTGTTTACACAATAAACATCTCGCAACTATAGCCTATGTCATCATTAGATTATTTGGATTATGCAACAATTTTAGTTAAGTACGAGAGATACAGTCATCTGTTCAACCACCGCAAGAGTTTTCCTAAAATGAAAGTGTCTACTAATGGCTGTTACAAAATTTTCATGACAATGGAAAATACTATCAGACAATTTTCATATTGGTTAATCAAGAGACTGTGTGTGACTAGAAAAATACCATTTTGTCCAAACATTTCCATTACAGAAAGTTTAATTCGATTACGTCATTAAGAATCTCAAAATGTTTTGCACCAGGTACTTTAGAGACAATACTACCATTACAGAAACTGTCTATCAGTTTAAGCAATAAACATTCTTACAATTTTCAGAGATAATATGAAACCACATCTGGATGCATAGTATATGACACATTTACCAAGAGACAGAATACATAGAAAAATATGAAAAACAGAGTTTAGCTTATAGAATGATATTGTAGTCAGTTTCATGGAAATGTACCTAATTATCTTTCTTATACTAGGACACTTCTGAAATCAGTCATAGCAATTACACAGAACATTGTATTACAACATACACAGGCTTACCATCAGTGAACATTTTAAACTTACACATTGACATTTACCTAAACTTCAAAAGAATCAACAGATGTCAAATAGTTTACCAAAGGTTTATGAATAATGTCAAAAATAACTGTACATTCCTGTTGAAAACAAATAAAATCAATATAATGCCTGAGTTTGCTTGGGATTGTGTTTCAGTTATTAGAGATCCCATACCAACAATAGTGTGCTTATTTCTTTTTACTTTCCAATGTTTCCACCACTCTGAGTACAATATTTCCCAGCTTAATTCTAGCTTTTTCCATATAAAGTATATGTGAATTTTAAACTTCTGCCTGAATGATTCCTGTACATGAGTCAAATAAGGTAAGTTATAGTCAATTTTAGTTAAGACAATACCATTGAAGTTTACCTTTTCAGTATTATTTTTAAGACACATCATAGTTTGATCAGCAACTTCACTGTCTTCAATATTTACATCACAAAAATTTCTAAGCCATTCATCAATAGTATTAAGTTCCATATTTTCAACATTTACATCTTTAACATACAATATACTGTCAGTTTCATTACCATTTTCAACAAATTCCCTACTTTCATCATATAAAGTATTCTCATTACCAAGCATAATATTATCATCATCATGAACATCAACATTGTCATTACATTGTTCTGTACACAACTCCACAGACACATCATTACTGTAAACATACATCTTATAAACATCATCAGAACCACTACTTCCAAAATCAGAAATAACAGTTTTACCATATGTATTTCATTTTCAGTAGGTAACATTTTACACACATCACTAGATACCTCACTTATTTCAACATGAACCTTATCCTTTGCCTCAACAAGTGTCACACTCTGGTAAAATGTTATGGCTTTCAGTATCATGTACAGAGCCTAAGTTACCATTATCACATTCAGATACCAATACATCATCACATTTAGATTTTATTTGTGTATTATCATGTTTGTATTTTCTGTTCTCATTAAAAGGAGTATTAACATACCTACTCTCTCTGTTTCTTTGCCACCCCACCACTCCATCTGTTACTGTAATTAGACCTTTGCTTTTCAACAAAATTGTCAATTTTATACACAAAATTCAAAAATTCATCTATATCCTTATCAGATGCATGTATTAATTCCCTTTGCAAATAATTTGGTAGCCTATTTTTTAACACATAAATTTGTGTCCTAACATCTAAGGGATACTTGAAGTGTATTAGTTTCTGTAATTCATTTTTACAAAAATCAAACAGTCCTCCAAGTCTTCCACTGTATACTGGTACAAACAAAAATCTACTTTTAACCCTGTATTGGTCATTTTCTGACCAAAACTTATTAAAAAAACTTTATTTAAATTCTGCAAAATTTTTCCAAAGTTTTCTGTTTGTATTAGCCCTGCTTAATGCCTCACCACGTAAGTGATATATTACATATTTAATCTTATCAGTATCACAAGTACCTTCTATAAAACCATTTTCACAGCATTAAAATGAAATCTACAGGGTGTACATTATGTTCTGGAAACATCTTTACAGGAATTTTAGACAATGAACCAAAATTATGTGACATTAGTTACAGGATTATTACACAGTAACCTGATGATAAATTAACCTTTTCCCTATTAACATCTTTAACAAAATCTGCACCTTTTTCTACTGTCTGACCTGCTGGTTCTATGTCATGAAAACAAGTCTTCACGTAACTCTCATTTATTAGGCCTAACTCAGTATCTTCAGACAAAACTTTAAGTTCATTAATTAGTTCATTTTTAATTAGATTTTGTTGGTCTGTTAACTTTTTAAATAAATTATTTTCCAGTTTGTTAAGCACTGATTCTAACATGTTTAAAGTTTTATTTTGTTTCGCAGAAAAATCCCTTTTTACATTATTTTCTTTCTCCATTCTGACTAAACCGTAATCACCTTCTTTTTAATGAAAAATCAAACATTAACTTACTTTCTTCGGCGTCCAGTCCATTTCAAGTTCATACATACCGCACTCTTGTCTTTCTGCAGCGTCCTTTTTAACCAATTATTATAGATCTTCATTTCGTTCTGAAATCCATACCAGTTAAATTTATTAATACTTCATCCATAAAATGTGTGTACATATATCATTTCTTCTTCATGTTGCGTCTTCGCTGTTTCTGAAACCTGTCACATTTGTAGGTTTCCCGCGCGGAATGCAACTTGTATTATAGTTTTTTAAATATAATAATAATACTAATACTATTATAGTAAAACCATTATTTTTCCATACATCACCTTCAACTGTCGGTTGTTCAGTGGTCTCATAGCTCTCTTAGCTCGCCTGCCAATAATACATAAAAAAATAATAAGACGTCGGGTTCTTCCAAGTCATGGAAACCTTCAATTTGACACGTTTCATTTTTAATGTATTTATTTATTTATCCATTCTTGCTGAAGCACAGCAGTAATACAAAAGTAAGACTGCATGACTACACTTAGACTGACTGACAACAATACTGACTGATTACTACTTTAAGACTGACTCATTATTCCTCTCGTTCACGCCAATTTGCACGTATTAATACTTGGAACAATTTCTAGAACCTTCTAGAACACAGAAGGTACAATATTGAAATATAAAACAATTTGTTGCTGAAACATAAATCAATCTAGCTTTATGTAAAGATACACAAAATTATGATAAATGTAATAATAATAATATTTCCTGTCAAGACAAAATAATATACAAGATTGTAAGTAAACAACAATTAGTGTAGTATTAATATATGTTTACGTTATTGTTCAACTTTAATCTTTTCAATAATTAATTAATTTATTTAGTTCATTAAAAGATCCAAGTAATGAATGTGATAATCAATGTGACTAACTAGAAGCACCATAAGAGGCTTATATAACAAATATGGAATATTAAGGTACAATATCACGACCAAATGTGGTAACGTATACTTCAATATTACAAACAAACGAGACCCTCCTGGCTAAATACATTATAATGGTAAGACTGTATTACTATCAAACTGAATAAAAAAGTGCTAGCAAAAAATCAGAAGTTTAGAATATTTTTTGATCATTTTCTAAATATGGAGAAAGTATCAACTACAAGTTTAATGGAAGAGGCAAAGCTGTCAATAGAAGAGACCATAACTACGTAATTAAAATATAAAAAGCTCACTAAAAAGTAAAAGCTCACATTTAATCTCTATTAAATTCAGAGGACTTGAAAATTAGTATGTCTTCAACACAAATTGACAAAGGTGAGCAAGCAACTAAAGTCAATAATACATGCCTCATAAGTGGAGCAGATTCTCAACACTTGCCACATGGATTTTCAAATGCCTATGAGTGGCAACATGAACAAAATATCAAAACTGAGTCTCCGCCTCTCTTGGCTGACATGGAGTGTATGCGTTCTTGGCTTGAAGTGAACTACCCCAGTCTATGTTCAAGCTTTCTTAATAGTGCCCAGCACAGCTGGAAAGTTGCCACTCGCATACGACTGTCTAGGAGGGTGCGTATTGAATTAATTATTAAATAAATTTTTCAAATAAATATGATGGAACTGTAGACTCTTAGAAATTTTTAAACACCAACAACTAGTGGATTACGATTGCTCAACTATTCCTATTCTAACTTCCTGTACCTTTTCTATTGCTCCAATCTTTCTGAAATTTGGCACAGTTTGACCCTCATGCTTAAATATTAAATTGGTGCAGTACAAACTCTATAACTTAATTCTAAGAGGAACTCAATATATAACATTTTTATATTTTTGCAGAACAAATGTAGTTTCTTTTTTTGATAACTTGAGAAATCAGTAAAATACAATCATAAAAACACTTCTCCTAGCATTATAGGCTGTAATTTGGTTAAAAGAACAGAAAATATATTAAAATTTCAATTATTCATATTATGTTAAAATATAATAATTTGTTAAGAGGATAAATGCAAAGAATAATTGATCTCCTAGTAATTTTCTGAGAAAAAAATGTTTCTAGTTTCAATAAGAGTCTTCTATTGTTTTGTGCTGTTGATATGCCAAAGTCTAGCTTTTAATAGTGTTGTGTTTCAAAATGATGTTCAACAGAACTGAAAGTTTGTTTAGTGCTTCATTCAATATTTAGAAGCTTATATTTACGACGATAAATATTTAAATGGAAGAGCGCTGTCCATAGAAGAACAATACTAATAATCAATGGTGTAAAACCATCATTTTTCAAATATTTATTAAAAATTATAATTTGTGGTCTAAATATAGCTGTAAAAATAAACTACAGAGTTAAAGACTCAGATACAAATATCCGATAGAATAAAAAGTAGTCTGATAGAAGAAACAGTTCATAATCATAATCTCGGGATTGAGTCTCATGCTAAGAAAATAAAACCAAAGGATATTAAATAATTACTGCTGCAATCAGGTACAGATGAATAAAACAATTATTAAGATATCCAATATTAATCAGAAATATATGTTGCAGAGACATTGTATTTCTTTCTACCGACATCTTGTGCTTGAATAATTGCAACATTTCTTTCTTTCGAGAGTATGTGCTGTGTTCGTTTTTTAAGATCTGTGCAATAAGAAGTGCTTACAATGGTATTAGCAAGGAAATTGTAGATAAAAGAAATCACTATTACCCACACAAAAACTATTTTTACAACATTTAACAAACATGAAAACAAATAGACAGCACAGACTGACGGATGATTTAGAGAAAGTTCAGAGAAGGCCTGCATGTTTTGTATTATTGCGATATGGGGGAGAGATTCTGATGAAAAGGATGCACCAGTTCAGGTGGAAATCACTAAATGAATGGTGATACTTGTTGCTTTGAGATTTATTTACAAAATTTATTGTATCAACTTTCTCTTCTGATTGTAAATATGTTTTGTTACCATCAAAATACATCGTGTAATGTAACGCCTAGAGCAAAAGTGTAGTGAAGCACCCAATTCTCACGTCCTATTTATCCACCTGATAACCAAACCGTTATTTAAGAATCCAATACCCTATACTTTTCTGATAAAATTTTGCATCCCACACTCTCTTCCCACCTATCCTTCAATTACAGCATATTTATAGCTGAAACTAACACATCTGGTGTAATTTCAATACATTTCACATCTTTTTATCATGAAGCTAATCATTGTAGTTTAAAAAATGTAGACCTCTGATTTGTAAATAACATATTTTATAGTAGAATGTTCTAGAAGGAAGCATTGTCATCCATTGTAGGGACAACAGTTGATTACAATGTAAATTATGCAAATTCTGATAAGTTTGAATTTACATCAGTGTTAATTAAATACTTAATCTATTTTTACTGATTTTATAGTCAAACACAATCATTCCGCCAAGAAAATATGTGAATTATTTATACCATTTGTTAATGACAAGTACTCGTATTTAACCGAATAGTTTGCATTTATAAATTAATTCTGATGGAATTCATTATGTAATATGAACTAATTTCAACATAGAATTATATACATACATTTGCATTACTAAAACCTATTTATATATGAAATGCTAATTGTTTGTATAAAGCACAATAATGAAACTAATAGGCACTAATTGTAACAAATGTATAAATACAGGATGCACAGGGCCAATAAAGTTAGTTGTTGTTGCTATTATTGCTAGAGTGTATTAGGTTTAAGACAATAAACGTGAACAATATATAAAAATTAAATCATTTTCATTCTGTAGTTACACACCCTAATGCAAATCAAAACTGACGAAGAATAAATTATTTCTCATAAAATAAGCAGTTTTAATTCTACAAAACAAAATAAAATATATTCCTCCTACACCGGAACAGGACGGTTAAAAGTAGGGAAACATGATCATCATTTAAAAAAATAAGACAAATCAGATCAAAAATTGAAAGATTTCTGTGTTCTTTTTTCCTGCACACTATTAGAGAATGAAAATTTAAAGAAATACAACCAATGTGGATTTACGACCCCTGTACCATGCACTTCTAAGTGCTTTGCAGAGTTCTTATGTAGATGTAGGTAAACCCATTTCAAAAGTAATAGTGCACATAACTACTACACTGGGAGAAAGGATAATCTTCACAATTCAGGGTTACATTTAATAAACTTTGGATGAGAAAGGGGTGAATTATGCTGTCACAACAGTCTCTGGTAACTTACCAAATAGCATCAAAAGTGTGACAGATAGCCAACTACCATTCAAAAAAAAAAAAAAAATAAAAAAAAAAAATAAAAAAAAAGGTTCTTGAGTGACAACTCCTTCTACTACAAGGAGAAGACATGTACTCATAACCAAATTTGTCACAATTTATGGTACATACAGGGCACAGAGAAACATGAAAGTGCCCCAAGCGGGAACTCCAGGTGGCCAGGTGTGTAGGAAATAAAAGGAATTATGTCACCAGACACCAAGTTAACTGCTGCCAGAGTCGTGCAAAGGGTAGCATCACCAGTTGCGGTGCTGAAGGTCGCCGCTTCAGTCCCTTCCACCAGCAAAAATTTATTTCTTGGTAATTATCATTTCCAGAATGTTCTCCATGTTTCTTAAGTCCACTTGTAATTTCTACATGTTTCTTATGTTAACTATTCTTCTAATTTGTGGTACATTCTGTCTGTGTATAAATACCAGAGCACTCTGCCCGAGAGGCAGTCAATGCTGTGTTTATATTTCAGTTTGCAATAAAACTGCTTTCAGTATAAGCTGTGTTCAGTTGACAACCCTGCGTTCAAAGTCAAGCCTCTTCCATTTCAACGCGACATTGTTTGTTGGAGGTACAAGGTATCCTGTTCAAAAATGTTAGTAGAGCTTATGAGACTTAACTATGGGGTCATCGGTCCCTAACCTTAAAAACTACTGATGAACTAGCTTATACTAAAGATGGCACAAACATCCATGCCCGAGGGGGGATTCTAACCCCCAACAGCAACGGCCGTACAGACCTTGACTGGCACGCCGCAGACTCGGCCCTCGGGTATCCTGTGCAGCAGCTGCATCACTGTGGCTCCGATTAGGCGATGTAAAAGCCGTCAGTTACATGGATTAAAACCGGAATACAAGGGATATACCGAGTACATCCTTCCGAAAGTCCGTATCATCAGATGAACCATGGACACGAAACCAGCGGTAAGCCAGCTGCACATCAGACACCCGTTCTTTGGAGACGCTAGACAGGACCCCAACAAATGGCTAAAAGGTTTCGACCGAGTCGCCAAGTATAACAGATGAGATCATACAATGTGCTTGGTCAACGTTTATTTCTACCTGGACGGAAGAGCTCAGCAATGGTTCGAAAACAACAAAGAGAAGCTGAATGACTGGGAAACGTTCCAGATGGAACTTAAGAAGACGTTCTGAGACTGCCAGCATCAAATCTGCTTGGCTGAAAAACAACTGAAGAATCGGGCCCAACGACATGGTAAGCCAACACAGTCATACATACATAATGGTTTGGCCCTGTGTAACATAGTTAACCCAAATATGACAGGCCAACAAAATCACACACCTGATGAAGGGTATTGCAGTAGACATGTACCAAGCCCTCCTGATAAAAGATGTCGCTACGACGGAAGATTTCATCAATTGCTGCCAGCTTGTTGAAGAGATGCAACATAGGAGGGTTGCATGTAAGAAATATGACAGGCTCCCCAACGTAGTCCCTATGGCTGTTGTGGAAGACCAGCATGACTTTACTTCTCTCATATGACAAATTGTGAGAGAAGAATTACAACAGTTTATGGCAGCCAGGATTATTAGACCGAGTGAGCATCAAATTATGGCCATGGATGTAAGCCCTGTAAGTGATGAGGGAGCTGACGCCACTGAGGAAGAGGTATTATATATTCATATTTACAATATATACATGTATTTACATTTTTATACCTTTATTTGCATACTAGTCAAAGATGTAGTTGGCTTGAATTCTGATTTGTGTCCAAATTTTGGCATTATTGATCTTGACAGCAGAGTCATCCTAATGACTCCATCTCTGCTATCTTGCCCACAAACTTTTTCTCTAGCCTCTGTTACTAATTTTACACATCTTTCTACAGCCTGAGTGTGGCACAGAAAGTTCAGAAATTCAAATACTGGGTGGAAAAATGGCGTTATTCGCAATATAGAACTAAATATTCAACAACCATTACAGTGGTTCATTTGTTTACTTCACTTCAACGAATTACCTTTCAGACACTTATTTCAGTTTTTGGATGGAGAGTCAACTAGACCATCTTCGTTTAGCGGAATAATTGGAAAAAGACTGACTGACTGTAAAAAGTTACCTGTTATTGATTTTGAGGTTGTGGAGTCCGGGTTGTCAGAAAAATTGGATCTAAACATACCAGATTTAAGCAAAGATCAACAATACCTCATGGATATTGTCAAAACTATTCAAAGTGTAAAATGTACTCCAGATCTGGCTAATCGTGATCCTGGACCTCTTAGTCACTCCCGTTGGTTGACATGTGCGAATAGAGTCTTGCGCTTGTATGTTTCTGAAGTAAATCCCACAAATGAACTCACGATTTTAGTTGACTACATTCTAAAGACATATGCGCCAGTCTGGTTCGATATTAAGAGATATGCCTCAGTAAAATATGGTCCAAAGCATGATTTCAAGGTTATTAAAACTTCCAGACATCTTTCAGAGAACATGAAAAAGCAAATTGATCCGGTGATTCAACGAAACTCTTTTTTCTGTCATCCAGAAAACGTGTTATTGGCTATGATAGTAGAGGAGAAATCACATATTAGAGAGTTGGGTTTTAGAAGAGTCCTAAAAGCAAGAAATATGAAAACTAACCGCAAAGCTGCAGTAAGAACGTTTACTATACCAACACTAGATTTTGAGGCTACTGACTACAGTGACTTATAGATTGGTCAAAATGTAAGCTATCACCTCCCCCAGTGATGCAGAAATTGACGACGGAATTCATTTCTACATATTTGATAAATAAGACTTTGCCCGAATTTGAATTTCTCAACTTTCCGTGCCACACTCATGCTGTAGAAAGATGTGTAAAATTAGTAACAGAGGCTGCAGAAAAATTTTGTGGGCAAGATAGCAGAGATGGAGTCATTAGGACGACTCTGCTGTGAAGATCAATAATGCCAAAATTCGGACACAAATCAGAATTCAAGCCAACTACATCTTTGACTAGTATGCAAATAAAGGTATAAAAATGTAAATAAATGTATATATTGTAAATATGAATATATAATTAGTATGACCTCCTTGCTTGGTTGGGCAGGGTGTGGGTGGGACACGAATTGCAGCCACCTCCTCGTGGTGAGTTCTGACTCATTTAACCAAATTTGCTGGTGAAATGGGCGAAGAGCTGCAAAGTTATGATGTTATATCTTTAAATAATCAAATCACAATAAATAAAACCTAACATATTTATAATATAGATATAAATAAGAGATATTAGCAAATTTCCGTAACATTTTGAACATTTAGAAATGTTGTCATATTTTGATAGTTAAGGCCTTTAGCGCGAACTGATTACATAAGCTAGGACTATCAAAAATATTTTTATGTTAAACTATACATGGATACGCAGTTTTTGAGTCCTATTAGGACGTGATACTGAAAGATATATTTTTTTATGACCTTTCAGAAATTCTATAAATTTATCGTTTTTTTAGAAACTTTAAGCCCTTTGCGCGAACTGAAGATATTAAGTTAGATTTTTTAAATTATTTTTTCGTTACTCAGCACATAAATACGCAACTTTCGAGCCCTATTACAACTCGTTAATCAAAAATTCACTTTTTTCGGCCCACCCTACTGTATACACCATCAATTGGCTTGGTGTCAGTGTGCTTAACAAGTGGAGTTTGGTTCAATGGTAAGAGATTGGATCCATGTTGAAAGGGTCCCAGGTTTGACTCTGCCTGGCGGCAAATATTTTTGTGCTTTTTGACAATGTGTATACTACTGATGTCAAAATTAACCGCAACATCATATAGGTTATTTTGAATTAATTTGTGCACAACATCAGCATGGGACATTATTATTTAAAACAAGTGCAGTATTTTCTAAATTTGGGGTTGTGTAGATCCATAAGTTGCAGACATAAATAATGGCGTACAGTGAGTTTGACTATGGTGCTGCTGTCGCCACAAACATCACCAGCCCCAAAAAAGGTGGCATGAAAGATGGGCAACTATATAAAGTATAACTCTTTTCCCCAAATGTTTCTTTTATTTTCCTGAAGGCAGTGCCTACTTTTCCCCTTGTTATACATTCTTCTACAGATTTACATTTGGCTTCTAGCCACTCCTGCTTAGTCATTTTGCACTTCCTGTCAATCTCATTTCTTAGTCGTCTGTACTCCATTCTGCCTGTTTCATTTACTGCATTTTTATATTTCCTCCTTTCAGCAATTAAATTTAGTATTTCCTGTGATACCCTAGGATTTTTTTTTTGTAGATCTTGCCTTTTTACCTATTTTGTCCTCTGTTGCCTTCACTATTTCATCTCTTAATGCTGTCCATTCCTCTTCTACTGTTTTATTCACCCCCCTCCCCCCCGGTTTCTGTCAATTGTTGCCTAAAGCTGCCTCTGAAATTGTTAATAACTTCAGGTTCCCTTAATTTATCCAAGTCCCATCTCCTTATTTTCCTACCTTTCTGCAGTTATTTTCAGTTTCAGCCTACAGTTCATGACCAATAAGTTATGGTCAGAGTCTATATCTGCCCCTGGGTATGTCTTACAGTTTAAAACCTGATTTCGGAATCTATGTTTTACCATTTTATCTGATACCTTCCGGTGTCTCCTGGTCTCTTCCACATATACAACCTTCTTTCGTCATTCTTAAATGAGGTGTTTGTTATGATTAAATCATGTTCAGTGCAAAATTCTACCAGGCGACTTCCTCTTCCATTCCTACTGCCCAGTCCATATTCACCTCCTACTATTTTTCCTTCTCTTCCTTTTCCTACTTCCGAAATCCAGTCTCCCATCACAATTAAGTTTTCCTCTCCCTTAATTGTCTGAATAATTTCCTTTAACTCCTCATACATTTCAGCAATTTCCTCATCATTGGCAGAGCTAGTTGGCTTATAAACCTGTACTACTGTTGTCAGTGTTGGCTTCGTATCTATATTGCCAATGATAATGCAATCACTGTGCTGCTCATAGTAGTTTACCTGCATTCCTATTTTCTTATTCATTATCAGTCCTACTTCTGTGATACCCCCAACTAATTTTGTATTTATAATCCTGTACTCACCTGACCAGAAATCCTGTTCATACTGGCACTGAACTTCATTAATAACCCTATATCTAACTTCAACCTATCCATTTCCCTTTTTAAATTTTTTAATTTTCCTACTCGATTAAGGGATCTAACATTCCACACTCCGATCCGAAGAATGCCACTATTGTCTTTCCTGATGACAACATCCTCCTGACTAATCCCCGTCTGGAGATTCGAATGGGGGACTATTTTACCTCCGGAATATTTTACCCGAGAGGATTCGATCATCATATTTTCATACAGTAGAGCTGCATGTCTTCAGGAAAAGTAACGGCTGTAGTTTCACCTTGCTTTCAGCCGTTTGCAGTAACTGTATGACAAAGCTACTATATGTTACAAGGCCATCTCAGTCAATCATCCAGACTGCTGCCCTGTAACTACTGAAAAGGCTGCTGCCGCTCTTCAGGAACCACATGTTTGTCTGGCCTCTCTACAGTTACCCCTCCGTTCTGGTTGTATGTATGGTACGGCTGTTTGTATCATTGAGGCACGCAAGCCACCCCACTGTGGCAATGTCTGTGATTCATGAGAGGACACAAAAATCCACTAATATACAATGGACTATTCCAAGATGAAGTTGGATCGCCTAAGTGCAGTATCTAAGTAATTCCCCCACACCCCAAGTGCACGCCACTAGTGCAACCGTGTGATGTGTATTTTTATCGCCAGGCAAAGATAATAATAATAATTATAATAACTGCACGTACCTCACCAAGAAAGAAGAAGTAATCACTTTACAAGAAGCATGCATCAAACTACATTCCATTATACATCACCAGCTATCGTCGGAAGTATTCAACAACATGCTGTGTAACGTGTGGTTCACTGCTAGAGTGTATGTTGGAAGATGCTATTTTCAGAATGTCAGTCAAGACATTAAAAAACCATGTCACTGCAAAAAGGCGGCGTTTATAACATGTACAAGATGCTGTCAAAATTATTGCTTTCCCTGTTATTTCGATGAATATCACCCTGGTACATGTAACTGATCAATTGAAAAAGAATGGACGTGTCAATTTACATACATGATGTTCTCTTGTAAGCGTTAACTACAATCCTTTCTTATAATAATAATAATAATAATAATATGGTTTTCTGTTCTGCAGGATCTAATTGAGGAGTAAGACTCCATGGTCATCGAACAAGTCAACACATGAAGTTTAACACAAGAATGGTAATAGAAAATTTTTAAGTAGTCCTATGCACACTAAGACTAATTGAAAAGAATCAATAAAGAAAAAAATGAATTAGCTTAATTGCTTAATTTTTCTAGGACTGCTCGACAGAATAAAAGGAGTGAGCCATGTGGTAACTCTTCAATTGAGATTTGAAAGTGTGTGGGTTAGTGCTAAGATTCTTTAGTTCTTGTGGCAGCTTAATGAAAATGGATGCTGTAGAATACTGCACACCTTTCTGCACAAGTGTCAAGGTGGTGTGATGCAAATGTATATTCAACTTCTGTCTAGTATTCACTGAGTGAAAGCTACTAACTCATGGGAATAAGCTGATATTATTAACGACATTAAAGAAAAAAACGTATTGTGACGCCAGTGTCAAAATTCCCAGACTACTGAAAAGGGGTAGACATGACGTTCCTTAACTTACACCACATATAGCTCGAACCCCCCATTTCTGTGCCAAAAATATCCTTTTTATTTCAGTCGAGTTACCCCAAAAATTAATGCCATACGTTATAAGTGTGTGAAAGTAAGCATAATAGACTACTTTTCGTGTTGACAAATCACTTATTTGAGATATTGTTCTAATGGTAAATAAAGCAGAATTTAGTTTTGGAACAAGCTCCTGAACATGGGCTTTCCACGACAGCTTACTGTCAATCTGAACACCTAGAAATTTAGACTGTTCAGTCTATTCTATTCTATTCTACTTATCATATGCACATTATGGGTAATCAAAATGTCAGCTTTCGTCAAATTATGTGTTAGAAATGGTAAAAACTGAGTTTTACTGTGATTTAACATCAACTTGTTACCTACAAGCCACGAATGTATCTCTTCAACTGCATTATTTGATACTGTGTTGATATTACGAGCAACATCCTTCACTACGAAGCTGGTATATCAGCAAACAAAAATATTTTACATTCACCTGTTATACTCGAAGACATATCATTTATATAAATAAGAAACAGTAATGGTCATATCATTTATATAAATAAGAAACAGTAATGGTCCCAAAACAGTACCCTGGAGCACCTCACACTTAACTGTGCCCCATTGTGATTGTACGTCATAGTCATTTTCAACACTGCGGAGAATTACCTTTTGTTCTCTATTATTAAAGTACGAGTAAGAGGTGTACCAGTTGTGAGCTACTCCTCGTATTCCATAATGTTCCAACTTCTGCAACAATATTTTTTGATCAACACAATCAAACGCCTTTGTTAAATCAAAAAAGACACCTAATGTCCGTAGCCTTTTATTTAACTCGTCAAGTGCCTCACAGAGAAACAGAAATATGGCATAGTCAGTCGTTAAACCACTTCTAAAACAGTATGTTTCACAACAAATTATGTGAACTGAAATGATCAATTAATTTTGAATACACAGCCTTTTCAATAACTTTAGAAAAACAACCGATGGCATAGAAATATGTTTATAGTTGTCTACATTATCCCTTTCTCCTTTTTTATAAAGTGGTTTCATTACTGAGTACTTTAATCTGTCAGGAAACGAACCATTCTGAAAGGAAAAATTGCAAATATGGCTTAGTACTGGACTAACATATGGGAACAGTACTTTAGAATCCTGCTAGATACCCCATCATATCCACAAGAATCCTTAGTCTTTAGTGATTTAATTATTGTCTTTATCTCCCCTATGAAAGAATCATGGAGGACCATTTCAGGTAACAACCTCGGAAAGGCATTTTCTAAAAATTTTATATGATTACCTGTAGAAACTAGGGTTCTGTTGAGTTCATCTACTATATTCAGAAAGTGATTATTGAAAACAGCACATATATCTGACTTGTCAGTAACAGAAACATTTATACTATGCACTGACGTTGCATCTTCTATCTGCTGCTGCCGACCAGACACTTCCTTCACGACGACCAGATAGTTTTAATTTTATCCTGAGAGTTTGCTATTCTTTTTGCGTACCACATACTTTTTGCTTTTTTAATGACATTTTTCATAACCGTACAGTACTGTTTGTAATGAGACACTGCATCTTCATTCTAACTGCTTCCAACATTTTGATACAATTCCCGCTTTCTTCTCTTATTCCCTTTGTCAGCCACCCTGGCTGTCTGTTTTAAAGGATCAGCGAACTTGTAATAGATTGATAACAAGTTGCGTTAATGGCGGCCGTCAGTCGTTTGAACGGCTGCACTAGTATGATCGCGCTAGTATCGAAGCGCGATAATTATAGCGATAAAGAAATAGGACAAGTTCTAAATACGGTACTAGTGGGTTCACTGCGCATGCGCGAGCTAGCAGCTGTCTGCTGCAGTCGCCGCTCCAGTTAGTCCGCCATTTTCCTTCGTATTTACGTATATTTTGCGTTATGTCGAAGTTTATGATCAGAATGTATTACAAAATGTATTTCTAATGACGGCATTCACACATTCTTTGGTCACTTACCAAGTAGCATCAAAAGTCTGACAGATAGCCAACTAGTATTTAAAAAGAAATTAAAGGAATTTCTGAATGGCAACTCCTTCTACAATGTAGATGAATTTTTAGATAAATCATAAAAAATATATGAAAAAAAATAAAAAAATAAAATAAAAAAAAATTTACAAAAAAAAATTCTTAAAATATAGATTTTCAAGTATAGACATAATTTACTAAACTGACACGTTCCACATCATTACGAAATGTCGTATACATGATCTAAGGAACAAGTATTAATCTAATCTAATCTAATCTAATCTACTGTCTGTCACCAGACCGTCACCTAACGTCAACGTTATGTTAAGCATTCTCGAGAAGATTGTTTTGATTGAATGGTCGTCAGCTGACATCGGAAGTTAACCTATTTTTGTCAGGCGATTTTCATATTGTAGTCGACAATTACACGGTTTGCACGCAAATTTGTCTTATTAATCTTTAGTTTATTATTATACTTTGGTTTAGCGGTAAATTGCAAATGTTTCATGAAGACTTAAATATTTATGTCAATTATTGTCCAGCGAAAAGCGAGGTCGTAGGCCTACATCTGAAACCGAAAAATGGTTTATATTTTGCAATATCGTTACAGGAAAGACTGAAGCTAATTGTGTATTTGAATAAGATTGTACTTAGATGATGCAATTTTCATTAAATAGCATTTTAAATGAAAAAGTCAGTCCAAATGAAAGACAATAATTCAGTTGTGCATGACATTATTAACAATGTCATTGGGCAAATCGTATTAGATAAAGTGAAGAAGGTCTATTTACGCTCTTATAAATATGGTTTGATGTGTTCATAAGTTTATTTTTTTCGCTTGAAAATAGATGTGAATGTTTTGAAATGTTGTTTCATTTGTTATGTAGGAATGTAGGAATTCCTAGTTTAATACTGGAATTGAGGAAACAACGCTAAATGTTATTGACTGCGAAAGAAAACCTTGCAATCGATTTTTTTCGTCAACTTAGTGTGGTAAGGTTCTGGGAAGTAAAACAACATTTCAAAACATTCACATCTATTTTCAAGCGAAGAAAATAGACTTATGAACACATCAAGCAATATTTATAAGAGTGTAAATAGACTTTCTTTACTTTATCTACCACGATTTGCCCAATGCCATTGTAAATAACGTCATGCACGACTGAATTTTTGTCTTTCATTTGGACTGACTTTTTCATTTAAAATGCTATTTAATGAAAATTGCATCATCAAATTACAATCTTATTCAAATAAACAATTGGTTTCAGTCTTATCTCTTAGGTGATGGTCTGGTGACGGACAGTGTGAATGTCGCCATTAGAAATACATTTTGTAATACATTCTGATCATAAACTTCGACATAACGCAAAATATACGTAAATACGAAGGAAAATGGCGGACTAACTGGAGCGGCGACCGCAGCAGACAGCTGCTAGCTTGCGCATGCGCAGTGAACCTGTGGGGACACGACAAATTACTATTTGTATTTTCTGAGCTGTATTAAGCTAATTGGTATTCTGTGTTATTATCTATGATTGTAAACAAAAAAGAGTACAAAAAACTGTTCTTTACTTGTCACTGTATTACGCTTCCGTGATGTGTGATGTGCAAGATAGAAGTAAATAAATGTGTGGAAAAATAAGTGTTAAATTTAATGTTTAATGAACCGTGTGCTACAAAATTGGTGACCCCGACGTGATCGACTAGACGACAGTTGCGACGAAATTTTTCGGCGTAATTTTCGACGAGATTTCCGTAACTTGAGTTCGACGTATTCTGTGTCCAACAATACGCAAGATGTCGACAGGAGAAGCAAACGGTAATCAAGGGAATCGTTCTGAATGTAGCAGTAAAGTGGAAATTGGTAAGGTAAGCGTTAAGCTACCGCCGTTTTGGACGGAAAAGCCGGACATCTGGTTTTGTCAAGCCGAAGCGCAACTTACGATCGCTGGTATTGTTACGGAGGCGACTAAATTTAACTATTTACTCGCTCAGCTGGAGCCAAAATTTGTTGAAAATATATGGGATCTAGTTACGAGTAACGATAACAACAAATATTCTCTCGCAAAAGAACGTCTACTGAACATATTCAGAGAAAGTGAAGAGCGCCAAATTAAAAAACTTTTCAGTGGCTTAGAACTTGGCGACATGAAACCTACCCAATTATTACGAAAAATGAGGAGCTATGCAGGTACAAATGTATCAGAAAAGATCCTAAAAACACTTTGGCTTGACAAACTTCCAGCTAGTATCCGAAGCATTTTACTTATATCTGACGAAACAGTGGTTAAGATTGCTCAAATGGCAGATAGTATGTTCGAATTAAACGCTGTAGACGAGGTTCAAATAGCTTCCACCCATTCCATTCCGTCAACATTGTCTTTGTCAGTTCAAGATCTTCTCGTGAGAATTGATGAATTGGAAAATGAGATTAAAATGCTTCGAAACACTCGCAACCACAGGCAAAGATCGCGCAGTAGAAGTAGAAGCAGAGCAAGATACGATAAAAACGGCAAATACTGCTATTACCATTTCAGATTCGGCACACGATGTAGGCCTGAAAAATGTGTTCAGCCTTGCCAATGGCAAAATAAGGAAAACTAGAAGTGGTAGACACAATAGCAGCTGAGTGTTCTACCCCTGTGCACACATTAGGCCGCCAATATCGCCTATTTGTCAAAGATCGAAATTGTGGAAAATATTTTATGGTAGATAGCGGTGCAGATTTGTCCGTTATACCAGCTGCAAAAAGCCAAAAAGGTCAACCCTCTGACTTCAATCTTTATGCTGCAAATGTGTCACAGATAAAAAATTACGGTTCAAAACTGTTAAACATTGATTTAGGACTCAAACGCAATTTTGAATGGCCATTCATAGTAGCAGACGTATCAAAAGGCATATTGGGAGCCGATTTTCTTCATCATTATGGGCTACTGGTTGACCTCAAAAATAAAAAGTTGATAGACAACACCACAAAATTAAAAATTGTAACAGAAGTAACCACTGTGGATGCTAATGAATCAGTAAGCTCACTCTATGCAACATGCCAGTTTTCAAAACTTTTAGAGAATTTTCCTGATCTAACTAAACCATCTATAGTACCAAAAATATTAAAGCATAATGTGCAGCATTATATCACTGCATCTCCTGGTCCACCAGTATACTGTAAAGTTCGTAGATTGGACCAACATAAATTGAAAATTGCTAAACAAGAATAATGGTATTATACGTCCATCAAAATCACAATGGGCTAGTCCACTACACCTTGCTAAGAAGCCAATTGGTCAATGGCGAGTCTGTGGAGATTATTGCCGTTTGAATGACAGGACTCTCCCAGACCGGTATCCAATTCCACGAATTGATGATGTAAATTTTATGCTTCAAAATAAAAATATATTCTCAAAGGTAGACCTACTCAAAGCCTATTACCAGATTCCACTAGCCGAAGAAGATAAGTCAAAATCAGCCGTTATAACACCATTTGGTCTCTATGAATTTAATTATATGCCATTTGGACTTTGCAATGCACCTAGCACATTCCAAAGGTTTATACATGAAGTTGTGAGAGAACTAGAATTTTGTTTTCCATATTTGGATGACATTCTAATAGCATCTGAATCACCAAAATAACATGTTGAGCATCTAAATTTCTTTTTGAGGAGTTGAATAAGTATGGTCTTGTCATAAATGTTTCCAAATCAGTATTTGGTGTACAACAGCTAACATTTTTAGGAAATTTAATTACACCTGCTGGAACAAAGCCAGATCCAGAGAGAGTTGCAGCAATAGTGAACTACAAACGACCCAAAACAGTCTGTGAACTTAGAAAATTCTTAGGGATCATCAACTTTTATCGTCAACATTTGGAACATGCTGCTGAAAACCAAGCATTGCTGAATGATTTCCTAAAAGGAACAACAAAAAAGGACCGACGACATATTAACTGGACAGAAGAAGCAATTGCTCAATTCGAAAAATGCAAACAAGACCTAGCAAATGCTGCACTTTTGACATTTCCTGGTTTGGCAAACGGCAAATACTGCTATTACCATTTCAGATTCGGCACACGATGTAGGCCTGAAAAATGTGTTCAGCCTTGCCAATGGCAAAATAAGGAAAACTAGAAGTGGTAGACACAATAGCAGCTGAGTGTTCTACCCCTGTGCACACATTAGGCCGCCAATATCGCCTATTTGTCAAAGATCGAAATTGTGGAAAATATTTTATGGTAGATAGCGGTGCAGATTTGTCCGTTATACCAGCTGCAAAAAGCCAAAAAGGTCAACCCTCTGACTTCAATCTTTATGCTGCAAATGTGTCACAGATAAAAAATTACGGTTCAAAACTGTTAAACATTGATTTAGGACTCAAACGCAATTTTGAATGGCCATTCATAGTAGCAGACGTATCAAAAGGCATATTGGGAGCCGATTTTCTTCATCATTATGGGCTACTGGTTGACCTCAAAAATAAAAAGTTGATAGACAACACCACAAAATTAAAAATTGTAACAGAAGTAACCACTGTGGATGCTAATGAATCAGTAAGCTCACTCTATGCAACATGCCAGTTTTCAAAACTTTTAGAGAATTTTCCTGATCTAACTAAACCATCTATAGTACCAAAAATATTAAAGCATAATGTGCAGCATTATTTGTGGATCCATCAGATTTTGCAGCAGGTGCTGCATTGCAACAATGGCAAGATGAACAGTGGAGACCAATTGGATTCTTTTCAAAAAAGCTTACAACAGCACAGAAGAAGTATTCCACGTATGATAGAGAGCTGCTTAGCATCTATATGGCTGTCAAATATTTCAAATATCTGTTGGAAGGAAGATATTTCATTATTTATACTGACCATGCGCCTCTAACATATGCATTTAAACAAAAGAATGAAAAAGCAACACCAATTCAATTACGTTACCTCCAGTACATTTCGCAATTTACCACTGACCTACGTCATATATCTGGTAAAGAAAATGTTGTTGCTGATCGTCTATCAAGGCTTGAAGAACTAGTTCCAGTTAACTATGATGAGATAGCCCAAGCACAAGAAGATGATGAAGAGCTTCGTCAACTACAGATCAGCCCTCATACATCACTGAAGTTAAAACACCATCTGACACATGGAGGAAAACAGCTATGGTGTGATGTGTCAACACAAATCATTCGTCTTTATATTCCTAAACCATTTAGATACTCTATTTTCCAACACTATCATAATCTGGCTCATCCAGGCATTAAGACAACAGTAAAAATGATCTCATCAAGATTTGTCTGGATCAGTTTAAAAAAGGATGTCCAAAACTGGGCAAAAACATGTATGGCATGCCAGAAAAACAAAATATCACGGCACATACAAACACCAGTAGGACACTTTCCTAGTAACGATGAACGTTTCAAAATTGTTCACCATGATTTGATAGGACCAGTGCCTCCATCTGAAGAATATATTTATTGTTTAACATGCATTGACAGAGTTACAAACTGGACAGAAGTAGTACCTCTTCGGGACATACAAGCAGAGGCAGTAGCACAAGCATTTTTCAATTGTTGGATCACTAGGTTTGGAACACCATATCAGATAGTGACTGATCAAGGCAGGCAGTTTAACTCTGAGCTATTCCGAGCACTGTCAAAACTGTGTGGTTGTAACCAAACACAAACTACAGCATACCATCCTCAATCAAATGGAAAAATTGAAAGATTTCATCGCACACTTAAAGCAGCTATCCGTACCCATGCAACTGCCAAATGGACTCAAGTAATACCTGTAATCCTCCTTGGCCTGCGATGCTCCATCAGAGAGAACAGTAATACAGTAATGCTACAATTGCAGAAATGGTTTATGGCTCACCCATCAGAATACCAGGTGATTTTTTTCAAGAGTATGCAACAAAATTGGATGCAGACTTACCTCAATTCGTTTCACAACTGAAGCAGTGCATGAATCGTCTGAAGCCTGTACAATACTCCCACAAAGCAAAAGAAAGACCTTTCATACACAGGGTTCTCAATGAGTCAACACATGTATTTGTGTGAGTTGACCGAGTCAAAAAAGCATTAGAACCTCCATATGAAGGCCCATACGAAGTAATAGAAAGAACCCCAAAATTTTTGGGTGTTAAAATAAAAGACCAAGTCAAGAATATCTCCATTGATCGACTGAAACCTGCGTACCCCATGAATCATAATGAGAAGCAGCCTGAAGACACTTCAACTGAACGGTCAGCCCGGGTCAAACAACCAGACACAACCGACAGTGGAAAACCAAGAAGAACAAGATCTGGTCGTGAAGTTCGATTTCCTGCAAGATTAGTTGAAGAACTGCAGTGTTAAGTGACTATATGACTGAGAAGGGGGTGATGTGGGGACACGACAAATTACTGTTTGTATTTTCTGAGCTGTATTAAGCTAATTGGTATTCTGTGTTATTATCTTTGATTGTAAACAAAAAAGAGTACAAAAAAACTGTTCTTCACTTGTCACTGTATTGCGCTTCCATGATGTGTGATGTGGAAGATAGAAGTAAATAAATGTGTGGAAAAATAAGTGTTAAATTTAATGTTTAATGAATCGTGTGATACAAACCCACTAGTACCGAATTTAGAACTTGTCCTATTTCTTTATCGCTATAATTATCGCGCTTCGATACTAGCGCGATCATACCAGTGCAGCCGTTCAAACGACTGACGGCCGCCATTAACGCAACTTGTTAGCAATCTATTACAAGTTCGTTGATAGTTTAAAACGGGCTTTTAAGTAGTTGATAATTGAATCGCTGATTAGAAAAAGGAAGAAAGTCCAATTTTAACGAAAATACGCTGAGATATACATTTTCTTCTGCAGCTGTCCACTTATCGATTAATGGAATAGGGAACAAACAACTAGTAATAATGCCGAAAGTACAGCCTGTGAAAGGTTTTAGTTGTTGGAAAAGAGAGGAATGTCCGAACATTCTTCTGTTTTACAATCACTGGTCTGAGCAGCACCGCCAGATGTCAGGCAAGGAGCCTTCCAACAATGTTACTAAATAGCATTTAAACACATTGTTTCAGTTTTACTGTCCCACATTATTATCAGTGTGGTTACGTAATTTTGCTGTCTGTAAACTCACAGCATAATGAGTGGAATTGATAGTGATAATAAACAAACACACCACAGAAACAAAGGTGTAAGAAATATAGACGAATATATCAAGGAAAAATGCAAGCGAGATAGATCACTAGGGATAGGATACATAACTTCAAAAGGTTTGGTTCTGCCAGTGAAATGGCCTGGTCCATCATGCAAGAAAGTTTTATTCATGCATCTTGTGTTATTTGTATACAATTCATTGCAAAATATTTATGTGCTGTGTATTGGAGCGGTATACTGTATAATTTGTTTTATTGCAGTTGTTCCAAAATTTGCTTTGAATGTTTCAAAGATGAGATGAAATGAAATTAATTAAAAAATTGTACGATGGTAAAACTAAAAAGGTGAAAGATCTGTATTTACTGGGACTGATAGAATAATCACCTGTTCAAAGGAGAAGCAGCAGAAAAGAAAATCCATAATCTGAGAAACAATACTGCACAGTTATATTGCTACCATAAAGGCCAGGATAATCGAGGTCCCAATGAAGTGTGTATTTTCCTCAACGACTACATACATGAACAGTATCTGGATTAGTGAATGAACTACATGTGCGGTACCTGATGTATCTAGCAATGACTTGCAAATTTCAAATAATTCATTATTATTACCCTGTACGTGGTCACTCCTTCCATGCTATAAGGATTTTGCTGTGATAAAGAGTGACACAACAGGACATAATCTATTCTGTCACACAGGATGTTGAAATGATAGCTAATTCAAGGAAAACACTGAATTCGTCAAGATTGTTGAACATCAACATATCACTGACATTACAAAATAGTGGCCACAACACTTTAAAAAATTCTCATTTGCCCTAAATTGTCAAACGAAGGAGAGGTTTTCCACTTGCCGTGCATACTGGAGCGCCGTCCTGCGGTGCGCGCGGACGTTTACCGTCGGGGATCGAGTCCCCCCTCAGGCATGGGTGTGTGTATTTTGTCCTTAGGTTAGTTTACCTTAGTTCAAGTAGTTTGTAAGCTACGAACTAATAACCACGTAGTTGCGTCCGATAGATTTACAAACATTTGAACATTTTTTGCTAAATTCCGGCATTTGACCTACACACATCAAAACCCAGGCTAAGTCGTTTGTATGGAGTGGGTGGATGGACTGCGTCACAATACATATAGGTTTTTTAAGGGACGAAAAGTTCTTGATTATCTGAGGAATATGACATACAGCAAGAAGATTCCTATTAATCACAAGAAACTACAAAATAAAGTTGATTGCATCAGAGTATTATGAGTTTTATAACAATATTCTTCAGTGGCCCACAAGAAATAATGATGTCCTATCTGAAGCAGAAGGTTAGTATTTCCCAGAAACAAAGCTTTACTAGCTACTGAAGAAGAAAGCGTTAAAAGTAGTTAATTAAAATTTTTAATACTACATGAAAATAAATTATTGGTCTTAAGATGTTGGACTAAATTGAAATCAGTATTATCAGTTTCTAACAAAACTGCAAATAAATAGCACTTTAAACCTGTGTTACAGCGAATTTCTTTGCAAGCTATCCTCAAGAGAATAGTTTATTGGAAAAAGGAAGAATGTCCACCAACTTCCAAAGAGGCCAGCTTCAAAAATATTTATCGACGGTGTTCAAATGACTCGTCAATTAGTGCAGATAATTTAGTTCTACAAGTTTGTAATGGATCATAAAACTCTTGGATCAATATTATAAGAGTTAACAAGTTTTTCTTAGTTTTCTCAAAACAGTGGAGTGTGGACTTTCTTCCTTTTTCCAATCAGCGATTCAATTATGTTTAACATTTGTTTGAGAACAAATACTTTTTAGAATTAAAATTTGGGCATCGTGGTCTGATAGGCCATTTACTATTCTGCTGACAGAGTGCCCCTCTAATAATGAAGAATGAACAAAAATATTGTCAGTGGTAGAACTGCTACTGCCTTGCACTCTTGTTGGGGGAAAAATACTATTTGTATCAGGTTATAGGAATGAAATAGATCTAACAGTTGACTTTTTCTTGAGCTATCACTTACACACAATTAACACTGAAATCTCCATACACAATTTCTTACACACAATTGACATTGAAATCTGCACACACAACTAAATTTTGGTTCTTCCTATAAAGTGAACCCAGAACCAATTCCAGCTTGGGCAGAAACATTTTAAAATCAGAGTCAGGAGATCTATAAATAAAAAGAATTACTAGTTTAGTTTCATTAACATTAACTCCTGCACAATATTCAAATATCTTTTCCGTGCAGTGTTTAGAAAAATCGATTGACCCCGATGAAAAATCGTTTTTAACATGCATGGCCACTCCCCCACACTACAAGGAACTCCTAGAGAAGGCAGCTAACCTGTATCCTGGCAAAGGAAGTCTCTGAATAGTCACATCACTGAAAAAGTGCTCTGAAATACCAATAATGTCAGAGTCAACATCAATAAGCAGTTCATTAACTTTATCTCTGATACCCTGTATATTTTGATTAAAAATAGTAATTCCCTTATTAATATTGTAGAGGAGAAATTCCTCGTAAGAAATATATAGGAATCCTCAAAACCTTAGGCCCCCTACAAAACCTTTCACCTGACTCCATTAACCTCATGACTCCACCGACACCCCGCACCCCCACCTTCTACCTACTTCCGAAGATTCACAAACCCAATCATCCCAGCCGCCCCATTGTGGCCGGTTACCAAGCCCCAACAGAACGAATCTCTGCCTACATAGACCAACACCTTCAACCCATCATGTGCAGTCTCCCATCCTTCATCAAAGACACCAACCACTTCCTTGATCGCCTGAAATCCTTACCCAGCCTGTTACCTCCTGAAACCATCCTTGTAACCATCGATGCCACTTCCTTATACACTAATATCCCACATGCCCAGGGCCTCGCTGCGATGGAATATTTCCTTTCACGCCGACCACCCACTTCCTTACCTAAAACCTCTTTCGTTAATACCCTAGCCAGCTTCATCCTAACCCACAACTTCTTCACTTTTGAGGGCCGGACATACCAAAAACTGAAGGGAACAGCCATGGGGACCAGGATGGCCCCCTCGTACACGAACTTATTTATGGGATGCTTAGAGGAAGCCTTCCTGGACACCCAAGCCTGTCAACCCAAAGTTTGGAATAGATTCATTGACGACATCTTCATGATCTGGACTCACAGTGAAGAAGAACTCCAGAATTTCCTCTCCAACCTCAACTCCTTTGGTCCCATCAAATTCACCTGGTCCTATTCCAAATCCCATGCAACTTTCCTCGATGTCGACCTCCATCTATCCAACGGCCAACTACACACATCCGTCCACATCAAACCTACCAATATACAACAGTACCTGCATTATGACAGCTGCCATCCTTTCCACATCAAACGTTCCCTTTCCTACAGCTTAGGTCTTCGTGGCAAACGAGTCTGCTCCAGTCCTGAATCCCTGAACCAATATACCAATAACCTGATAACAGCCTTCACATCCCGCAGCTATCCTCCTGGCCTGGTACAGAAGCAAATTGCCAGAGCCACTTCCTCATCCCCCCAATTTAAGAACCTTCAACAAAACCCCAGAAGTGCTCCTCTTGTCACCGGATACTTTCCGGGACTGGAGCGGACTCTGAATGTGGCTCTCCAGCAAAGATATGACTTCCTAAAATCCTGCCCCGAAATGAGATCCATCCTTCATGACATCCTTCCTACTCCACCGAGAGTGTCTTTCCGCCGCCCACCTAACCTCCGTAACCTCCCAGTCCACCCCTATGAAATCCCCAAACCACCTTCCCTACCTTCTGGCTCCTACCCATGTAACCGCCCCCGTTGTAAAACCTGCCCTATGCACCCTTCCACCACCACTTACTCCAGTCCCGTAACCCGGAAGGTGTACACGATCAAAGGCAGAGCCACTTGCGATAGTACCCACGTGATCTAGCAACTGACATGCCTGCACTGTGAAGTGTTCTATGTGGGAATGACCAGCAACAAACTGTCCATTCGCATGAATGGACACAGGCAGACAGTGTTTGTTGGTAACGAGGATCACCCTGTGGCTAAACATGCCTTGGTGCATGGCCAGCACATCTTGGCACAGTGCTACACCTTCCGGGTTATCTGGATACTTACCACTGACACCAATCCTTTAGAACTCCGGAGATGGGAACTGGCCCTTCAGCATATTCTCTCTTCCCGTTGCCCAACTGGTCTCAACCTCCGCTAAATTCGAATTCCCACCCACCATCTTAACATCTTTACCTTGGTTCTCTGGACAGAGTCTCTGCCTCATGTGGCATCTCTGTCTAACTTCTAACTTCTTTGCTTTCTACAGTTCTACAGTATGTCTGCCTAAGTGTAGTTGTGTCTGTGTAAGTGTGTGGGTGTGTGTGCATTTATTTACCCTCCCTTTTTTCCCCCAAGGTAAGTCTTTCCTGTCCCTGGATTGGAATGGCCCCTTACCCCCTTCCTTAAAACCCTCATCATTTCCTTTTCCCTCTCCTCCCTTCTGCCTGATGAAGCAGCTAGGCTGCGAAAGCTAGCATTTGTGTGTGTGTGTGTCTGTGTGTTTATTTGTTGCTATTACTGCCCTTGCCCCTTCGCCTGGTAAGTGTACTTCATCTACTTGTTAATAGAAAAGAGATGACTTACCAAAAGGACCGGCTCGTTGAGAGAAACAAATAAAATCACACACAAACACACATACAAGCTTTCGCCACCACTGGCAGCTTCTTCAGGAAAAAGAGGAAAAAAGGGGAGGAAAAGGGAAGGATATGGGTTTTAAGGAAGTGGAAAAGGAGTCATTCCAGTCCCAGGAGTGGAAGGACTTACCTTAGGGGGAAAAAAGGAAGGTAAACAAATACGCACACACTCAGACATATCAAAACGCAAACACACCTAGACAGACATTTGACAATTTTAATTTATTGAGGAGTATCTTGTGTGAGATGCAGTCAAATGCCTTGCTCAGGTCACAGAGTGTCAGTGCCACACTTTCTCTATCTTCAAATACCTGTCTTATCTTTCTAGTCAAGTCCAGGGCTGTCGTAAATGTCGACTTTCCCTTGCTAAAACTATGCTGTGTGTCCTGGAAGAGCCTATTTTCTTCAAAATAATTTTGCAACTGATGTTTCATTACAGACTCCATAACTTTAGCTAGGATGGGGATTATTGAAATGGATCTGTAGCTGGACACTTCACATGGATCACCTTTTTTGTAGACTGGTACTGTCCTTGCCAATTTCAGGAATTCTGGAAAGACACCGGAGGATAAACATCTGTTAATTACTATGGCTAGTGGTTGGGCAAACTCTGGAGTTATTTTCTTTAGCACTGCGCAAGACATGCCATAGATATCTGCACTCTCTGAATGCTTATATGATCTCACTATTTTTATTATGTCATTGGGGTACACTTCCTTCCAGTTTACAATTCTGTTACAGCGTTCATTTTTTATATCACTTGTGAGAAGTAAGCTTGAGTCTGGAATTTTACTGACAGTATCCTTCACTATCCTAATGAAGTACTGATTGAAGGCATCGGGACTACAGGAATTTAAGGCTGATATAGGCTTCTTCCTGTGCTCATTTACTAGATTCCAAGCTGCTTTACATGGGTTGTGAGCCTCTTTGATGAACTTCTCATTATATTTCTTTTTTGCTTCCACCACTTCCTTTCTGTAAATTCTCTTAGCTATTGAGTATTTACAGTGAAGCAGATCTTTAGTTGGAAGATCTTTAGCTGTCTTCATACAGTCCCTGAACATTACTACAATGCCTTTTAACCTGTCTAGCTTACGAGTATACCACATCTTCATTGTTATAGGTTTGTCCCTTCCTTTTGATTTGCCTGCAGGATCCTTCTTGTGGATTATTGGAAACAAACCATCAAATTTTGTTTTTAATGTTTGGAACAGACATTCAAATGAGTCACTAGCTCCCTGTTCTGCAAGTTTTTGCTGCCAGTTCACACCAGATAGGACGGTTTTTAGGTCATTTGATCTGTCTTCTTTGATAACCCTTCTACTGAATGTATAGCTTGAATGCCATGTGCTTGGTTGTAGTTTATTGTTGCCATTCATACTGATTTCCATTACCAATGCACTGTGGTCTGCAATCATTGGTTCAACTACATTGATATTATAATCCCAGGTGTTTAGGTTGGTGATAACTGTATCTAGACAGGCATCACCTCTTGTTGGGAGTCGGTTTGCTACAAATAGTCCATAGCTGTTTATTAAGTTCATGAAGACTCTCTCTTTGATACTTATATTACCTATATGCACATTAAAGTCACCTAATAATGCAATTTTTGATTTAAGGCGAGTTAGGTAAGACAAACAGTTCTCCATTTGTGCAATAAAGTTTTCAAAATTACCGTCTGGTGAGTGGTACACAGAGATAATAATGAGATCAATATTTGTTAAGACTAGTGAAGCCAATTCAAGATCTAGGTCTGTAGAGAAGCTTTTTAGATCTATTTCCTTTACACTAAGATTTTTGTTTGCATACACAGATACACCACCATGAATTTTAGTTGTTCGATACCATGCATTTACCACATTCAAATATTCAATATATCTGTAATAGTCACCTTCTGCTTCAGTCAACCAGTGCTCACAGATACATAAGACATCTGGTTTAACATCTTCTACAAAGAATGATAAAAAGTCTATTTTGGTTCTTAAACACTGCACATTGACAAATGCAATGACTAAAGGCATATGACTGTCATCTCTATTGTACCTGGGGTACTGGTTTTCACTGTCAGGGTCTATTTTATTGGGGCACTGGTCGATCTCTGGAATAAAAAACGCCTGATTACAATGTTCTTTGGCCATATAGCAGTGTCCATTACCTTGTCCTTTAGATAGAAGTCAACACCAATCTTGAAGCTATTGTTCATACCCTTTGTTTCTAGTTTCTCAACTTGAAAGTTGCTGTATCCTGGAAAGATTTTCTCTAGAAATTTGATTACATTTTCAGTTGTTGTACCATTTTTCACTTTTCCTAAATGGAACCATGCTCTTTTCTCTCCATATAGCATTCCTTGCTCATCACCAGTGCCTATTATCAGATTTTTTCTTCCTGTGGTACTTGAATTTCTGACAGGCACTGTGGCAGAAGCTTGTGGTTGGGCTATTGGTATTTCTTTCTCTACAGTTTTCTGGAGCACAGTTTTGTACAGCATTTTTGGTCGTGCATATGTCTTCTGTGTAATTTCGTGCATATTGTTGGTTTGTTGTTTTGCTGTAGTGGACGTATTTTGTTTATTCACACAACGAGCAGTTTTCCTGTAATGAACATCACGCCAATTTGTATTTGTATTGGATTTATCTGAAGTATTCAAAGAGTTGTAAAGACTATGTTGATCGTTACTGACACTAGTTTTCGAATCATTGGAAGATATATAATTCAAACATCGATCTTGTGCTGTTTCACAGACTGTAAGGTCTTTATCATTATTTATTTGTTCCAAATTTTTATGTACAGGTGCCGCAGTTGAAATATTTTCTTGTTCTGTTTTTGAATTAGTTACTAATATGACTCGTTTCATTTTTTACGTATATTTATTTATCCATTCTTGATGAAGCAAAGAAGTAATACAAAAGTAAGACAACAATGCTAACTACTCCATTAGTAACTTCATACTACTCCAGACTTACTACTACCTCATACTTCATTCTGACTGAGTTCGCGCCAATTCGCACATATATATATACACAATCACGTTTCTAGAACCTTCTAGAACACGGAAGTACAACATTTAAATATTTAACAATTTGTTCATGGAACATATGCATATTTTGCTTTACATAAAGATACATAAAAGTATGACAGATGTAATAAAAATATTTCCATATCAAAATGAAATAATACAAAAGATCGTAAGTAAACAACAATTAGTGCATTGTTAATATAAGTTTACATTGTTGTTACGACTTTCAATAATTAATTAATTTAGTTTGTTAGAAGACTGTAGTAATGCAGATGATGATTAAAATGTCTTGACAGAAGTGCCATAAGATGCTTATACATTGTAAATATGGAATATTAGGTTACAATACTACGACCAATTATGGTATCGAATACTTCAGTTATTTAAACAAACGGTACCCTCCTGGCTAAATATATTACAAGCTGTTCTGAGTCTACAAACGGTGCAGCCCTAACACCAACTACTACAGGAATTTTTCCATGAGTGATACCCCCACCCCCTACTACACTGTCACCTATGAGCTTTACCAACGTCCCTTCCCATACCTATTGAGGTGCAGACCGTGCCTAGTGAAATCCGACCTTTGGATAGTCTCAACTGGCACCACTGCAATGTGATCCATGCCCTCCATCATCAGTGCCCCCTCAAACCTCATGTTAATACGCCTGACAGCTGTATTAAGATGAGGTCTATCATGGCGCTGAAACAGCTGCATGAAATGCACATTCGTGCCACCAGTTTGAGTTGTTATCCTTTCCAGATCACCACCTATATCAAGACTATTCCCGGCTTCACCCACTATAACTACCTGATCCTCTTTTGAGAAATTCTTACATAAGTCCCCTATGTTACAAGTAACCTGAGCTAACCCTGAACTAGGCTTCAGTATGCTGGTGAACTGGTACTCACTCCCAAGGACTTCCTGCAACTGTTGGCCAACACCTTTGTCATGAGAACTGCCTAGCAGCAGAACCTTCTTCTTCCTAAGAGACCTATCCATAGATTTCGGCTTCCTATCAGCTTAGGTCTGCTGGATACTTCCTACACCTACAGCTACAGGAGGTTCATCTCCACTCTACTCAGACAGTTGGTCAAACCTATTGGCAACTTGCAATGTGAAGCTATCTGAATACTTCCTCCTAGCTACCTTCTTGCCAACTACCAGTTCCCATTCCCCAGGTCCCTTTTTAAAATGGACATATCAATTTACATACATGATGTTCCCCTGTAAACGTTTTAAATGTTTCAAATCACAAATTTCATTATAAATTATTAAAATAACCTATATGATGTTGTGGTGATGTCATTTATGTAAGCATTGCCAAGGATCTCAAAACATACTTGCCACTGGGGGGAGTGAAACCTCCAACCCTTTCAATATAGTTCGAGCTCTTACTGCTGAGCCAAACACTGCTTTCTAAGCACACTGTCACAGGGACAATTGAAAGTTGCATATGGTCATAGATCTGTAACAAAATTTCTTTTATTTCCTAGACACTTGGCCATCTGTAGTTCCCACTTGGGGCACTTTCATGTCTCACCATGCCCTACATGTACTATAAATTTTGATGAATTTGTGATGATGAGTAGACATCCTTTTTGTCTTAGATGAATTTTTAAAATGTAAATTAGTAATTTTACAAAAAAGGAAAAAAAATACTGTGTCTTCTAATATCATGGAAAGATAACTACGGTATTATTAAAGTGACATTATTTTTCTACATCATTACAAAATGTCGTAATCATGATCTATGGTACAAGTATTAATCTAATCTAATCTAATGTAACCTTTTAAAATTATGTTACATATGTAATTCACTATTAAAGTATTTCTTTTCAGGAGCTTGGAGGAAGAAATACATTTTTCAGAAGCTTATGGAAATTGACAAGAAAAAGGAAAAGTTACTGTCATACACTGATGTACAGAACAAAGTGTTCAGGTTTTCAACTGAATTAACATTGCTAGGTCAGTAACAATTTAACAATAATTGTGAAATATCCAGTTAGATTATATTTGAATATACTGGAACAAACAAATAAAGAATTTAAAAGGTCAGTTGAAAACTCATTCCAATTAGATTAGTAACATCTTCAGTGAGGCATTATTTTAGTAATTACTATGTTCCGCCTTTCTTTGTCTGTTTCATACTTCATATTCATTAATCAACCACTGGTTATTTACATGATTTATGTATTGGTGTGAATATGGTAATAATTAGACTTACAGTAATATAGGACTTTAAAAATTAAATGTTTTGTTTAGAATAGCACTATATAGTAGAATTAGTCTGCTTCATAAACACAACTCCTGATTCACCAGTGACAGATTAGGTTTGAACATTAGATATAACAATAATTTTAATAGCGAAACTTTTACAATTTAATTCCATTACTTTTACTGATGTTAATCCTGTTGATTTCAAATAGTTCTGCTATGTTGTAGATTGGGTACTTAAACAATCAATTATAATGTAAACTTGAAAACATTGTATGACATGGTGTATGCAGATACATATACAGATCCAGACAGTTTGTTGCACTTTCTAGGCTGGGGAGGTGTGCTGCCCAAGTTCACATCTTTGCCTCAGATTAATGACATGGGGCAATGTGCTGGCTAACCTGGATGTGGTTTTTAGGCAGTTTTCCCATTTACATCTAGTTGAACACCAGATTGGTACTCAGTTTAAGCCTCAGCTACCTGGTGTACAAACATTTAGAAAAACTTCATACACCCTCCCTAAATGTGATTGTTATTTTTGTTAAATTAATTTGTGTAATTGGTTTTTAAAGTTTTAGTACATTGTTACATCTTTTTCATAATAGTATTAATTTTTTATTCACTCTCATTTTTCATTCTTTTCTCTCTCTCTCTCTCACTTTTGGAATCTGCTAATGTTGTTAATAACCAGTAATTAAATGCCAAGCAGGACTGCTGATTGATTCTCAACATGGCAGTTCATGTAACTACTAGCCAATGTGTTGATGCTATTAGGTAACCAAAAGATAGTGAGAAATTACAGTTTGCTTTTAGCCCTGTATCTGTAATTCTTTAGAGTTTTTTCAAAAAGGTAAGTTTTAATCACCTGGACAAAGCAATCATGATTTTAGTTCTGATGGAGATGGTTGACTGACATTTTGTTGGATACATAGTATATAACATGTGGTTTGGCTACAACATGGGATTAAATTGCGGACTAAAACTTTGTCTTCTGTGGTACGGTAGTTCAGTAATTGATCATTTAAAATTAGCTGCTAACAAAGATTTTTGCATTGCTACCATTAACTCTTGGTGGCCTTTTCCAACACTGCTAGGTATCATAAAATATATTAACAGCATTTTTGAAGCGATCTGCTGTGTTTGTGCCTCACCTATAGCAGAGCAGTAGCTGGCTGCCTTTGTGGCAACATGAGAAATGTCAACTAGCAACTAATTTTAGTTGGAACATAGCAATAAAAATAAAGAAAAGTTATATTACACTACTTACTACTCTGCAGACGTGAATTAGGTGGTAGCTGGTACTGCAGAACAAGGTATTAAAATGACTCAATGATTAGAATGATAGCATTCTTTGTTGACTTTCATGAATTTTTAGTTATTTTTTATTCAGTAGAACTTTTTTTACATTACTCCTTGAGTATAGTGGAAGACAACTTCTAGCTCCTTAATTTTGAGTAAGTGTTTTGTATGTGAGTAGAATATTGTATTGCTTTGGTGTGTCTTTTTTATGTGAGTGTCACAGCTTATTATATATATATATATATATATATATATATATATATATATATATATATATATATATATATATATATATATATATATATAATATGTTGTGTATAGATTTACAACAGAAGTTTTTAAAAAAATGAGATTTTGTGTTAGAAGCAAGGAGGTGCTTTCTATATCAATTGATTTCCAAAATATTTGGGACTTTTTTCATATTTTATCTTAAAAGTAGTATGCAACCTGAAATAAGTTCTGACAAATCATCAGTAAGGAATGTTTTGCTGTATCTTCCAAATTCTTCATCAGTAAGTTGTTTCATGTAAATCAGTGTAAATTTGCTTGTGGGTGTATTTAATGATATAATGTTTTCAAGTGCAAAGTAATTTTTCTGTTAGTCATAAACTTTTAATACGATTAGTGTACTAAGAAGGTTTTCATTCATCAATTTGTTAGATGTACAGGGTATTGGAGAGAGAAGCAGTTCAGATGGATAGGAAAATGGACCTGCATATGCTAAATGTGCCAGTGACTTGTGTGTAATATGCAGTGTAGCTATCTGAATGTCTATAAATTACACTATGCTGATGTGCAGAAACTAACTGATTTCTTTATTTACTTGTCAGTTTGCTTATATTAATGTAAAAACTTCTGTACTATTATGACCAGCGTAGGGATTTCCTCCATTTATTTATTTATTTGCATGTTAGTTAATAAGTAATACAGGTTGAAACAGACTATGAACTTGCCTAACTTCAAACCAATGAAGGATCAGTGAATTCATAGGCTTTTCTTTTGTTATGTCAGACTAATGAAACCCCTGAGGGAGTGATGTGACATAGTAAGGTTGATACATCTCACCTGCTGGGCTACTCATCCTTGTCAATAGCTAAATTATGTAAATTTCTCATTTCATCTAAGTGTTGACAACAATTTTAATTACATTACATGAAGAAAAGTGATTGTATAATAGCAGGATGTCAAGCTAGTGATCTAAGTTTAATTAATATCAACCATAATAACCCGGAGGATAAGAGAACTAATCCAAAACGAAGGGATAACTGTGATTACTTAAATTATTCATCAGGCTCAAATTGTAAACAAACATGTTTCTGGGTAATTGTAAGATGTTATCTTTAAAGGCAGTAGGCCACCATTAAGACATGTTTATTTAACATCACAATTATTGTCAGCAACAGATTCTCCCACCAATTACAGAGTAATTAGCTTGTGGGGATCGATACCTAACAACTTTGGGCAAGTGTAGTATCTTTGTGTGTTACGAAAGGTCTTTGCTGTAAGGAAGCGGAAACACCAGTTCCCGTCTTACATTTGTACAGTGTAAACATGTAATAATAAAGTCAGTGTATGAAAGTTGGAGTGTCTCGTGTCTTATTCGACCCGATCCTATAAACCTTCACATTGGTGACCCCAATCAAGTGTCGCTTTTGAGTTACCACCTGAAGTGCTTTCCATCCGCGTCTACCGCGATATTCGCACTCCCGCATTCGCATGCCGCCTATTGTCCGTACTGTGCACAATGGCTTCACTTAACGGACCTCCACCGCCTGGATTCTGCCGTCCCGTGAGTGTGCCTTCACCTGCCGAATACCGTCGAGGACAGCAAATTTCTTACAGCTCTGGGAATGCTACTCCGTGTGCAAGCTTCGTCAGTATACCCGTGCCTACTATGGACTCCGGCTTTGTTAGCCCGCCAAAATGTAATCTTACAAGGGACAGCAGTGCTGGAGAGGTTCTCTCCTCTACGCCGAGGTTTCCTTCCGCTCCTGCTAATACAGCGGAATTTTTAAGGCTGAACTCTACTCAACAGAACGCTACGGCATTTGAAAGGCCGCCCGTTACATATCATTCCGCGCCTGTTGAACCTCGTGTGCAGGACACCTTTTTCGCCACACCGGGTGTAAACAATGTGTGTAATAGAGTTCATGAGGGTGCCTCGAACGTTTACGACCATAACTTCAGTGTTCCTGCATCGGTCGGAAATGTTTTGAACACGAACAATGCGGCAGCCAGCATTCAAACTCCTAACCGTCAGCAGTGCAATATTCATCCGCCACGCCAGTGGGACCCATCTACCTGACCTCCGACACACGATGTTGCCTCTGAGGCTCTGCACGCGAACTCTTTTCACCAATTTTATAATATGTCGCCGCAGTTTCTCCAGAATACATCGCCTGCTCACAGGGACAATTCGCTCGCACAGACTGTTGTTCGACGGTTGGAGAACATGCCCACGCTACCTCCTTTCAAACCTGCTCACCCAGAGTTTTGGTTTAACTTGGTACAGCAAACTTTCAACGTTTACGGGCTTGACGATGATGCGCATTTTTACTGCCTTGTGAACCATCTCCATGAGCGCGTCGAATT
Source organism: Locusta migratoria (assembly GCA_026315105.1). Classification (NCBI taxonomy): domain Eukaryota; kingdom Metazoa; phylum Arthropoda; class Insecta; order Orthoptera; family Acrididae; genus Locusta; species Locusta migratoria. Next base: position 112,772,142 of record CM048747.1, read on the forward strand.
AATACGACCTTGTCAAGAACCCTCCCTCGACAGGGAAGTACACAGCAGCCAAGCAGACGATTCTGCAACGTGTGTCCAAAACAAGAAGAGAGAATGTCAGAGAACTAATATATGAAGAGCGTCTCGGCGACAGGTCTCCATCACAGTTGTGGCGATGCCTCCGTTTACTTGTCAGCGAACACGACTTTCCAAACGACACACTCACCGAGATTTGGAGAGAAAAACTGCCTCTCCCTGTACAGACTGCAATCTCCACGTACGAGGACAGGTCAGTTAACGAACTCTTACGCGCCGCCGATAGAGTCCATTCTGCCCGGCTATGCGAACTGTGCGCCAGCACTTCTAGATCGTCTAATACAAGACCTGTCAAGTCAGTTGCTCTACCGGCACCTTCATCTCGACGCAGCGACGGCGCTTCTGACGCCGCAGAAGATCATGGGTCGCAGCTTTCTCCGCCCCCAGCAATGACATACTGTTTCTTCCATTATAGATTTGGAGAGCAAGCACGCAATTGCAAACCACCGTGCTCCTACCCAAACTACAATCGCAGGTAGGCAGCGGCGCAACCTCCTGCAAACTAAACGAGCGCCACCCAACTTTACATTCTGTGTCACACGCCACTAGAAACCATGGCCGGGTGTACGTGAAAGATCTCTCCTCTGGAACAAATTTTCTAGTGGACACCGGAGCCGACGTGTCACTGCTCCCTGCTCGCCTCGCTAACAGGAAGATTCACCGGCAGAAGACTACACTTCGAGCAGTCAACGCATCGCATCTCCAGTGCACCGGCCTAACCTCTTTTAATGTCACCCTCGCCCCAAGTGCGAGTTAGAGTGGAGATTTTTAGTTGCGCATGTCGAAGAACCTATAATAGGTATAGATTTTCTTAGGCATTACAAAATAACAATAGATTTAGCAAGCGATCGTGTGTTCTATCCGGCGTGCAATTTGTATATTTCTTGTGTGCCTGCCAGTGTTCTAACTAAGGACAAAGATAACGTTCGCCTAGCTACCAAAAGTGCTAATCTCCCAGGCGAGTCTCTCGAGTGGTCAAACAAGTGGCTCGCAGAGCGAATCGAATCTACGAATCATGAACTTCATCGTCGGCTGCAGGATTTAAACTCAGAGCTGTCATCTGTCCGCGAACAGCTCAACAGTCTTCAAGCATCCTGCCCGCCTTCAGTACTACAGGTTAGTCAGTGTTCTAGTGATTCTGCGCCTGCGCGCAACTGTGACAGGGATTCCTCTCCCTGTAACTGCGTTCGTGCTCATCCTCATTCTGACAGTGTTATTACGAGTGCTACCCCGCCTTCCCGCCTACCCGGACAGTCAAATTTCCGCGCGCAGGCTAATGTCAATAACTCACAGCCATCAGCTGTTTCTATGCGCCCGCTGCTGCCCTCAGCCTCGCCAGCGGCGCCTTCCGCAACTATTACTCAGTGTACCAACTCAACCCAACGCGGCTCGCCTGTTTGCAACTCTCTACCTACGGGCAGTTGGCAATCGTGTAAACTCTCGACACCAGCGCCGCAGCTTCGCTTAAGGCCGATACGCTCGCGCCTATACAAACTGTTTCCTCGCATGCGGCGCCCCGCGTTGCCTTAGTGACTAACAGAACTGTTCATAGACTACGCCTGGTTGACAGACCACCTATTTTGTGCCACCCTCGTCGTCTTAAACCCGAACTTATGCCCGTTGCTCACGAACAGATCGACGAACTAATAAAAGGTGGAATTATTGAACCCTCTTCGGGATGTTGGTCGAGTCCGATTCATTTCGTCGCAAAGAAAGACAGCACTTGGCGCATGGTAGGAGACTATACGAAGCTTAATTCTCGTACCATCTTCGATAAATATCCCGTCCCCAACATGTCAGACTTTAACCACGCTTTGGTCGGCGCCCGGTGTTTCTCGGTGATAGACTGTAAACGTGCCTATCACCAGATTCCTATGGCCCCGGAGGACATAGAAAAAACGGCAATCACCACACCTTTCGGACTGTTCCAATACAGATTCATGCCTTTCGGGTTGAGGAATGCTGCTCAAACCTGGCAAAGGTTTATCAACGAGGTACTGTTCCACTTAGACTTTTGTTTCATCTACCTCGATGATATTTTGATTTTCAGCCCTACTGTGGAAAAGAATAAGGAACTTTTGCAGATAGTTAAGGACACTCTCGTTGCAGCTGGTGTAGAGCTTAATAATAAGAAGCTGCAACTTCACAAACCTTCAGTTCTGTTTTTGGGATATGTTGTTTCAGCTGAGGGCCTCACACCCCCTGTTGACAAGGTCAAACCTGTTTTAGAATTACCACGACCTGACACTTATAAAGAATTATGTCGTTTCCTAGGAACAGTTAACTGTTATAGGAAACATTTGTCAGCTGCTGCTGAGGTTCAGGCACCACTCACAGATGCCTTGGCAGGCCAAAACACTACCGGCATCCGGCAGGTTCCGTGGACCCCAGTAATGGAAACAGCCTTCAAGAAACTGAAGCATCTATTAGCAAATGCTGTAACTGTGGTTCACCCGCATCCAGATGCCACCCTCTTTATTACGACAGATGCAAGTGACTGTGCTATAGGTGCTGTTTTGAGTCAATCTATCGGAGACGTTACATCCCCCCTCCAGTTCTTCTCAAAGAAGCTGAATAATGCGCAAAAGAAATATTCTGCCTGGCTGTCTATGAGGCAGTGAAACATTTTTGTACGGAAGTTGAGGGACGTGGCTTTTATATCCTCACGAATCACAAACCCCTTGTGGCCACCATCCAGAAACCTCCGTCTGACCCTCCGCCACGACGTTTCCGTCATCTTGATTACATCCTACAATTTACAAGTGACGTCAGATACATTAAAGGTGCAGACAATATTGTAGCAGATTTCCTGTCCCATGTCGGAGCTGTCACTTTGGTTCTCGACCTATCAGACCTCCCGCAGCGGCAGTCAGCTGACCCAAACATAATGCAGCTCATCAATGACCACGACTCTTCCCTTAAACCTGTCAAAACTACTTTCCCAGGTGTGACCGGAGAAGTGTGGTGTGACGAATCTACCTGTTCTCTGCGACCTTTCATTCCCAAGGACCTACAGAGACAAGTTTTTGACAAACTGCATAGCCTAGCCCATCCTGGAGTGCGAGCCTCCACCAGACTTGTTACTGAGCGTTTTGTGTGGTGTGACATGCGACGCGATTGCCAAGTCTGGGCCCGATCGTGCATTCCATGTCAGCAAAACAAAGTTTCCAGGCACCCCCCCCCCCCCTGCTGGGTACTTTCTCCCAACCACACAAACGTTTCCAACACCTACACATAGACTTGGTAGGTCTACTCACTCCTTCTGAGGGGTTCAGATACGTACTCTCCATCATAGATAGGACTACACGTTGGTTCGAAGCCACCCCACTCCCGAACATCACTTCTGAGACCGTTGCTCGTGCCTTTATAGACACTTGGATAGAACGCTTCGGGTGCCCGGCAGTGTTGACAACCGATCAGGGGCGCCAATTCGAATCCACTCTGTTTTCTGACATTTGTAGGTTGTGCGGCATTTCCAAGATCCATACAACTGCCTACCATCCTCAGAGCAACGGACTCGTCGAGAGATGGCATAGGACTCTTAAAACTGCCTTACGCTGCCACGGCCCTCTTTGGACTGAGGCCCTGCCCTTCGTACTTTTAGGGTTACACACCACTTTTAAAGAAGATTTAAAAGGTTCAGTAGCTGAATTTGTCTATGGTCAACCCCTTGTTTTACCAGGTGAACTAGTTGCCCCCACGCCCGTGGCTTCACCTTCAGAGCTTCCATCCCTGGTAGAATGCGTCAAACTACATTGTAGCAAACTTCACCCACAACCTCCGGCACACCACACACCACCTCGTACTTATGTACCCGTTGCACTTAGTTCGTGCACATATGTTTTCCTGCGCGACGACACCATTAAGGTCCCCCTTCAGCCGCCTTATACTGGTCCTCACAAGGTGCTCCATCGTGCAGCAAACACCATGGACATTCTCCTGCACGGTTCCAAAACTACCGTTTCACTGAACCGAGTGAAACCAGCTCTAGTTGAGCCCCACACCCTCACCCCCACCCTCTTCGAACGACTCAGGCAATCGGAGTCATTCTTCTTCACAACCCCTCACCCATTCTTCGAACAACTACCCTTCTGGTGGTCCACAACATTCGAGTCAGCCCTCTGATCCCCATCCTTTCCGAGGATTTTCACCGCGCATGACTCCCTCCTCACGAAACTTCACCCTTTCAACCCCTTCTTCCTGCACAAGTTCGTTGCGCCCATCACGCGGCAAGAAATCGTGTCCACATCAGTCCTCCACACCTGTTTCCCCTGGCCGTTTGCCTGCCACAACTACTCCTACCACACCCGCCTCGGATGCACCACCCTCCTTATGTCGGGGTTTTGCCACCCCCACTCGCAGCCGTACGCCTCCCTCCACTGCTACCGAGGTAGAATTCAAAACTAGGGTTGACCCAGATCATATCTGTAACCTCAGCGTGTTAGTTCAGGGTGTTTCAGTGTTCATCATGCTCGCGTGTGACGAAAAAAGTGATCAGGCAGGTGGTGTAGTGCAACGTGTGGTTCGACGCATCACAGCTTCCCACCTCGCCTCCGCAGGCAATCTACGTGCATTCGTCCGTCCGAACGGAACCGTCATTGTGCGGTTCCCAGCTGACCATCGAGGCCCCCTACAACAATCGACAAGATTCGGACGTCGGCTTCGCCCGCCATCCACCCTCCAGGACATCGAGACTACCGTGCTGGATTTTGCCCCACGGTCACCCACCAACCGCACCCTACCTAAGGATGCACAAGAGCTGCCAGTCACCTTTCTGCATCCCCTACCAGCTGTGTAATTTTAATCTTTTAAGATTTTTTTTCTGTACTCCATACTGTCGGGGGGGGGGGGGGGGCTATGTGGGGATCGATACCTAACAACTTTGGACAAGTGTAGTATCTTTGTGTGTTACGAAAGGTCTTTGCTGTAAGGAAGCGGAAACACCAGTTCCCGCCTGACATTTGTACAGTGTAAACGTGTAATAATAAAGTCAGTGTATGAAAGTTGGAGTGTCTCGTGTCTTATCCGACCCGATCCTATAAACCTCCGCAAGCTGTTTTGCAAGTGGCATTGTTAGATTGAGTTTCTGACATTTTTCAGCATCATAAAGTATTTCCCTGGCTGTGATTGTTTATTGTAAGTCAGCTTATTCAATTTATGACATTTATTTCAATCATTATCACACCAGTTTTTCATTATAACTTAATTAATGTATTCTGAAGTTGGTAATTGTTGAAATATTATATAAGGACTACGTACCAATCAATCGAGTCTCAAATCCATGTCAATTGGTCTTGTAATAGTGTTTAATAATTAAATCAGGAGTGAATAATGAATCTTATTAACCCTACAGCAGTCACTTTTTGTACTGCTGGTAGTCACATATGGACTGACAGTTCACGAGGAAATAAATAATTTTATTCGCAAAAATTGAGAATATGTAATTAATTGTGTTTGGCTTGTAACATTTTACATCATCACTTTTGACAGAGCTGTAAATTGTGTCCAATTTCACTGTATACTAAGTTGCATAATATGCTTCACCAGTTGCATTTCGTGAAACAAATATTGCATGTTTGAATTGTAAATAGGATGAAATGCACACACTCATTTCTACAGTTTCACAGTTTGTACAATACAGAGCTGTCCATTTTTGAACTTGCTGTACAAATGACACTTTCATGCTCCAAATAGAGATAATTATTTGCTTCATTTGCAACTGTCATAGTATAAATAATGCCCTGCCTGTATGTTAGGTCACAGCAACCACTTTCTGGATCTGGGTAAAAACAAGTGTCTTCTTTAAGGCAGATTCCTCTGCAGACTTTCTCTCTTTCCCTATAATATTTTAATATGGCTTACTAACAATGCTAATTAGATCTAAAGCCATTAGTCATGTATGCCTGTCAGTTCACAACTGTGGAGAATTCTACCACCACTGCAGTAATCCACATGAAACAAGGGTGTAATGTACTACCAATTATTACAGGAGAGTACTCAGTTTATCTTGTTTTTAGGTCCACGAAGATGAAAAATAAAGGAAAAAATACATTTGTGCTGACTGTCAGTCCACACGACTACTGTAGGGTTAAAGTGAAACGGGTTGCAACCAAGTAATCGACAAGAGAGTAACTACTGGAATGTTACTAAGGCTGAACTGCATTTTGCAGAACTTTGTCATAGGCTGGTTGTGACTGTAAATAGTGTGTGATGTAACTGTAGCTAGGACTCATCAAAGTGAGCTTTAAGTATAAATTCCAGGAAAGATTCAACAATATTTTCATGAAGGATAGATTCCTTACTCACCACAGAGAAGTCCAATGAGTCTTAAAAAAGCACAAAAAACAGGCATAAATAAACTTGAAAGCTTTTGGCCGTCAAAACCTTCATCGGTCATAGAGATACATAAACATACACACACACACACACACACACACACACACACACACACACAGACGTGATCGCCATCTCCAGCTGCAGTGGCCAGTGCGCGGGACTCGGCAGGGATAAGGCGAGAGCAACCAGTGAAGGGGGTGAGGAAGTGGCGTGGAGAGGAAAGTAGGAGTGGAGTGGGGAGCTGCACGGAACAGGTGGGGGGATACGCCAATGTTGTCTGACGGACAGGGTGAAAGGATGGAAAGGCATGGGATGGAAGAAGACGTATGTAAGGATAAGTGTGGACAGGGAAAGGGGGGGGGGGAGGTGGTGGGGCAGGAACTAGTGAAGGTTTAGGCCTGGGGAATGCTATCCACAACCTAAAAACTGATCCCAAAATTATGATCCTACCTGCTGACAAAGGCTCCACCTCTGTGTTTTTAGACTGCGGGGACTATGTTGCAGAGGGACTCTGCCAACTTTCTAATTCTTCTACCTATACACCCTGCCACAATAATCTCATCCCAGAAACCCAACAGGATCACCACTCCCTTAGGACCATCCCAGGACCTCTCCCCAGAATCTATCTCTCTCCTCACTCCCTATGCCCCTCAGGGGCTCAGCATTAATTTGCTGAGTATAGGCTTGGTGAATCTGGGGACCTGAGCTGGGTAAGTGCTGCTAGTCCTCTAGACTGTAAGCCCTGGGCATGCTTCAGTGGTCACCATGTGGCGCAACAGTGGAATATCGTGTGTTGCAGGGAGAAGGGTCTCAGATTTATTGCATGGACCAGGAGGATGGAAAAAACCTCTATGAAAAATCCTCAATCCCAATGTGTGTTGCATGCTGATGGGCTGCATGGCTGTTGAGGTTGAACAGTCTCTAGCGAGCGACCTCTGGGGATACTGCTGCACCTCAGTTGCATAAGACTTACCCAGGCAAGTGGCGCTATGCCTGGGTGTACCATCCCTTCCCTAGCTGCTCGTGGGACTGAGATGGAGCCTTCATGTATTTTTAACCCCAATGGGATGGGTGTGCCATCAGGGGGTACTCACAACCACACATCTAAGTGGTTGAGGGAGGCCAGTCCTGAGACACTAAATGCCATTACATCATGGACATCAAAACGGCAGAACTAAAACAGGAGTGGGCATCACAGGGTATAATTGTGGAGCAAAGGACCCGAGGGGAACAATGGAGTGAAGGAGAAAATCCCTACCTTCATTGTTCCTTTCAATTCCTCGTTATTGCCAGAACATCTTATAGCAGGGTTTCTCCATCTGAAAGTTAGGCCTATTATACCGAACTCTATGAGGCGTTTCATATGCAAGCATTTCAATCACACAACACAGAATTGCGGAGGTCAACCAACCTGTGGAAGGTGTGGACAGGTAGCCCGCAAATCTGGGGTTGACTGTCACTCCCCAGCAACTTGTCTAAACTGCTCTGGCAGCAACCCAGTATGGAGTTGTGATTGCCCTGTCTTTGTTGAAGAAAGAAAAATACAGGAGATAAAGTGCAAAAATGTATTCTGTATGTGGTCGCTAAAAAAGAATATAAAGTGACACAGCCTCCTGTGTTTCCGCCCTCCTATGCCTCACTGCTCCAGCAACCCACGCCCACTGTTCATGCCTCAATGCAGACCATCTCCATTTTCACCAGCAGCACTTGTACCTGCATCTTGTGATGATACTGCTGGCCCTCTCATCTCAATGTTATCGTACGATACCGTCTGCATCGGACCCGGAATCAGTGGTCTAATAGTGATATATGTTGCGTGTGAAGTTAGTTACAAATAAAATAGCGAGCCTAGGAATCCGTGTAGGACAGTGTCTCAGTGATACTGTGATTAGTTAACAAGTGATAGATTTCATTAATTAAGAGATTTATATGATATTTCCAGACAGTACTATAAACAATAGTTTCGTCATTGTACATTATTTCAATAACTAAACAGATGAATTGTAAAAACTTTTGTAAAACAAAAAGACATTAAAATAAATAGCATTGTATATATGTCAGCCTCATAAACAAGTTGTGTAGACCAGCTAATTGTGTTAATTAATGTACGAATAGTAGTCGAGATTTGAAGATTGTGATTCTTTATACATATTGACTGACGTGGGATTCTGAACCTATTTTCAGAATTGCCAAGATATTTGATAGTTCAATATATGTTAGGAACATGTATGATGTACTCATTAACAAGTTAATTGACATTTAACATTACTCTTTGTTGTGAAACAAAAAGGACTGAGATTACAACTTAAAAAGATTGGTGTGATCTAAAATTATTGTATGTATAGTTTTCATTTTATATTGTGATTATTTTTGTGTTCATGAAATGTTTTACTGTTGTGTTCATTAATTGTAAATTAGTATATTCAATTGTTATGAACAATACATAATGTAATGTCATTATTGTCGATGTTATATATTTGTCTCACCGCCTTGCGTGGGACAGTCCGAGTTTTGGTGTTTCCAAAGTGCTCTGGAATCTATGTCATTCTGTGTTCTAAAATAGAAGTACTATCAGCTAAGTTCTGTTGCATTGTGTACGTTATGAAGTTGTAATGTTTTGGTGGAATAAGAAGCAGTTTGATTAGAAATTAAATAAGTGAAAAATTGTACCTACGAGTATTTATTTCTACCACGACACCCCAGGTGAATAATTTTGCAGTGAGCAGAACCCCCATACATCATAATGTTGAAAAGCTGAGTATCATGTTTGAAATTGGAAGAGGTAGGATGACTGAAATTTAATTACGTAATAACCTAGTAACGTTTTAATCTGTACGTGCCAAACTCAGGTTAGTTGAGATATTGCAATACATGCTGATCCAATAGAAGTGAAAGATGAGATGGTTGCAGCAATCATTGAGAAGGAGAGTGCCATCCCACAGAAAGATGCTATTCCAAAGGAGCCTGCTCCTCAACAGCAGGAAAGCTCCCCAGAAGCAGGGAGCCTCCAGAAGCAGCGTGCTTCCCAAAAGTAGAGTGCTCCTTTTTGAAAGTTGTTTTAAGACATTGCTACAACTTCGGTGGTACATTGAAATTTTGTAAGTTCATACAACTGGAAGCATTTTATTTCCATCTGTTTATGTTTGAACACAGGCGCTGATGACCTTGCTGTTGAGTGGCCTAAAATGCCAATCATCATCATCAACCCCCCTTATCCCCGTACCCCCACCTTCTACACACCTCTCGAAGTTCACAAACCCAATTACTCCAGACATCCAATTGTTATGGTGCTCCCCTGAGAGAATCTCTGCTCTTTGGACCAACACCTTTAAACCATCACCCAAAACCAACCCTCCTATATAAAAGACACCAATCAGTTCCTGTTCCTATACCACCTGGCACAATGCTAGTCACAGTTGATGCCACCCTCTACCATAACATCCCCAATGCTCGTGGCCTTGCTACTGTTGAACATTACCTTTCACAATGCCCAATCGACTGCAACCCCACAACCTCCTCCCTTGTTACCTTGATGAACTACATCCTCACTCGCAATTACTTCTCCTTTGAAGGCATCACCTACAAACAAATTCATGACACAGCCATGGGCACCCATATGACACCTTCCCATGCCAACATGTTCATGGGATACCTACAGGAATCCTTCCTGACTACCCAGAATCATAAACCTCTCATCTAGCTCAGTTTCATTGATGATATTTTCATTATCTGGACTGAAGTTAAGGACACACTATCCACATTCCTTCAAAACCACAACTCCTTCTCTCCCATTTGCTTCATGTGGTCTTACTCAACCCAGCGAGCCAACTTCATCGTGGTTGACCTACTCCTCAAGGACAGCCTTAGTAGTACCTCCGTCCACACCAGACCTACCAATCTTCAACAATACCTCCATTTTGACAGCTGCCACCCATTCCATCCAAAAATTCCCTTCCATAAAGCCTAGCCACCCATGGTCGTTGCATCTGCAGTGACAAGCAGTTCCTCTCCAAATATGTTAGATGCCTTATTGAGGCCTTCACTGACTACAATTACCCTCCAAACATCGTCCAGAAACAGATCTCACAGGCCCAGTAACCCACCAACTCCCGCACTCCCACTTTCTGGCCACAAAGGAGCACCCATCTTGTTACTCAAGACTAGAACAGTTGAACCACATTCTCCGCCAGGGTTTCTACTGCCTTCCATCCTGTCCTGAAATGAGAAATATGAAATACCATACTGAATATCCTCCCTACTCCCCCCCCCCCCTCTACAGCGTCATTTCTCTACCCACTAAACCTACATAACATCCTTGTCCATCCCTACTCCCATTCCCTTGCTCCATGGCTCATATCTCTGAAATAGACCTAGATGCAAAACCTGTCCTATCCACCATCCCACCACCACCTACTCCAGTCCTGTCACAGGCATTTCCTATCCCATAAAGGGCAGGGCAACCTTTGAAAGCAGTCATCGTATAAAAACTGTGCTGCAACTCCTATGCAGCTTTCTTTGTAGGCTTGACTAGCAGTAAGCTCTCTATACAGATGAATGGCCATCCTTAGACTGTGGCTAGGAGACAGCTAGACTATCTTGTTGCAGAGCATCCAGTGCTGCATAATGCGGCTCACTTCAATGACTGCTACACAGCTTGGGCCGTATGGTCCCTTCCCACAAATACCAGCATTGTTCAGGTGGGAACTCTCCCTACAATATATCCTTTGAAAGCAGTCATTGTATAAAAACTGTGCTGCAACTCCTATGCAGCTTTCTTTGTAGGCTTGACTAGCAGTAAGCTCTCTATACAGATGAATGGCCATCCTTAGACTGTGGCTAGGAGACAGCTAGACTATCTTGTTGCAGAGCATCCAGTGCTGCATAATGCGGCTCACTTCAATGACTGCTACACAGCCTGGGCCGTATGGTCCCTTCCCACAAATACCAGCATTGTTCAGGTGGGAACTCTCCCTACAATATATCCTACACTCCTGCAGTTCCCCAGGCCTAAACCTTAACTAGTTCCTGCCTCCACCACCCTTCCCTTTCCTCCCTTTCCTTTACTTGCCCACATTCTATCCTTACCTACGTCTTCTATCCCGCCATACATTTCAGTCCCTTCGCATCCTTTCGCGCTGTCAGTCAGATAACAGTGGTGTATTCCCCCAACCATTCTGTGCAGCTCCCCCCCTTCCTGCTTTCCTCTCTGTGCCACTTCCTCACCCCCACCACTGGTTGATCTCGCCTCGGCCGTGCTGAGTCTCGCACACTGGCCACAACAGCCGGAGATGGCGATCATGTCTGTGTGTGTGAATGTATGTGTGTTTCTCTCTGATAGATGAAGGCTGTAACAGCTGAAAGATTTCAAGTTTACTTATGCCTGTTATTTGTGCCTTTCTGTGAATAATCGGAGGTCTCTATGGTGAGTAAGCAACATGTCCTTCACGTAAATATTGTTGAGCTTTAAGTGTGTATTACATTTTCCACATATATTCTAATACTGATGAAGAGAAGCTGGAATTAGGATAGGTTACTGGCATATAATAGTAGCTGTTTCACTGAGATTTGTGTCGTTTCTGTTGTAAACTGGTTATAAGAATAATACTGTTGTATCATCATAATTAAAGGAGAGTGACAGATAATTTTCATGTGTCAACTACATTATTTCTGACATTAGAATTTGAAGTTAGCAAGAGCGTTTCCCCAGCGCAAGAGATTGGTGGAAACCGCATTGTAACAGGTATGTTAAGAAAGAACTATTATTGCCAAACTGTGGCTACAAGAAGGCAGACTAGCCTGTAGTACAAAATGCAGATGATCTTACAACTCAGAGTCAACGGCTGCTTCACAAGCTTCGCCATCTAGATCGCACCCGCACAGAGAAACCTCCTTACCAGCTGTTTGAACTGCTCAGATGGGACTTGTCCTTATAACATATTATTCTATGGTCTTGTTATTTTCTTGGTGTCAACATAAGGTAGTCTACTGCCACTACACCTCAAATCAACATGCCCTCCCCATTCTACACTCCTCCCAAATATATATATATATATATATATATATATATATATATATTTGAATGTCATCTTTAGTAGTGGTGTCTAAAATTAAAAAAAGGAATCAGTTTTATAATTTTAAACTAGTTGATTCTAAATATGTTGGTATACAATTTAGAAAACTAAAAAACGAATCCTATATTCTAGATTGTTATTGTCAGTATGAATGCAAGCACTTAAAAGAAAAAAAAAAAAAAAAAAAATAAGAAATCATCTCAGAATCTTTTAAAACTGTGTAATCAGCCTCATCAGTAATAGATTTTGAAGTGCATGGTGTTGTTCTGCAATGCCTCAAAGTAGTTTTAAACGTTTCTGGATTATTGTGCACTCTGCTTCTTGATGAACAAAGTTGGTGTATCAGTCTTAAAATAAAATACAGATGATTTGCATGA